>BSBK01006143.1:582500-905000 GCA_027943335.1 Chamaecyparis obtusa | reverse complement strand
TGATAAATACTAACCATATAAACAAACTTAAATACAATACTAGAACTTGTGGGAAACATAATTCCATCGCTTGTTTCATTTTGTGTTAGCTTCATCCTCTCCTTGCAGCAACGTAATAAATAGTAACTAACACCTTCCACATTTCTAGGCTCTACTAGTACTGCAAAAATATGTCCTACATTTAAAGTGAACTTTTAATTTTAGAAACTTGTAAATATAAATTAAACAAACTTTATTTAAATGAATTGAGTTTATGAATCCTTTTTAAAAACATGTACATAAACACACACATACCAATTTTGATCAAACCTAAAATATGGTCATAATATGTAGAAATCAATGGAATGTCGTCAAAGCTTTCATCCCGAACATCATTTGTATTTGTAACATCTAGTGGAACCAAATTCCATTCACTAACATATCCACATTTTTGGTTGATACATTCGTCATAGTTTTTAGAAATGCAGTCATAACAAAAGAATGAATAATCTCTAGTGTACAATGACCACACATTACTATCCGTACTCATAACTGAATGTAGGGATCTTATTTTGTCTACTCTCTTGCATCCATGGATTGATCTTCTGTCAACACCTAAACAATAGAGAGGTCACGTGTAAAAATTAAAGACACATATTATAAGTTAACTCAAACAATGATCAGTAAATTTAAAATTAGGACCTATTATCTCCCATAATACTCGGAAGGGTATGACTCGATCTGATTGTGATAATGTGTTATCACGATTTGGCACCATAAAATGCATCTTGCACCACTCAAATACATCATGAGCATTATTTATATGATATCCTTGATAGTCCAGTTGATACTTTCTTAAAGCACGTTTGATACAAGCTCCTGCACCATCATGCTCTCCCTTTCCATGTCCACTCTTAAAGAAATTCCAAATATGTGGTATCTTTTGGTATCGATGATATCTACATAGTGCATAAAATGGCCTTGTTGATTTAAATTGTGCTACACATCCATCCGACCAAACAAATTCTTTTCAATTTTGATGCCTTTGTTTTCCAAATATCCAAAAAACGTCTTAAAGAAATGCTCGACAAAATGTATGTCATGCTCTTTATCATCACTAATGTAAAAGTGATATTCTTTCTTTATGACTCATTCTTCATATGTACTTTCAACACCATCCAAATCTAATTATGCATGTCAATAAGACACATGTACCATGATAGTCACCTGCTCTATATAGTAGTATTTTGCTTGAAGTTGTTTTTGAGATACAAAGGAGTAGTTCTCTGCAAAATCAACAACCGATAAAATCGTTCCAACTAGAAAAGATTCTTTTTGTATTTGGAATTGTTCTGCTTGCCATTTGGCAAAAAAAATATGTCATATGTATGGTTGAATCAATTTACGAAAATTCTCCATAAATGTTGCAACATGTATCTCATCTTCTACATATTCCAACCTTGTTGATTCTTTCCTGACTTTTGTTTCAGACTTTATGTACTTGTATCTCTTACATTTTATCATCCTCACCATGTCAGTATCTTCAAGTCTCAAAGGAAATTTAGCCAAATCCCTGCATGTTTGACAAGTTCCTCTTATGCAATCTATTTCAGGTATTTCATGATCAATTGATTTGTTACATAAGATTGATGTTATGAATTGACTTGGACGTTTAGGAAAATCATTTTGAGAACCACCACTTTCTTCTATCATCTTTTTAAACCTTTGGTAGTAGAGATCAAATTCAATGTGATATCGACAACAACGAGTTTCAAAAGATTTATTTATCTTTACAAAAAATGGCTTTAATTTTTCAAACATTGTTTGTCCAATCTTAATGTCAGGACTTGAGTTACAAAATGAGAGATACAATTCATGCTATGTGGTGTCTAACCAATGTTTTGTGTGCTAGAAATATTCCTTAGGCCCAGTCCTCTTCTTGATAACGTCTCTTGTATTTGGTGAAGGACGTGTATGATCAGTCCAAAATGATGTAACTAAGTTCCTAATTGTTTCATTAATTCTATCAGACTGAGGAGCTCTACACATTAGTGTCCAATTACCTTCCAATGTAGTATCATCCAAATTGATTCTTCTTTTCAAATAGTGTGTCATTGTCTTCCTACAGTACCCAATTTGAGATGAAAGTGAAGAAATTTGTCTTCTTTGGGAGATTTTTTTATTTAAAATAGATGTTAGTATCACTCTTCTTGAAATGGACCTATTTGTAGATCTAGTTGTTTTCCCAATGCAATGCAAACCTTCCTTAACACTGTCAACAATATTTTTTTGTACGTTACTTGATTTTAACTTTTTCAAACTTGCATCTACACCCAATAATTTTAATGGCTCTTTTAACTCATCTTTAAGAAGTGTAATTGATAACAATTGAGTTTTTTAAAGTGTACCAAGATTCTCAAATTATTTCATTATTTACTTAGACTTTTTATTCAATGGCCTCTTCATAATATTTATGGGTTGTTTAGCATAATCTCTCAATTTTTACACATCCATTTCAATTAAATGATCAATGCTTTTATGATTAATTTTTCTCTTCAACTATTGGAGTAGACTATCATTCACATATGTTTCTTGCACTTCCACTGCAAATAGAATAAAATAAAAAATCTTAATATCTCATCTTAAGGGGACCTTCATGAAATATGTATTTACAAGCTTTTGAACATGTTCTACCGATAATAATTTATACATTAATGAGAGAAACACATACTTGTTTGACCTTGGGTTGAATCAACTTGGGATGCCCCTTGTCCAACATTTTCATCATCAAAGGCTGCATGTACACAACAAAAACAATAACTTCTTCTTAGGGGAAAGACCCAAAATGTATATTCACCAATAAGAGACTAAATTGACACAGTGACTAAATCGAGAGAGTTAGTGAGAGAAAGAGAAAGATGTGTACTTATTTGATATTCCGAGACTTGTGCTTTTTGAGCTTGTGATAACCCTTCTCCAACTTCTGAAGGTTGGGCTTGTTGAGCTTGTGATGACCCTTCTCCAACTTTTGAAAGTTGGGCTTGTTGAGCTTGTGATGACCCTTCTCCAACTTTTGAAGGTTGGGCAGCTTGTTGAACATGTGATTCTTGAGCATTTCCTACACATGTATGAAGTATAAATTGGTCATAATTGAGTCTAGTTAACCTCCTAATTGAGTCTAGTTGGTCCATATTAGGTCCTAATTGGTCCTAATTGGTCCCAATTGAGTCTAATTAGTCCTAATTGAGTCTAATAGGTCATGTTAGGTCCTAATTGGTCCTAATTGGTCCATATTAGGTCCTAATTGAGTCTAGTTGGTCCACATTAGGTCCTAACTGGTCCTAATTGGTCCTAATTGAGTCTAATAGGTCATGTTAGGTCCTAATTGGTCCATATTAGGTCTTGATTAGTCCCAATTGAGTCTAATTGGTCCTAATTGAGTCTAATAGGTCATATTAGGTCCTAATTAGTCCTAATTGAGTATAATTAGATCTAATAGGTCATAATTAAATCTAATAGGTCCTAATTAGGTCCTAATTGGTCATAATTATGTCTAGTTGGTCCTAATTGAGTCTAGTTGGTCCATATTAGGTCCTAATTGGTCCTAATTGGTCCTAATTGAGTCTAATTAGTCCTAATTGAGTCTAATAGGTCATGTTAGGTCCTAATTGGTCCATATTAGTTTCTAATTGATCCTAATTGAGTCTAATTGGTCCTAATTGAGTCTAATAGGTCATATTAGTTTCTAATTGGTCCTAATTGAGTATAATTTGATCTAATAGGTCATAATTAAATCTAATAGGTCCTAATTAGGTCCTAATTATTCCTAATTGGTCATAATAGAGTCTATTTGACCTCCTAATTGAGTCTAGTTGGTCCATATTAGGTCCTAATTGGTCCTAATTAAGTCTAATTAGTCCTAATTGAGTCTAATAGGTCATGTTAGGTCCTAATTGGTCCATATTAGGTCCTAATTGGTCCTAATTGAGTCTAATAGGTCATGCTAGGTCCTAATTGGTCCTAATTGAGTCTAATTGGTCTAAATTGAGTCTAATAGGTCATATTAGGTCCTAATTGAGTCTAATTAGTCCTAATTGAGTTTAGTAGGTCATGTTAGGTCCTAATTGAGTCTAATTGGTCCTAATTGAATCTAATAGGTCCTAATTGGTCCTATTGGTCCATATTAGGTCCTAATTAGTCCTAATTGAGTATAATTAGATCTAATAGGTCATAATTGAATATAATAGGTCCTAATTAGGTCCTAATTATTACTAATTTGGTCATAATTGAGTCTAGTTGACCTCCTAATTGAGTCTAGTTGGTCCATATTAGGTCCTAATTGGTCCTAATTGAGTCTAGTTGGTCCATATTAGGTCCTAATTGGTCCTAATTGAGTCTAATTAGTCCTAATTGAGTCTAATAGGTCATGTTAGGTCCTAATTGGTCCATATTAGGTCCTAATTGGTCCCAATTGAGTCTAGAATAGGTCATATTAGGTCCTAATTGGTCCTAATTGAGTATAATTAGATCTAATAGGTCATAATTGAATCTAATAGGTCCTAATTAGGTCCTAATTGGTCATAATTGTGTCTAGTTGTTCCTAATTGAGTCTAGTTGGTCCATATTAGGTCCTAATTGGTTATAATTGAGTCTAATTAGTCCTAATTGAGTCTAATAGGTCATGTTATGTCCTAATTAGTCCTAATTGAGTCTAATTGGTCCTAATTGAGTCTAATAGGTCATATTAGGTTCTAATTGGTCCTAATTGAATATAATTGGATCTAATAGGTCATAATTGAATCTAATAGGTCCTAATTATTCCTAATTGGTCATAATTGAGTCTAGCTGACCTCCTAATTGAGTCTAGTTGGTCCATATTAGATCCTAATTGGTCCTAATTGAGTCTAATTAGTCCTAATGGAGTCTAATAGGTCATGTTAGGTCCTAATTGGTCCATATTAGGTCCTAATTGGTCTCAATTGAGTCTAATTGGTCCTAATTGAGTCTAATAGGTCATATTAGGTCCTAATTGAGTCTAATTAGTCCTAATTGAGTTTAGTAGGTCATGTTAGGTCCTAATTGGTCCTAATTGAGTCTAATTGGTTCTAATTAGTCCTAATAGGTCCTAATTAGTCCTAATTAGGTTCTAATAGGTCCTAATAGGTCCTAATTAGTCCTAATAGGTCCTAATAGGTCCTATTAGGTCCTAATTAGTCCTAATAGGTCCTATCAGGTACTATTTGGTTCTAATTAAGTCTAATTGGTCCTAATTGGGTATAATTGGTCCTACTTGAGTCTAATTAGGTACTAATTTATTATAATTGAGTCTTATTGGGTTTTAATAGTTCATAATTGGTTCTAATTGAGTCTAATTAGGTGCTAATTGGTTCTCATTGATTCTAATTGGGTCCTAATAGTCCTAGAATAGGTCCTAATTAGTCCTAATAAGTCCCATTAGTCCAAATAGGTCTACAATTAGGTCTAGTTAAGTCTAATAGACTTGTACAATATCAAATTTACATGAACATTAAGACAAGTCTTGACCATCAACTTAAAATATCTATCTAGATACATCTTAGACATACCTTGATTCTGACGATGATATCTTTTTTGTGATTCTTCACATAGTCTTTGTTCAATCTCTTCTGAATAATGTCATGTACTTTTGTTTAGCCTTCTCTTTTTATTTCCCATCACAAATTAGAAAATTATTCCGTGCCAAAATATCTTCCTTCTCCTAAATATGAATTATTTTACAGCTTCCAGATTTATGAAATGAAAAAAATATACATTTATTTATACCTAATTCTTATTAACTTGAAATGCCACCAAAAAGGCTGACATAGGTTTCTATCGAAACTAAGTGACTTTCGATCGAAACTATCTTATTAATGAATAAATTTTGCATTTTTGGGAAAATTACTTTTGATCGAAAGTACTTTCTATCGAAAGTGCTTGGTTTGGGCCATGGTTTCAAGTTTTCAAGAAATTATGAGAAATTAATGGCTTCGGGCCTCAAGCACACTGATCAAATGGATGAATAAGAAGACATCCTTTTGTATACAACAAGTACTCGGAACTAGCTTTCTAACGATTATATATTTGACTATTTTTAAATTTATTATGTGTATGGTTTTTGACGTTAAATGAATGTAGGTTTTTTATCAAATATAAACCTCTGAGTTTGACGTTCAATGAAAAATAGTAAAACAAGGAATTTTTTTTTTGAAAAATAATAGTTCCCTCTGTATTCGAGTCTACTTTCTATTAAAAAAATAATAATTGAAATTTGATAAATACACAATAAGTTATAAGCTATGTAGTCAAGGTAGGTTAAAATTTTTGTTTAGTCAACTTTAAACGTTAATAAAATATGCAATAATAGTGATAATGTCATCAAACCAATTGCATTCCCTCTATATGGATGTTAAAAAACTAAATTAGAAAGAATCACATTCATATCTATTTTACAAAAAAAGTTATGCTCTATAAAAATAGTGTTACTATTTGAAAATGATGTTTTCAACACCATACAAGTTTTCAAGGGAGAAAGAAAAAGTATTCAAATAAATTAAAAAATATATATTTAGAATCTAGATAGAAAATCCTAAAAGACTCTAATTTACTTCATCCTTCGATTTTGAGAAGTTTAACGACAATATGCATCCGAATCTGAAAGTTTTTCTCAAAATGTAGAGTTTAGTGTCCGTTTAGGCTAAAAAGTGTAACCCACTATTGTGGGTTCACCCTATGTCAATTCTAGCTTTCTTGGCATTGGATATCTTCGGCACTCGACATTCACCATTCTTTATACTTTGACGCTCAACATTGTCTTCTTTACATAACTCGGCAAAAGTTGACTTGACTAATACAAAAGTACTTGATGACCACTATTTTACTCGGTAGTGACTACTGCTCGGTAAATGTACATTATACATGACTCGACCTATATATGATGAGTCAGTCACAGTGATGATTGACCAACATTGCCTAGAAAATGACTAAGTGTAAGACACTAATAGACAAAAAAACTTTAGGGATCAACAATCTCCCCCTTTGACATTAGTGGAAAAAACATTTTTTCATGACATTTACATTACATTTACAAGAGTACTTAGTACTAACAAAAGTATATACATAATACTCCCCCTAAAACTTAACTCGGTCTTACAAAACAAAAAAATTTACATTTTACGTATAAGACTTCCTTACTTGACATACACTCAAATACATATACACATTTACAAAATGTAGTATGTCATACCATTCATTTCCACTTTCTTTATTTTGATTCTACTTTCTAAATATTTGTTCCCTCTTTGTGACTTAACATGTCATGTCATTCTACTATTTCCCCCTTGTTTTTGTCACTTGAAGTCTTGGGGTGTAGGGAGCTTGAAATATTTTTCTAGAAATGGTTTATGAAGCTGCATGACCATGTGCAATGCGCTATCCCAACCAAATGTTGTAATCTTCAAAACCTCAGATTTTACCTCTAGCTCGGCAGCTAGGTCAACTAGGCTCTCAACAGTAGAAAGATGGGGATCTTTCTGTATTAATTCCTTTGTCATAACTAACTCTCTTTGTATGGCCCCTAGATGAGGTGTTAACATTACTTGAATGGAGAGTAAGCGAACCCTTATCTTACCATCATTAGCCATCAACTCGGCTAACCTCCCTGGATTATGTAGAAGCCTGGTGTAATGTATAGAGATGGAATTGGCATCCAAACTCAATGAGTGACTAGTAGACCGGATGTCAAGTTGTAGATTATCTACCACCTCTTGGTTTTCCTTGGTGAATACTTCTACATCACACAATTTCTTGTACAAAGACTGTGTATTTAGTACAACTCCTTCTAAACTAGATATTAAGGTAGAAAGTTCTACCTACTTCACTACTATATCGCCAGAGACCTTATTAAGTACCTTGGTCTCAATTTTTTTTTCTGACCACTGCAACAACTAATCATTCACCTTGTTGTCATCATTAGTCACTTTCTTGACAATATGGACAAGTTGTTCCAGTATAGGGTCAGAGTCATTAACATCATTCATGTCAAAAGCATCAATGAATATACCTTTTATTTCATGAAGTACTTGCTTTTGCTGATGTTCCCTTCTCATTCCTTCCTATTTTCTCTTCTTTTTTAGTAGATCTTGTATAATTTTCATCTATTCATAGGAAAATTTATATGTGTCCCATTTAGGAATCACAATAACTTCCTCGAGTGTCACTTGTGGGGTATGAGATTTTACCCTCTTTTTCTGTGACTTTTTCTTAGGTGTTGTTCCACTCAACATCTGTGCAAGAGCTTTTATTTCCTCTTGCTCCTTAGCCTCTTGAGTATCTATTTATTTTTCCATCTCCTTCTCTTTTGGTTTCTTTTCCTCCACATGAGGATTCACTATTACCAATGCAAAATGTTCTACTTTCCCTTTATTTAACTCCTCAACAGATGTAGACTGAGGTGTAGTTACCAACTTGTCTTGTTCCTCGGTAGTATTGTGACTAGCTAGGATATCAACTGTAACTTTGTGTGAACTGGCAGAGGTAACTTTATTAATTGATGTATCCTCAATCTTTGGATAGTCTACAACTTGTAATAACATAGGATTACTACCCGACAAAGATGTATCTTTTTCTACCTTAGCTTGAATTTCTTCCTCGGTCAATACATGAGTTTTCATTGGAGTATCCTCAGTGATGTCAACAATGGTTACTTTAGCTATCTTCTCACATTTCTCGATCTTAGGAGCTGCTTCCTCCTAAATGTGAGCTTCACTAACATCTTCTTTATTATATAGCTCAACTCCCTTAGATGTGCTAGCTTCGTGGTGTGTGCTTTTATCAATTAAGAGACCAAAAATGATCTTCCATACCTTAATACTTTGTTGAACAACATCTTCAACCTTTTGTTGAAGGATAAAGTATGCCCTAAGCTTGGGAATGAATCTATTCTTGTACTACTCCATGATTTGCTGAATGTTAGCAGGGGGTAGATCTGGTGTGACTTGGGCTAGTGTGCTTTCCCTAATCTACTTCTCAGTCATAAGAGAATATTCACATTTTTGTGCTATCCACTGGTATAACTCATTAGGAATCAAAATTTCCATTTGAAGTGGTACCATCTTGAATGTACAGAGCATCTCAAGCATTGCTTCTTCAACTTTTTCCTTGTCCTCTATACTCATCTTATCAAATTTTACTTGCTTGAAACCTACTAGGCCAATAGAGCTCTTAATGTTGTGGCATATTTCATCCACAGTCAATGTTTTTCTCTATAGAGGTGCCTTTTTCTTTGTTTTCTCATCACTTTTAGTTTCCTCATCATCTTTCTCCAAAATAAGTTTTCTTCTCGGCTTCTTCCTCAACTGGATCTACACTACCTTAGGCTAAAGAATTTTTCTCTTCCTTGATGTAGGGGTTTTCTTTTGAGGCTTGACAGCTACAGCTGTAGAGACTACCCTAGTTCTTGGCCTAAGTAATGGTGAGGAGATAGGCTTAGGTTTTTGCATTATTTTCTCATAGGCTTGGAAACTAGTGACTTCTTTCCTTTCTTCTCTACTACTTTCTCCTCCTCTTCACTTTCACTAGACTCACTCAATTTATCTTCTCCTAATCCTTGAGTCAGTTCTAGAGGTGAATCTACCTCTCTTTCTCCTATCATCCTTTCTATATTTTTCACTACCTTTTTCCTCTTTCTCTCCATGGTAGCAGACTTCAGTCCCATGGTCATCTTAGCCTTTGCTTCCTCATAGGTTCCAAAATAGGTAGCCTTCTTATCAACTTCCTTAGCTAATAAAGTTGTGATTGCTGTTGTAGTTTCATCAATGTTTACCTCATAAGGTAATGAAATTAGCCATGATACCCTCGGTATTACAACTTGAGCATATGTGAGGTCAGTGTCAACTAGGAAGCATATGTCATGTTTGTATTTCTCTACTAAGGATACAAGAATCCTACTTCTCTTCCTCATTTTCTTCTTGAATTCTACAAAGTAATTTTCCATTATGCTCTCAAAATTATCACCCATTTGACTAATAAACTCATTGATCTAAATTGTCACTATCTTACTCTTATCCCATACTACTCCAATAGTAGGAATTTTTTTTTGAATATAGAAGAATAGAAAAACAAGTAAGGAACCAAACTTACACATTGAATTCTTTGGTTTCTAGATTGATGTAAGATTCTTAGCAAGTTGTGTCATTTGGAGCTCAGAAAGGTCATAGGTGTGATCCTTCTTAATTATTTTCCAAGCTTGGTCCACTGCCATGCATGGGATACTATCCAACTGACTTGATTGATAGAATTTATGTGCTATCACCCTTACTGCAAATTCAATTTCTAGGTCGGTGATAGTAGAAATAGTCATGCTGTGCTTATTCCATACTACCTGTGTGTTTGCTTGAATTTCCTCCTTTCTTTGACATCTCATAGTTTTCTTTCTAGGGAGTTTAGGGTATCCAGTTACCTGGTGAATCATGTCTTTGATGATTTGGACTGGTCCATCCTCCAACCATATTTTCATGTCATGCACCCTTCTTAGTACAATCTTAATCCATTCGAATTTGAAATTCTACACAAAGTCAAGGGCATGAACTAAGCCTTGCTCAACAACCTTATGGTGTTTCGGCTTCAACACCCTATTGCTGCATAATTTCTCGTATGCTTCTCTAAGTTCATAATCACCAATTTATCCAATCTTTCACATGTAGCATGACCAGATATCATTTATCATTATAACATTCTTCAAAATTGATGATAGGGCTCCAGTCAGATCTCCCATGATTGCACTTTCTAGAACAACCTAAAACTTTTGTGGCTTACACGCCTTGTTCCTCACTAACTAAACATTAAAGACCTCCTTTCCTTGCTTCTTCATTGCAACTGATGATGATGATGCCATTTCTCACAACTTAAGGATTAAATTATTGAAAAAGCTTTTACTCAGTAAAGTACCTTGCACAAATGTTCTTCAGATATTTTTCTGATGGCACACTGTGAAGATTTCTACATTCGTATTTAGCACTAATCACAGTGGTTACTCGCTCTTTGAATCACTCTTAGAAATTCTCAATTCACCAGTGAAAATGAAATAAATGGTAACTTCCCACTTTATAGTCTTCAAACGGTCAGATTAGGGCTTCGTTAATGATCCGTACACTTTCTAGGTGAGATACAGTTGTCTCAATAATATCATGTTAAAATTGGTCAACATAAGCTCATTTGATACAACCATTTGGTTACAGCTCAGTGTACATCACATCTCGGTTATCATAGGTACTCAGAAAACATTAGTGACTCGGTCATTATACACTAAAATACTGATGCTCAACATCAAATATGAATTGTTGCACTTTGCTCAAATTTGTCCTAATGCATCTTAATCTATGCAGATATGGACCTTTTTACAACATATATTGCGAACTAATATAAAATTAAAACATTGTAGGACTCAATTCCATATATACCTTCTTTTCTTAGTTCAAAGGGGTGTGATCACCTGATCCATTGGATTGGGTGACCTCAGGTACACTAGCTTCACTATTGCTTCCCTCTTCTTTCTTCTTCCAAGTTTTGTTCATTTGATTTCTCATTTTCTCAATGACTTCTTCATTCGTGCTTTGATCATTTCTCGGTATGGGTGATCTGCAATCTTTCTTTAGATGACCTATCTTATTACATTTATATCATACCATACTTCCATTCATTCAACTCTTGGATTTACCCCTAAAATGTGTCTTCAGTCAATTTTCTCCAATGTGCCCATATTTTCCACAGTAATGACAATTATACCAAGTATTGTAATACCAATTGTATGTGTTACCCTTCTTAGGTGACTTAGTCTGTTGAATTGATGACCATTTGGGTTTTGATCAGCATTCAAATTCTCTATGTCCATATTTCTAACATTTGAAACAATGTCCTTGAAATTTTGGTGAGGTAGGTGGATTACTGACCTTTGTTCTGCATTCTTGTGCTTGATGTCTGTGTTTCTTACAGTTAAAACAATGTCCATTAAATTTAGGTTTAGGATCATACTTACCATGTTTTCTTCTACAGATGTTGGCTATATGTCCTAGCTTTCCACAGTGATGGCATGTAGGCTTGTTGTTCTTTGGTTTAGCACTTCTTTTCTCTCTGCTCTTTGATGATTCTCCTTCCTCAGTGGATGATGATTTCTCATTAAGTCCAAGTCTAGATGTGTCACTAGATCTTCTAGGTGACCTTAAAAGATCTTCAAAGTATCTTACAGTTTCATTAGGCTTGTTCATCCTTTCATTAACTTCCTTTTCAGCTCTCAATTCATTCCTTGGTTGATTTTTTTCTAATCTCAGATTGGTGACTTCCACATCTTTCCTACCCATTTCTTGATTAACCAGTAGTAGTTGATTTACCATGTCTAGTTGATTGTTTGTCAAAATTTGCATGTCATTTATCTTTTCATCAAGTCTCATTGATCTTTTCCTTTTATCTTCTTTGACCATTGTCTTGTCTTCTTCAGCTTTCTTTTTCTGTTCAACTACTTCACAGAGTCTCACATATTGAATTTCTTGTTCTCTCTTCAGATTTCTGATGTCCTCATTTAGTATGTTGTTTTTCTCTAGTAGTTCTTTTATGGCTTTATCACTTTCTACAGAGTTCCCACTATCAAATATTCCGGTAGTATCTTCTTCTTGATATTGTGTTTCATTTTTTTGAATAACAATTTCTCTTCTTCTTCTTAAGGATTTCTTCAGTTCTCCTCTGGCTACTTCAAGTTGTTGTAATGCAAGCTAAATGTCAATCTTCTGATTCTCTATGATTTTTCCCAACTTATAACCTCCATCTCAAGATATTTAACTCACAAGTGGTTAGATTTCTATAAGAGACCAATACTCTGATACCAATTGTTGGAAATCTATTGGGAAAATGTGATACTGAGAGGGGGGGGGGGGGGTGAATCAAATATCATGATTTATCCATTTTAACATAAATGAAACCTTGCATAGCTTTAACATAAACTCAAGAATGTAATGGATCTAATAAGCTAAACATCACTCATGAAAATACACATAACACAATGATTTTGGTTACCCAGAAACCCTTGAAAGGTAAAATTGGGGTGGGGATGACACCCACAAATCTTCACTATTGTAGTATAAAGTTTGCTTGTTAGGGCTACAAATTTGATCATAAAATATGATCTACCCTATGAGGGGTCTACCCTGTTAAGAGCTTTAAGATTTATACAATCTACCTTGCAAAAGGATTTAAGACTTACAACTAAGTAAGCACTCGGTTAAGAGATTTACTAAAGTCTGTCAAAACCACTCTGTTAAAAGATTTACCCTGATACACTTGTTAGAATGTCTTAGTACCTGATTCTTTAGTTTGCACTATGATGTTGATTACATATCTTCTCTTTTTAGTGTAGATTTGATCTCATCTATCAAGTATGTCTTTGTTGTGCTCTTCACTGCTTTTCTCTATTCTACTCAGTCACTAAACTCTATCAAAATACTTCTCTGTTCTGAAGATATTCTCTCTGTCACACTTCTTCTTTCCACTCATACATCATTTTAGGGCTTAGACCACATCTTATATAGACAATTAATTTTCTCCAAGATTTAAGATCTATGATCTAGATTATCTCATTTTTCTGCTTAACCTTTCCCTAATTTTGATTGGTTCCATGTATTACATAGGGATTAATGATTAAAATATAAGAGTGTAATCACCTCTGTGATTCCCTCAATAAATAGAAAATAAAATATAAATGTCGGCCAAAATAGTTTACCTAAGTGTTTGTGCCATAACAAACACATACGTCAATTCTAGCTTGCTTGACATTGGATATCTCTGGCACTCAACATTCACTATTCTTTGTACTCTGACACTCGAGATTGTCTTCTTTACATAACTCGGCAAAAGCTGACTCAGCTAATAGAAAAGTACTGTCATGTCCTTATTTTGGCTGACATCATTTGGCATGATGGATTTGCCTATCATCGACTCTCGTAGGCAAATGGTTTGGAGAGAGGGTCATTATGTTGATCATTTGATTGCATATTGCTGACAGAGCCTACATTCGGTAGAGCCTACATCCAGTTTGAGGCCTACATGCAGTTGTAGTGGAGCCTACATCCAGAAGTGAGCCTACATCCAGTTCGAGCCTACATTCAGTCTAGTTGGGCCTACATTTGATTATGAGACATCTTGGCCTACATTGTTATATTTTTGAGTTGAGAAATGTACTTTATTATTATAATGTTATTTTATTATAAAGTACATTATAATTAGATGTTTCTAGAAGTTCTAGTAACTTCTCAAGAAAAAGAATAAATAGAGGGCTTGGGCTATCATTTCTACATGCTTGGATTTGGATTCTTTTCTACTTCTTCATTGTGAAGCAATTTGTAGTCTTTGGTCTGCAAATTCTATTCAATCTTTGGGAATGATCACTCCCCTAGATTGGCATAACTGAGGTAGTGAAATATCTACTGAAGGGTTGCAAGTTTGGAGTTGGTACTTAGCCATCTCATTGGTACTTCATTGAGAAATTGTTGTAAGGGTTTGTTTGTGGTTGGAATAAGGGTTTGAATTCACCTCTTGCATTGATAAATTATTTTGGCAAAGATTGAAGACAATTTGGTACATTTTTAGACATTCCATACCAAGGCCTGAGACTCATATTTTCACTCATATCTCTCAAATCATTTGGAGATCGATTTTATGCATTGGGGAGGACATTATACATTATTAGGTGATTCTGTTCATGGTGTTTGTGGCAGCCAAGACATGTGCAAATAATTAATATAGGTGCCGTACTATCCATATAGGTACGACCTGTACCAGTGGACTGTACAGCAGTGATCAGAGGGGGCAGTTTGGGAGCAGGATTGGTGCTATCTTCATCAACATTTGTCAACAATACATTGCATCAAATTCCAGGTTCCTAATTACTGTATTCGGTTAATAGTAATAGCACTAAAGTCTGATTTGTATTGATTGAATTATAGTACAGACTGTAACAGTCCAACATATGACATAAAAATAGTCACTGTTATTCATTGGAAACATATATATGTAATTGGATTGTCATAGTGAATGAAAGTGCATTGATGAGGTCTTGTCATTACAATAGTTTCATTGTCCATGTATGGGAGTTGTAACAGTCCATGTATTTCCAGAATTCAATCATTGTCATACTTTGCATATTGTAATCAGACATTGAGTAACTCATATTTCAATTGGCATTGTGGTCATTGCATTGATATAAAAGTCCTATCATTGTTTGGCAATAGTTCATTGAATTCCCTTGGTGCCAAGTCATTGAAGTGTTGATAATTGTGATAGTTTGTAAAAGACAACATTGGTATTGATTGCATTTCATTACATATTGGCATTGTATTGTATCAATTGAAACATTGGGGATTTGTTGCTCAACAACTACAACTTTGAGCCATTACATTTCAAACCAAAACAATTCAATTGCGTGCCAAGTGTTTGACGAAATCACAGTCCAGCAATAGTGGTTTTCAGTGGCCTTTATAGTAAGGGTCATTACAAGTACTCAGTGACCATTGTTTTACTCAACAGTGATTACTTCTTGGTAAATGTATATTATACATGACTCAACCTATATATGATGACTCGGTCGCAGTGATGACCGACCAACATTGCCTAGAAAATGACTAAGTGTAAGACACTAAAAGACAACAAAACTTTAGGGATCAACAATGTGTGTGTCTATATATATATATATATATATATATATATATATAATGAATACCAGAGCCTTAGATAGCTCTCCTGTACTCTTAGGAGGGATCGTTGTTGATGAGGCTGCTATGACCATTTCCTATATAACATATATCATAGTCATAGAGGAATGATTTATAAGAGATTTTGAACAAACAAGAATGCAATCGCAAGTGAATATAAAAATGTTACCTCTTCCCACTCCTGAACATCAGCAACATCCAGTGCATTAATTAATTTTGTAAAAATCAAATGTTTCTGTATATATAAACAAATAAGACATGTGCATTGATCAGTATGCATGTACATCTTAAATCATAATACATTTCAACAAAAAATTTAAATTGTACTAAATTACCATTTGTACTTTGGGTGTCCTCGAGGATTTTTTTTTTCATCTCGGTGTCTTGGAGCCAGATGGGGTAACCTAGTAGAAACCAAATTAACATAAGAGAAACAAATATGATAAAACATAGGTTCAATTAAATTTATAAACAAGAGGTGTGAAAAATATGATACAACAAAGCTCTCTAGGCCAAAGTCAATCATAGAAAGCATCACATCATCAACTTTGGACATCTCAACCTCAGACAAGCCCTATATAACATCAAATAAATATACATATTAAGAAAATATATCTTGACACCAAAAGATTATTCAATTTTTATGAATATTTAAAAACTATACCTCAGGTGTCAAAGCTACACGTGCACATCTAGTTGAATGAGCACTTTGTGGTGTTTTCTATGAATCACTTGCTACACCCTACAATGCATAATATTCATATATCAATTTAATTTGTTCTCAAAATAAACATTTATTTACTTTTATAAGATTTAGGTGATTAAAATTAATAACATGTCAAAACACAAATAAACATAGCTCGTAGAAAATACCATCATCAATAGGTCATTTGTGAGGGCCACATACTCAACAACAAACACCTGGAATCTACTCCCACAATGTGTACACAAATGGGATACTGAACCATCCTCATTCTGTTACAAGTAGTGGTTACTGTTGCACCAAAAGATCAACCTATTAATGCTCGATACAACCACTAGACTTATGGAACACAGGAGGCTGTTAAACCATGTCACAAATCCCAAAGAGAGATGTTGGTGGTTAGTCCAACAATCCCCCCCTTAGCGTCACCCAAGGGGATTCAAACCTGTGGCCAAGCTCTGATACCACTTGTTACAAGTAGTGGTTGCAATTGCATCGAAAGATCAACCTGTTAATGCTCGATACAACTAGTAGACTTATAGAACATAGGAGGCTGTTAAACCATGTCATGAATCCCAAAGGGAGATGTTGATAGATAGTCCAACACATTCATGTCGGTATCTACCCCAACACATATACCTTGATAGTTGGGGCACATATGCTCAATGGGCTAGGCTATGCCAAATGGAGCATCTGATGATGATGGAGGTGCTACAGGTGCTGATCTACCCTATGCATTGACTAACTATGTGCTATGCTCAATAATGACATCCATCAATGATGTAGCTACTTGAAGGGTCTATAAATAAATAGACTCCTTCATTACTACAGGGACTGCAACATGAACTATGGTTTTTTTTAGCTAGACACCTCCTATTCTATGGCTCTACCACCCTATGGGCTGCAACTATATCATGCGCAAAGCCTCTCCCTCTGCCTTGGAACTGCTAGAAGTCAAAGTAATTTGGATTCTCACCAAGGATAAACTCACAATATAGCTTTCTCAAAAAATATAAAAGCACCTCCCAATTATTACAAAGTGCTTGGTCAAAGACCATATACCACCTATCCCAAAATGCATCTCTCATCAGGTATTATGAACACATCAATGTATGGGAAACTAATTTGTAGTAACTTCTATGGAGTTACTACTAATAGGATCAATGAAAAGAACACATATGCCTTCTTTAAGTATCCTCTTTTTTTTTCACTTGATCATATGACATTTCATTGGCATAAAATGCATGACATCTATCTCTCCATGAACCGCATGCTGTAACCTCCTTAGACACCCCATTCACACTACTAACCATTATTTCTAATGAAGTGGTGAGGGATGAGTGGTGCTCAAAACTAGAGGACATAAACCTATTAACCAATATAGATATTTGGGCACTGTTTTATTGAAGAAGATTGATAAGATCCTCTTGTGTGGCATCAACACGACCTATTGGAGGATGCAAGGGGTTGGGATTTGGGTTTGGTAGTGGGTTTTCTTTTTGCAGAGCTACATTTGGAGGGTTCTCTTATTGATCATTTCCATGATTACCAATATTGACAGATGTTTGAGGAGGTCTTTGCTATCTCTTTTGTGGCCGAGGATTGTTTTCGAAATCTAACATCAAAATACTTAAAAAACTAAAGTCAATTCAACAAACCCTACTCAATTGAAATTAAAAAAATAAATTCTTACCTAGTCAATGGTGTGGCATGGTTGCAAAATGAACAATATGGCAAGTAAATTCAATTTCAACAAGAACCCGCTGGCATTTTGGTGACTTCTCTTCTTTCTTTATCCCCCAAACTTGGTTTTGGCATGAAAAGAATGAGCCAAAACACAAGTTTTTTAAAAAAATCTATGACAGTCAAAATGTGTATGTGTTTTGTAAAGAATCTTTTGCTTTACAAAAAGTGTACTCATTTTGAATAACATAAGTTTTTTTAATTATTTTTTGTGGCTTAGCAAAGACTTGGCTTTGCCAAGCCTAGTTTTTCAAATTTTGAATAACCCGAGTGGGTTATGAATTTTTTTTGTTTTTTTCAAGGAGGTGGCCACTTTTTTGCACACCATCTTGGTACACTTACACTTACACTTACACTTACACACACACACACACACACACACACATTATAGGGATATGGGGTTTATTTCCCCCACCCTACGACAACTAAAGATGTCAATCAACTTACTACTATTAGCAATCGTAGCTGCTATGACAGGCTATTGCCAACAAGCATAGTTGCTATGATTGGCTGCCGTTAGCGGCTCTGGCTACTACAACAACTACTGTCATGGGCAGTTGCTGCCATGACAACTACTACCATGATAGGGCTACCGCAAGGTAGCCATGGGGGGGGCGCCCCCCATAAAGGATTTTGTTTATATTAATAATAATAATAATAATATTTTTTTTAAATTTAATTTTTGATTTTTAATATTTATTAATTATAATTATTAATATTTAATAATTAAAGTTATTAATATTAATAGTTATTAATTAATAATTATGTTGATTACTTAGGTAAGTAATTATATTGGTTTTAGTAATTATTTTTGATAAATTAATTTATATCAGGGATTTTTATAAATTAATTTATAGAGGTTCATTAAAAAGGTTCTAGTTATATTAAAATTTAATTATAATGTTATTTAGTAATTTTACTTAATAAGTTAATTTGTATAAAGAGTATGACAAATTAATTTATAATTTATGTTAAATCGATATTCTATTAATAAAATTTGTATCCACAGTTAACCCAATGATGTTAGTAACTAAGTCAATTTTGACTTATGATTATCTAAATTAATAACAATATCCAATTTTGATAAGATATTAAATACACCTCATACGTGTATGCTTTATGTCATAGTGTTCTTTGATTGAAGTTTTTCTTTGTTGATCTTGTTCTAATTATTTGTCTATATGGGTAAAGTGTCATGCCCCGCAAGGGAACCGGGGAAGAGAACAAAGATTCTCTTGTAAAAGAAAACCTAAGTAATGATTTATGAAAATTTTTGAATTTTTAAAAAGAATTACATGAACAAAACTTAAACATAGTTTAACTTAGATTCCTCCAAGGTTCCCTTCTTATTTAATGCACAATTCATTTAAGTCCATTTAGTGTACTAGCAATATGACTAACTTCTTAAGGAAAACTACATCACAACATTTGTAGATTCTTTATTAAAGAAATACAAAGTTCTTTCATTTCAATTTACCATTTAAATCCATCTATATCCCTAAGTATCTTTTATGAATAATATATCATTTAAAATATTAATACCATATAATAGATTCATCTAAGAATTTGAACCATTACACATAGGACATCATCACATTTGATTCCCTAATTTTTCCTAATCAATAAATAATGAGAAAATAATCTATTTTACTTGAAATCTTATAAAATCCCTTTTCTTTTCCAACATACATTATTTACATAAAGTTCACATCATCCCTTTCCCTTTTACCTAAATCTACCCATTCCAAGTACATCATTTTGAAATACATTAATGATTACATTACATTCATCTCCTCTTGGGAGGTAACAATAACTTTACATTTAATTGAATATTAAGAAAGATAAGTACAAAGTCTTCTTCTTCAAAACTGGAACATAAGGAAGCATGAATCCTTAAGCATTGCATCCGCAAAAGATACCTCGATAAAATTTTTTACCACCCAACCACGTGGATACCAAAAGGCCCACTCCCCCGTGCTAGGAGATAAACACCAATGTCCACAAAAGGAGTAATATCTAGGCCATACCTAGGGTTGGGGTAACCTTTCCCAAATAGCAACTGAAAGAAAATCAAAGTATAAATATTTTCCCCAAAGGTTCTAAGGCTTGGTAAAAACTCTAAGAAACAACCTAAGTGAGTGTCATCGCATAGCCCTCACCCCTTGGGTTGTCCTGGTATTAGCCACACTGGGCCCTAGCCCCCAAGTAGGCACATGCAGAATCAAATGCCTTTTGCACAGACAAGCACCATTCGATCGTACCTATGCATAGGTACCTTCTCCCACTCCCATCCATAGTCTTTACTAGCACTAATGGCATGGGAGAGGCATACATTAATATTTTTAGTTTTTGAACCCAAACCCATAAGTTTTAAATTAAGTTATCACTTGTTAAAACAACTCTTTAGTCGGTTAACCTGGTACTAGCCACTTAGGGCCCCAACCCCACATCGAGAGCCACTCACCTAGTGTTCTTAGGTTTCCTACCCTTACCCAAACATCAAAAACACATAATACATGAAGTAAAACCAATCATAACATCATTTAAGGATTTACACACACAAATAGGAAAGATTAGGAATGTTTAGGAAGCCATGCAATAGCCCTAATCCACCAGACAACCCTAAACCCTAATCTTGATTCCTAAACACCTCATGAAACATAACAAGGAATCTAAGTGCAAAATACCATAAGTAAACCCTATAATTTCAACAAAACAATAAATGAACATACATAGGTGGTACAAACTTATACATGCATTACCACAACCTTCCATCTATGGAAACCTCATGTGCCTGAAATTTGACTAAGTCTAAATTTTTAGGAATCTCCAAAATCTAGAATCTGCATCTTAGCTCCTATGAAGCTACAACCTATCTCAAACATCCTATAATGTATCTAATTTATTTATACAAATATAACTTAAAGTATAAGAAACTTAAATTATCAAACTTATACTTAAATGTTATATTTGTATAAATCCTACAATTTTTGAACCCTTGAAACCCTTAAATCTCCAAACGACTTTCTACAGAATCCCATACGACAATGTATGCATTTCCATATGAAATTTGACCAAGTGTCGTGTCGGTATGCATACAAAATGTTATATTTTTATAAATTATACAATTTTTGAATCCCTGAAACCCTTAAATCTCCAAACAAATTTCTACAGAACCCCATACGACAATGTATGCATTCCCATACGACATTTGATGAAGTGTCATGTGGGTATGCATATAATGTCATATGACACTTTCACTAACTTAACTTCCAAAACTCCTGAAAAACACCAAACAACTTTGTATATGTAATCATATGACAATGTATGCATTCCCATACGACTTTTGACCAAGTGTTGTATGGGTATGCCTACAATGCCGTACGACACTACAGAACACTTTCCCGAAATTAAATTTTGAAATTCCCGAAAATACCAAAATTGATTTTTTTTTTTGGCATGGAGGGTGCTTGGGAAAGGTTCCCTGAGGTCAACCTGATGCAAGGACCTCAGTACCACATCCATAGCACATCCTCAACATAACCCAAGCCTTAGACAAGAATAATCAAGGAAAAACAATAATCCACAGAGACACTTGCAAGAGAAAAAGAGCAGGAAAAAGGACTGCATCTAAATTCTTGAACCTTCCTAATTCATTCAATAAAAAATTAACACATCCTTTTACATGACTAGAATAACTCCTAACTCCCTGGGAAGGTTTCATAATACAAACTAAACAATTAAATAAAAACTATATATACATACATAGTTTACTTTTTGAAAACACAGAAAATAAGACATTTATATTCCCTTTTGTTACAATAAAACAATCCTATTCTAATCCAATATCATATCACACACCAATGCATTCATATCACACACCAATACATTCATATACACACACCAATACATTCATATACACACGTGAAGAATGGAGATTCTTCCCAGTTTAGACCCTACCTGGGGTCCTACGAAGAATCCTCGTCCCTTGGCTAGAGACTCTCTACAACAATTCAATCCTTGAGTAGATAGCCTCCTGCAACCTTCCTCTGGAAATCAACTCCAAGAAATCCTCTCACACTTGTCTTCACCAACCAAAGACTCTCAAACTCACAAAAAACTTTCAACTAAATTTCTAACAAAATCAATTGCAACCAATTCCAAAATTAATCTTCTAAAAATTCTTATCCTCCAATTAATTTCCAGCCAACCTCTCCTCACACAGGAAGTCTCTCCTGTAAATAGATTGGAGGAAGTAGTTGCATGGGAAATACAATCGATGCAACTATCCCAACCATCTATTGGTTATTAGTTTAGGATAATAAAGTTTATAGAACTATTCCCATGAAGGGATTAACAAATAATATTTGATAATGTTTTAAATCTATGTCTCCTTAATTTAAGGATGACAAAATATATAATTTCCTTTTAAGGAATATATTTACCTATCCTAAATTATTTATTTACTAGACTATAGTGAAGGAAATAATTATTCACTATCCAAAATAATACTAATTATTCATTATTAATAATTTCTTCCACACATAGCTTGCATAAATGTATATGTAATCATAGGCATATGTGTGCACCCATATGCTTATGTGTACATATACCATAGATAAGACACATTATTACTAATATTATAAATATTTATTTTATTGTGAATATTATCATTTAAATCAAATACATTATTATTTAAATCAAATACTAAATCACATTCCATATAATTAATCATGATATAAGTACATATATATATGCATCTATATACGGATATATTTACTAGCATAACATAAAAGACACCTTAACACACATAATTTTGATCACAACATAAACCTTTCAGAGGTGCAAGAAACAATTCCACATAAAACAAAGATGCATCATCTACACAAAGGACTAACTCAAGAACTCCCTGCCTAAGGATAAAAGGGTCAGAGGTAGAGTTCCTTCTCATGAAACCTTGGTGATATCTCCATAACAACAACAATGATCAAGGATTTTGAGTTATCGCTTAGACCTGTGAAGCCAGGTGGAGACGATACCCGGTACTTGCAATCCTGCATCACCAAGAAGAGATACATATATACATATGGATACACATACAATCAGATATATGCAAATAGATCACCAAGATTGATACATCGTGTGGACCTCAACTAAGTGAGTAACTATGACTTCATCCTGAGTCATGAAAACACATCAGACACATATACATGAAACATAAAACATCATGATAATGGTTAGATTCAAATCCTTGGGTTAGCTCCATAAAACATATAAAGATAGATGGTTTTCTCATTTCATAAACATATAAATCATAACCATAAATGAGCATATCAATCATCCGATAAACATATCATCATCCACAAAACATAAATGTAAATGTATAGCTCTAACCATCATAATAGAATGTCCAAATTAGAAAGTCCAAGTATCACCATAGGAGAGGGTATTACATAAAGTATTGCCTTAGGTGGACTTTGTCCTTGAAGATTCGATTTATACTTATATACTTTTAGGTTTGTTTTATGTAAAGTTCATAGCCTCTTTTGTTACAAGATTGGTTCATATGTTGTCTTGTGTGCATCTATAATGGGATATCATGTGTTCTTTGAGACCTTGATCAATATTTTATTTAACCAAAAAAGGTGACGACCAATATTGTGTTGAGTCCTAATTAACTTGGTCACCTTGTTTCTACTATTAGGATGATTCAGTTTTCTGAATGATGACCTTTGTGGATTATGTTTTACTCCATGTTTGGAGAGAGATGCATGATGTTTTGATGATCATTTGATCTTGCGATATGAACTATGGGAATTGGTAATTGTTTATTGAGATGTCCAGTATGAGATGGATAGTTTGGATCCTTGTATATGATGATATATTATTTTATATGCCCCAACACTTGTGTTTGATGACATTCATGATTTACTAATTTATGAGGAGTCTTTTATGGTTTTGGATATGTCTTCTCTTTGGTTCTTTTTTCATGGAGCATTAGGGTAGGTTATCTAGGAGCATATATGGGAAGTGGCTTGCAATGAGCACTAGGGCCCTCAAGTGGCTGTTAGGATCACTCATTGTAAAGTAACTTAATAAAGTGATAACTTAATAAATTTATTGAGAGAAAATATTAATAAGATAATTGTGTAGCTCATCATGCCTTGAGTGCTAGTATAGACTATGATGTGTGAGATGATGCTTGCCACCCAATGTGGTGTGTGTTATGGCATAGTTAGTAGCATTGTTTGTATGAGAGGTTTACTGATACCACATATGCTCACTTGGGTGTCGGGGCCCGGAGAGGCTTCTGGGATGAATTTCAAAGGTTATACATATGTGATGACACTTCCCTATATGTGTCCTAGGTTCCTCAATTACATTTGGTATACCTGATTTGTGTCTTGATCATTTATTCTTGATAACCTTGTAATCATTTACTACCATTTTATCTAGTGTACTTTGGCACTAGTTTTTCAAGTATTTTGGATATTTCCTTGAGTGAGGTCTGGTGTTATCTCCTTAGCACAATGGGAGTGGACTTCTTGTCTCCATGTGTTCAGGTGGTGGTGATTCTATTACCATTGAGATTCGACATTCGAGATTTTGTGCTTGGATGATCCTTAATGTTGCTTCTATCTTCTTGTTCATTTCTTGGAGACTTTCTTATTATCATCATGTGATGAATATCTTGTATTCCATTTTATGTATTGGTTAGTGACCTTGATTATAGAGATGTATATGTATTGTATTATTGTTATCCCCATGACATGTGCAGTGAAAGATATATTATCTTGAAGACTATGATGTATCAATTTGTATCTTATTGTATGTACCTTTGATTACATTGATGTAATGCATGCATCTTATTATTAAGTTGAAATGAATATGTTAGTGTAATTTATTATTTATGTTCTTCTCATTATGATTAAGTAAAGGATTAGGAATACTTCAATTTGGATTTTAAAATGAGTGTAAGATTTATCATTTGATTATGTTGTATAGATTGTTCTTAGTAGATTAGTTAACCTATATGAAATTTTACGTCATAGAACCCTTGAGACTTTTAATATGTAAATGAGTTACATTTATGAGTATGTGTGGCCTTATGTTATATTGCTTCTACATTGTTATTCATTATTGATTGTAAACTCTTAAGAATTTTTTTTTTTGGATAAACTTAGTAACATGTTTTAGGGTAATTTGTCCTAGGTTTCCTGGCAAAGCATTACAAGGATCACATTCCTATGGGGTGGCTGCAAGAAGTTGAGTCCCACTTTGGGGCAAAAAGTGGAAGTGTTTTCCCTTTTTTTCAAATTTCTTGTCAAGTGATGTCTAAATTTGAGGCACTTAGAAATTGAATCTAAAATTTTTTTAGTAATATAAAATCAAGCTCTTAGAGTCTACTTTTTAAATATGTAATTTATTTAAATACCCACATGGTATAAATTTCTTTTTAGTAGGAATGTTTAAAACCCATGTTTTCAAAATACCTGTTTCAGGACCATACCATAGCCATGTTCGACCACCATATTTTGACCTAAATAAATGAATTTTTGTAAATCCTTCTGGGAAAATATACCTAAGACACCAAAGATTGATGAGAATATTTTTACTTATTTTTTATTGAATATATTTTTTTAAATTAATTTTCAATTGACTATAAAGTACTTTTTTTAAACCTTTGGTGCATGGCCACAATTATTTGATGAAAGTTTCATATTTTTTTAATCTTGTTTTTTATCTTCAAGAAAATTGTATGTGGATTGATGTCATATAATTTATTTTCCAAAATACCTAAAACTTAAAAAGTTATTAAAGTTTTAGTGAACCTCACTATTTTACATTTAGGTACCACTTTTAACTAATAAATAATGCAAAAATAGTAAAAATAATCACATCGCTATGAAATTTATATTTTTGAAATCATGACAGTGAGAACTCTAATGAGCTTTTGTTTCGTAAAAAAATACGATCAAGAAGACCCTCAAAAAATTACGACAAGGCAGATATCTGGCATTCCAATGCCTTAACCAAATTTTTGGAGGTGAAGGTATAGGCTTGGTTCCACCAAGCCTAAACCAAACTTATTTTGAAATGAAATCTGAGGCAGATTTGTGTTTCACAGTCATGTCTTAAGAAACAGGTGCCCGTTATTTAAATTCAAAAAATGGGCACTTGTTTCTTAAAAAATAAAATTCAAAGTGTTAAAATGCATTTGTAGTAAAAAAATAAAATAAAATTTGGGGAACGGGCACCCATTTTGAAACAAGTAACCATTTTGAAAAAAAATGGGCACCCATTTTTTGAATTTCAAACCGGGCTCCCAAACCTAAATCGGGTGCCCTTTTTTGAAAATGAGTGCCTGTTTCGAGTGACATCTTCCAATTCTACAAGACTTCCACTGAATTGGTACCCAACTTCTTGCATTTACCCTATGAAACCCTCATCTTCATTTAAGTGACTCCTCTTCACTATTAGAATAAACCAAATCATACATCTAAAAGATATTCTACTTTTCCTTGAGTCACAATGCCATGAGAGAAACATTCTCATCATCCCCAAAGGAGTTCAAAAAAATATATGTTGATGCAAGGAAGATAAGGAAGAAGAAAAAAATTTCTATTGTAAACTTGAGAGGATGGTTAGTCAAAAAATTTCTTAGATCTTTACAATACTTACATAAATTTTAAAAAAATCAACATAAATAACATGCATACCACAAGACAGTGATTTACATGGGAAAACCCTTTCAAGAGAAAAAACTCACACTCCTAAAGGTGCCCAATATATTTTCAAAAATTAATATAGATTATAGTATACCTGCAGAGAAAGCTTCTCTTAGGAACTCTACCACCAACACAGATCTAGAGGCAACTCAACAAGCATTAGACTGTCAAAGGGTAAAAGTGCAAAGTTGTGTTACATTTTAGGCTAACTTATCAACACAACTAAATTTGAGTATTTCTAACTAAAAATTAATTTTTGTCAAACATATGTTCTAGATAGATACATTCTAGCTAAGTTAGATAAGTGCTTGGAACAACTTTTTCTAATTGGAAATATTTATTAAATACATGTTTTATACCAATTTGGGTCCAATTATTAAAGAAATAAAATTATTTTAGAAAATCAATTTTCTAAAATAATTTTATTGATGGGTCTATGAAACTTGTCAATGAAGAACTCCTCATGAAGTTGGACTGTCACACAAACTATAGCCTTTAAGTTTATGCAATTTTATTAACTCTCAATGTTACCACCAGGCTATTGAATTTTTATGATATTGCACGACTACTATAAGACTAGTCTCAAATTTGTTCCATAATTTATAATTTGTTAATTAAATTAGATCCCTTCAATATATTTGTTGAGATGAAAAATGATCAAAGGATTAAAGGGTTGCAAGTTAATTGATGAAATTATGTGTATTTTTATTATATAATGTATTAAAATTATAATAAAGTTGGAAGACCACATACACCATACACTTTGTGCAATTTCATTAACTCTCACTTTTACCACCAAACTATTGAAATTTCATTACATTGCATGATTACTATAAGACTAGTATCAAATTTGTTCCTCGATATATAATTTGACAATTAGATTAGTTCACTTCAATATATTTGTTAAGAGGAAAAATGGTCAAGGAATTTAATTGATGAGATTATGTGTATTTTTATTATATCATTTATTAAAATTATAATTTTTTTGGAGGTACAGTTTGATCTTATTTGATTCATGGATGATTAAATTTTCTACTTGCTACTTCTAATTTAAATATGTTGAAATTGGAGAGTTTGAATAGATATTTATTATATAAAATTGATGGATCCAAATATCTCCAAAATATAACGGATAGGTGTCTCTTATATGAGGCATAATTCTACATGACAAATCTGTTGGAAAATGAAACTAAATATAGTTTACATTTTTAACAAAATACATGTTCCATAATTTTATAATCTCCTATACAAAAATATGACATCGATATCTATATAATCTAATTGCTTGTATAATAAATGGAAGAAAAGATGCAAGAGGAAGAAGTTAATAAGTTTGAGTTAACCTAGAATTTTAAAACTTGAAAGCTTTATCAAAATATCTATTTGAATGCCCATCTCTAAAATGCCAGCTTTGAAAGGATTATTAATGATGACAACCTTCCTTCATCTACGACGACGACGACGATCTATTAGAACCCAATCATGACCTCCTAACTAATTTGTGATTAATTTTTAGAAAATAAAAATATTAGAACTCGTCCAATATGATAAAAAGATGAAATAATTTTATAAAACTAAAAAATAGAACAAAAATCCTTGACATTAAGACTATATTGATTATTCCATTTATTTTAAACAAATAAGCAAAATAAGAGATTATAAGTTAATTAATAAAAATGATAATATATTGATTGATTATGTTGTCTACAAACATAGAGATTGTACTAGATCCTACCCTAGATAACTTTGGCAAACTATATCCGTATTTACAAGAACTTTTAAAAACAAAGACTTTTTCTTGCTCATTTGCTATGTTTATTTAATGTAGTGAAACAAAAATGCATTCATAACGTTAAGCACGAACTTCCAAACTGAACGAATATTATTTAGCGAGTCAACTACGAGGGACCTGCCTTCTCGTGAGGCTTCCATCAAAAAGAGCTTTCAGAAGGATTTCAGCCTTAGTGGAAATCACTGATAAAGATTCAGATTTTTAGCCGCTGCAATCACAATTCAGCTATGCTCCCATTAATACAAAACACATGTACAAACAGTTCCTTGACAAATACAGCTAGACAAATTCCGCAAACGGGCGAACTACAATTTGTTTTCAGAGTTCAATGTGTATGAAAGTATAGCTAATCTACTTGCTATTGATCTGAGCATTTCACACCTAAATTCTATATGTTCTCACCATTGATTACAAGCTATAATAAGATTTCATGGAGTCGAAATAGGAGAGATAGAAGGAGAAAGAAGAGGAGGAGGGGGATGTTTTCTTGTGACTCGAACATAGCACAGTACAGTCACCAGAACTGTAGCCAACAGGCCCCCTGTTATAATGCCGCCCACAACAGCAGATTCTATCTTCATTCTGTGTCGCCGTGCTGCATTTCTTCTTTCAGTGATTTCATGCTTCTCAACATGAACTGCCACATTCATTTTTCCAGATCTAACACTGTCACCATTGCCAATAGCCAAGGGTGCAGAAGCAGGAGCCACCAGCAACAAACGATGCCTCATAAAGCTTTGAAGATTTTGACAGTAGACATGGGGCATTGAAGAACATTCGATGGGCAGAGCATTTGCTTTGAGCAAATCAAGCATTAGCATAAAAATTGTGAAGCAACATGCCAAATTCGTCCATCTGCAAGCGATTCTAACCTGTTCCATCTTATGGGTCTTCCTCAGAACTAATGATGAAGTTGGGAGTTGTCTATTACAGCACTTGTCATATCTCATATTATATATAGCTTGCTTGCCCCGTTCAACAAAAAAATGGACAAGTGTATTGAGTGGACAGATGACAGCTTCGACAACTGGTAAAGGAGATTTTTTTATGGGTTTTCTAGACGCGTCTCCAACAAGTTAGGCTTCTGAAATTTCTCTCAGAACCTTCCAAGTTGGGTGTTTAATGGGGTTGGGATGTAAGTAATTAATGTACAGCTAAGATGCATTCCTAGGAAGGAACATAGAGATGAGGCTGGTCTTGGAGTTCGGGAAGCAATGTGGTCAGTTGGTGAAGGACTGATAAGAGACAACTTGGTAATATATAGACATGGTTGCTTCCTGCGTCCTGGTTTTTCATTGTCGTACATGTCCATGGAGAATCTCTATGATCGTGGGATACCAGTCTCTGCATGAAAGAATCCCATCTTCCTGACGAACACTTAAACAAACATTATTTCCCGATTCTCCCCAATCTAGGTTAGGTGTTTTCTGAGAATTAAAATAGAAACGTGTTTCAAAGCTGGTGGCATATCCCACTAGAGGAGGATCTGTGTTCCTCTGCAACATCCATGCTAGATTAGACCATATTATTTCACATGAACATTTAGGGCCCGTTTGGTTGGGGAATTGGAAAATGATGCAAATCATGGTTATCCATAGCCTGGTTATGCAAACCTTGCTTATGCTTTTTTGGGACTGTTTGGTTGCCCTGGAAGATGGATTTGTAGATCCACATTCTCCGTTTGGTTGTCAAATTGAAAATAGGAATTGGAATTTATGAAATTCTCATTCTCTGTTTGGTTGAACATTTTCGAATTGGGATTGGAATGCAGGTCTCCACATTCTCTGTTTGGTTCCGCACTTCGAATTAGAATTGGAGTTTGGGTCTCCATCTTCTTCATTTGGTTGTTCATTTCAAATTGGAGTTGGAATATGACACCGATTTTTTTTAAATTTAAAATAAAAATAAAAATTTATGATTAGTCCGTTTTGATATATTTATTATATTTTATTGACCTATGTTAATTATATTTATTATATTTATTTATATTTAATTATATTTAATTATATTTATTATTTATTATTATATTTATTATATTTATTTCAATTTTAAATTTTAAAGTTAATTGAGCTTGAATTTGTGTATTTAATCCATCATAAGAAATCAATACAATGAAAGTAAGAAGATTGCATTGCTCGATAATATAAAAATTGTATTGCTTCATATAATCACATTGATAAAAAATAGATATTCGACTGTGGCCGCAAAATCAAAATAAAAAGTAGTAGGATAACAATGCAGAGAAGACAACGTATCCACATTGCATCCACATCGACTCTCTGGACAGCTTTTGCTCTTGCAATAACACACCTCAGAGCCTTGCAACACTTGCAATCATCATACGCTGCAGGTCTAGATGCATGCGTTGCCGAAGACGTAGACTGGGGTGTGTCGCCATCAGCCCACTAAAAGAAGCCACACCCATCACCATCCTACAAATAAACCAACGTTAGTATCGTAAACTATCATTGTTGTCCAATGTGCAGATAAATATAACCAAATTTAATAACCTTTTTCTTGTTCACACATGTCCAAAATCGACGATCCGGGTTCCCCTGTGTTCACAACCTCCTCATGACAGTGCACACTCCACCGCCACACTCACAAAAGGGGTTGCCTGCCATAGCCATTACCACTGCAACCAAAAAAATATTTACCGCTCACAACCATAATTAGAACAAATTGGAAAATTAGAAGAAACAACTAATCAGATTGTAGATTGGGAATAACAATATCCATAAATTGGTGGTGTGAAAACACACCGTTGTGTCAAAAATCTACGTTCAATGCCCTCGTGTCCTTGATCTGACGACCAACTGTCAATCCTACATATACATTTTATCGCAGCACAAAGAACAATAAAAAAAATGCACCATGGAGTACCATCAGAATTCTGTACCTTGAAAAAGCAAACATCGGATAGCTCAGTTTTATCCATCATATTTGTTGTCTTAGAACTGTCTATCTTTAGAAATGTGTAAAATTGGAATGAATTAAATCAAATGCTAAAGATAACAAACACGGAAAAAATGATAGGCATTAGCGTAAATAATTGGGCTTATAGAAAAATCATAAGGACTATTGAAAGACAAAATAAAAAAATTGACAGTTCTGTTGAGACATCATTGCAACATTTGAGCATTCATCACTTGGCACTCCTTGGTTTTACAATCAATAATAAAAAATAGCAATAAAAAGACATAATGGGGATAATTTTAAAAACATACATACCATATCACCTTAAAATTAACTGTCAAAGAACAAATTGTGTATACTAGGACCCAAGCATCATAAGCGCAAATACAAGCAAAGGGCACACAATCAAAGGGTATAACAATTGGATTGAAAATGCAAGAAATGAGCAAAATGACTAGGAAAAAATGGCTCACGAGTGTGATTCGAAACATTGATGAAAATACTTGTAAAAGAAACCTTGATGTTTTAATCGATGTTGAAACATGAGTGCAACATAAAGCATGGAGATCATTTGAGACATAAACTGAAATGAAAGATAAGACAAACTGAAAAGAAAGATCGAGACAATAATAAAGTATCAAGTGTTTTCTAAAGGCATGAGATGAAAATGACAAAATGTAACAACAATATAGAATGAAGATAAAGTAATCTTTGCATGAATCATGTATCCAACTGTGCATGATCATAATAATCTAACTGTGCATGATCATCTAACTATGCATGATAATAATCTAACTGTGCAGGATCATCTAACTGTGTATGATAATAATCTAACTGTGCATGATCATCTAACATTGATAATAAGCAATCACTGTGCACTAACATATATTATAATTTAGGAATTAACCAAATTAATACATAATTAAGATAATTTAAGATTAACCAAATTAACAATGATAGAACTAAAGCCACAGTAACAAAGTCCCAATGAAACACCAATATAGAAATATAGCAACAGTATTTTAACAGATCCCACCCTCATGCATTTGCGGATCGACAAATTCTATCTATCAACATCAACCGGTCCTCATCGATTTCCATGGACACAAACCCATTGAGGATGGCTGGCTTGTTCATCAAGGTCTTGTAGACCGTGATCGCATCGCTGCTGCTCACCTGAGGCATGGCTTTCAAAGTTTTCCATGCTCTACCTAACATGGCCTGTTCCTAGGAATGGTTGACTGTGACAACCTGAGGCTCTTTAAGGCCCTCTGTTAAGGTCTGCATTGTCTCACAAATCATATCCAAGGAAGAGGCCAAACTTGCCTTCCTCTTCGTTGCCCTCCTCTATGATGATCCTGTGCTTGGACATGATCAAGGAGTTGTAGTCTCATTTGACTGCCCGAGGATATCATCGTCTAGACCAGGATGAGTCTCAAAAGATGTGCCACACTCGGACCCACTAGCATCAACATCATCATCTAACTATGCAAGGCGGTTATAGTGCCCTTCCTCGTTCTCACTAGTAGTTGTTGTGCCAGTCCCATCAGTGATGTCATTGCCAACAATTATGGCAAGGTCATTGTAGTATGGGAAAGATCTTTTTTTGAACATCCTAGCTGATCTGTACTCTCGAGACTACACAAACACCAAAAAATGTGCATTGGACTATCAGAACAACATGCACAACAAAAACCAAATTTGTATAGTTAAGAAAGCGGATATAAAAGTCATGAAAAGATAGATTTACCTTGAAAAGTTTGTCCCAGATCGAATCTGCTACCTCCACAGTCTGCATTGCTTTGTTCCAATCGAAGCCACTTTGGCTCTTCAAGTCTCTCACAAGCTTGAATCCTTGCTTCCAAGTTTTCAACTTGTTCTTGAATTGGTCTTTGCTTAGGTTCAGAGTCAACTCCGCATTGAACTGCCTTTCAATGGTAGCCCACGCTTCTTTTTTGAAGCCACCTTCACATTTTCTACCAAGGTGGACTTGGTCAATGAGCAAATCAAGGAAAACCCTTTCCATATGTTTGGTCCAGATCATTTTCTTACTAGATGAAGGCTCTTCCAACAAAATCTGGTCTTGAGCACTACCATCAATGCTCATGAGTAGCTTGGTCATTGCCATGTAGTAGTCTGCACATGGCTGTCAATGTTAGGAGATAAATACATACAAGGCATCATATAATCAATATCATAGAACAAGAACAACATCACTAGGATAAAAATATCATTTCAAAGGAAATTTAAATGAAATACATCAAGGACTAACATCAGAAATATGGAGTTCTCAGCAAATTTGTTGTTCTATTGTTAAGGGTGGACTTATGATCTTCATCATATGGTAGTCCTTGTTGTATTTCATTTAAATTGGGTGGTCCTAATGCACTAATGCTAACGAGAACCATACATCACTAGGAAAATCAAAATCAAAAGGAAAACATACAACCAAACATCCAAAGGAAAACATACAGCCATACATCAAAAGGAAAATTAGAATCATGTATACAAGGCATAGTATAAGGAAAACATACAACCATACATAAAAGGAAAACATACAACCATACATCCAAAGGAAAATCAGAATCATGTATACAAGGCATAGTCAGAATCATGTATCCATCAAAAGGAAAATATACAAACATACATCAATATCTCTGCACATGTCATCCAAAGGAAAATTAGAATCATGTATCCATCAAAAGGAAAACATACAACCATACATCAATATCTCTGCATATGTCATCAAAAGGAAACCATACAACCATACATCAAATATCAAAGGAAACCACTATCCTGCACAGTCATTAACCAATAAGAAAGTACAACTATTATCTAGGTTTATAGTCTTCCCACATCCTACTCGCCAAGTCATCCCAGAACTGTGACCACTCAGTTCTATCCTGCTGAGAGAAGCCATATGTCTGTAACACTGGCACATCGACCCCACCATGATCACGATCATCCTCCTCTTCCACTTCCACCTTAGGTAGGCCATCCACTTCCATGATGTAATTGTGAAGTATGCAACATGCCAAAACAATATAGGCTTTTGTCATGATATCATAAGTCATTGCATGTCTCAGGATTGGAAAACACCACTTCACAATACCGAAGGTGCATTCTACTGCATTTCTAAGAGAGGCGTGTCGGTTGTTGAACAACTCCCTAGCATTTTGTATCAGGTTTTATCTTGAAAATTCCTTCAAGTGGTACCATGTAGATCGGTAAGGAGTGAGAAATCCAGGGGCATTCGGATATCCCGTGTCTACTAGATAATATTTTCCTGCAGAGAGTTAGCAGAGTGTTAGGACTGAATACATATTGTGTGCCCTTTAGTACATTAAACTATGATTTGGCTTACCGGAGGGGACCTCAAGTGGATCTGCTCTACTCAGAGCTGAACCTAGAACATGACTATCGGTAGCAGACCCTTCCCAGCCGGCAAGAACGTACTGGAACATGCAGTTAAAGGAAACTGTAGCGAGCACATTTTGTGATAGGTTCCCTTTTCTATCATGATATTTACTCTGCTTCTCAATCTCGATAGTGACTGGGATGTGTGTTCTGTCTATAGCTCCAACTTAGTCCTGTCAAATATGGTGTGTATGGGAAAATGCAAAATCAGCCTCTGATACGGTGGGGAACACTATACCAAACAACATAATCAAAAGACCACACATGTACCTTGAAGTACGGAACCATATGGGTGTTCCCAATAATTTTAGGAGGAGTGCCCGGTCCAGGCGGTTTGAAGTAATCTCCATGAAGTGATAAGATGCTCGTCAGTACCTTGTGGAAGTACCTACTGACTGTCTCTCCGGAGTGCCCAAAGTTATGGGCAATCTTGCGGTTCTGAAGATTGTGCCCAAGAGTGTGGAGGAACATCACTAGCTGTTCATCTATTGTCAAGTGTCTGCTATCCTTCAATGTTCCTCTCTACCTTAATATCATAGCTATTTTAGAGAAGGCAGCCTGACTCATCCGAATCTGATCATGACAATAAACTTCAGTGGAGTGAACAATCTCTCTATAAAATGAATTACCTTTTCAAATTTTTTTCCCTCTGTTGCTGCCTTCTTTAGCTTGTAGTAGTTTGAGCACAACAACCAAGGCACAGAGACAAGTGATAATCCGGGTGTATGTTGTCTTCCTAAGTATTTGTGCATACACTTGTATATTGTCGCCAGGATCCATCAGTGGCCTGAAACATGGACAATAGAAACGTTGTCAGACATGACTGTATATCAAGAAACGAAGAATGGGAGCGAGCAATAGTCATGAGATCTTGCAAATTTTCATGGCATGAGATCTTGCAAATTTGCCTTAAGATCAACTATTGGAAAAGTGTTTCATTGTCCAACAATCCATCAGAAGAACGTAAGTGCAATTCATACTCTGATATCTGGGATTTGGAACATATGGGAAGCCTTAGCCATAGGCCTATACATAACCAATAAAAGAGTAAATCATTAGTTATGGTTCAGATTGTGTCATACATGATAGGAGGTATAAGTTTAAGGAAGAAATAAAAGTAAAACAAAGTACTAAATTTTTTCTCTGGTGGTGTGTTCAAAGAATTGATGGAAGGCATTTTAACATGGAACAGACCAAATCCTTAGTTAGCTATATGCACTGTTGGCAAGAAAATATGGAGGAATTGTTTTGGCTCTCAGTTTATCAACCAAGCTATGAATTCTTAAATAATGGTCACAGTAATGATATTTTAAGACATTCTTTTTCTATCAGTCAAAAATCACTTCACAGTAATGAAAATTAACACTCATTCTATTCATACTTCAATCCCTTTAAGGTTCTATTATTCCAAAACCATATATAAATATATTTCTTTATCAATTAATCCTACCCAAATAGTAATTTACAAATAAATCTAATAGTAAATAAGACGATATGTAAATTCCTTATTAATCATTTCTCTAAATTTTTTTTTTCAGGTTATAGAATATTATCATGATCGCAAACATTAAAAATACTCAGAATATTCCAACAATCATCATGCCCAGTGATAAACTCATTCATTTGCTATAATTTCATCAAACATACTCCAACTAATATCACAATTATATCTAACATTTCACTCAACTACTAGAATCCTCCTTAACACTTTCACACTTAATCAATAATCAACCTTTTTCTTTCAGTTACTTTGACACCATTAACCAGATACCAAAACAATTTCCAGATTCTTATATCAACTTATATACCTCTGTGCAATTTCTATTTAAAATAAAATCTTTTCTAATGCACCTACTGAACTAATTATTACATAGGACAATGACGACTTACACAGTTCAAATATTACCAGAACACCAAAAGAACATGATTAACCGCAACGATGGACAACAAGTTCCAGATTTAACTTATACTTAAAATTTAAAAAGGAATCCCCTACAATTATGAAACAATCTTCCCCAAGTAGTGGTCAATACAAACTACTAATTCAATCCTAATTCTTGACATTTAAAAAAAAACCAAGAATCCTTTGTTAACTAGATTAACAAAAAAAAAATGATGCCAGGGTTCAGTCTCCACTTCCCCGACCATTCTAAGGATATCAAATTTTTTTTAAAAAAATGATAGCCAACATACAATAACAGGTCTCTCTAACTCAATAAAAAAAAACAAAATTTAAACCGTAGCAAGATAAAAAAAAAAAGGGTTTACGGTTCAAAGCCTTATCAACATACCAAAACTCTTCACTATGGCTGTAACGCTCACCTACAACATACACATTTTGCAACACAAGCTCTGTCATTCAATTACATAGCCCAACTGGGTCTAAATGCACAACCACAATGCTATGAGAACATAGCCTAGACATGTCGTAAATGAGGCAGTGCGAGTCTTAAGTGAGGGGTGGAAATGTCTAGAGAACCCTAATCCAAATTAAACCCATTTTAATTTTCCCATCGGGTCTTAAGAAAAAAATGAAAACCCTACCATAGATTTTCACAGAAGATACGTACCTGTTGAAAGCAGAGAGCGGAGAACAGTCGCAGAGAATGCAACCCAGTGTCGAATGCTCAAAACGCAGAAACAACCAAAACACAGAGATTACAAAGCAACCTAGTGTCAAACACTCAAAACGTAGAAACAACCAAAACGTAGACAAAGCAATGAAAGCAATGAAACCATGGAGTCGGGTGGGATTACAAACTCCAAAATCATGGAGTGATGTGGACCCGACAAGAATTACAAACAAGTTTTATCTCCAAAACCGTGGAGTGGGGCGGACCCGATGGGAAAATTAAAATGGGTTTAATTTTGATTGAATCCATGAAAATGAAACGTATTCCACCTCCTGAGCTAGAATTCTGGCGCCCAGGTTTTTGGGCAAATGGGGTTTCAGGAATCCATGTTCGCATTTTTAAAAAGGGTCACCAAACAAGGAATTGCACCCCAAAACCGGGTTATGGGCCGCATAACCCGGTTTTGGGGTGCAACCAAACGGGCCCTTAGATATCACCTCCATTCTTCTTGAAACTTGTAGATCTCTTACCCCAACTTTGGTTTAATTGCTCTCTTTAATATGCTTAAAACAGATGAGTATTATTAAACTTTTATAAGACTCCTTAGCTGGAGACCAGTTCGAATGTTTCTATTAAAATAAGAATGGTGATCTTGATTGTTTTAGGTTTTTTTGTTTTTGAAGAGCCCCATTGAATATTCAAGCTTGGGTACTAGCTGTACCAACAGATCAAGTCATCCAATTGCGCTTCGACAATAGGCATTGTAAAGGGTATCATGATTTTGTTGAGATACCAGGTTTATGGCTTTCCTAGAGATTCTTATGTGTACATCAAATAAAGAAGAATAATTTAAAATTTTATTAAAATAATTGTTTAAATAGAAATACAATTTGAAAGATTGATGGAATTGATATAACAATTCTATAAAAATGTAAATATAGTTATTGTGACCAGCTATTATAATTGGTTAATCACATGTGAGGGGTGGGAGGCATATACAATTTAAATAACAAATTTAATGAAAATTTTAAATAAAAAATATAATAATTTAAAAGAAAGTTAATAATTGCTAAATCAACATTCAATTTTAGGGCTTATCAATTAAGGTTTCTAGTATCCTACAACTAATAACTATTAATTTTTTAAAAAGTATTGTAATTTTTTATTTTATATTATATTTTTACGTTTTATATTTATACAAAATAATGTATGATTAAATTTTAAAAAATGATCAAATTTTTGTAGAGTGGAGACAAGGATAAATAAATTATGTAGGCATGAAAAAAATTTAATCAACATGAAGAAAATAATGCATGTCACCAAAATTACTAGAATGCACAATTATAAAGAGATTTAAGCATTAATTTCATACAATCTAAACAAAGGAATTGACACATTTTAATTGACCTAGATGTCATAAGATTCAATTCTATTAGAGTAACTAAGTAATCACCTTAATCATTAATCAGTCAATTACTTAGGTACCTTATTACTTTATTACACTTAGCTAAATTTAGGTGTGCTTTTCTATTATTAGATTAACCTAATTATAGGTCATGTTGTCTCACTAAATAGGACTAGGACACTTCTCAAGCCTTAATTATAGGTCATGTTGTCTCATTACATAGGACTATAGTACTTCTCAAGCATCAAGTAAGTCAATATGAACCATCTTCATCATTGACTCCGATTGATCAGAATAAAGATGTTCACTTTCACAACTTTAGAAAAAAAATCACTTGAACTTCATCAAAATAAACAACAATAATTGTCTAGTCATGTTGATTCACAAGTGGTAGCTGTAGTTCCTAATGTAGCTCCCTTTGCGTCGAAATTCAAACCTTGTAACTTCACACATTTCTCTGAATCTTTGCATAGCATCATGCTTTTATTGATTAACAATAATATGTTGAATCTTCCTATTGTCTATTCCATAGATACCTCTAATGCTTTGCTAGATTCTTTTGATAAAAAAATCATTTTGATGATTTAATCGTTGACCTGGCCATGCTACCAAGGAATATATACAATTCAAACATAAAATACAATTCTTTATTGATTCTAATGTTATAGTCGTGGATGGTGCGAATGATAAAGGAAATCAATATGTGAAACCTCCTAATAATTTTTTTATAAATCTTCACCTATCTATTGCCATCCCATTCTGCCAATGTTGTTGAGAATCATAATCCAAGCTTCATTGCTATTGATGATATATCTAATGAATCCCAACAATGTTGTGAACTTGATTGAGGATTAAACTAAGCCTAAGTTTGAACCTTATATTACGTTGGACTCAAGGGATATCTTTAATGCACTTGATGGACCATTATACATTATTACAAAGATTAAAGACATTCTCTGCCTAGGAGTGCTTATTGATCAAATATGTATGGAGGATGTTATTATTGAAGAATATATCTATACACAACAATTGCATCAAGATACATATGAAAAATTAAGATTTTCATTAAGGTGCATTATGGTTTCACTTGTCCCACTATGGGTTCCATCATGCTTCCTATCGAAGTTGGTATTAAGGCTACATATGTTACCTTTTCTACTATTCCTACTTTGGACCAACTTTGTGTGAAGTTAGGACATCCTTGGCTCAAATATATTAAAGATAAGGGTTTTTTTTTTATAATCATACTTGGAAAGAATATTTTTATTATATCCATTATCTTTTTATTCAAGATAAATATATTCTCGATTAAGACTATGATTATGAATTATACCTTTATTTTCATGCTCTTTTGAAAGCATCAATTCTTATTCTTGTTGTCCTTAAATAATTTTTTACTCATTTTAGTAAAGAGCTACATATACATACACATACCTCTACTAAAGAATTTTTTTTTCTTTCTTATTTTTTTGAAAAAAAAATCACAAATCAATTTCTATAAGAAAGATGAGTATCTTTGTACTTAATTCTAGGAAGAACTTGTTAATCCATAGAGTGATCTACTATATTTAATGGGTCTACAACCATTTTATTTGACTATGAAATTTCTTCAATAGTTTTCTCAACATATCATTCCCCTGATTCTTATTTTCTTCATGAATACTGTTTTTACCATTCTTTACATCCTCCTTTCCCTTTATAAGTAGGAGCTATTTTACACAACAATTCAAATAATGATATTACTATCAAGATTCAACTATGTAGTTTTTGAGTCAAACTCATTAACCCATATTTTATGAGTGGTGCTTCATAAGAACCCATCTCCCATGATAATGATTGAAGTAATTAACACTCATTACATCTAGGTGATGCTCATAGAAAGATGATGCACTTCTCTAGCCTCATTCTTGTTATCTAGAAGTATTACATCTTTTCTAGCATTATCTATTCTCTTAACATTTAAAGAGACGTGTCCTTTTTCACTTACTTTTCATGTTCAAAATATCTATGTTCATCTTAATGCTCAAGATCCTTGCTAATTATTTTAGCATTATTATTCATAAAAGATAAATTTTACTACAAAAATATGTTACCTGTCCTATCTGCTCTACATATGTATTGGTTTGAAGATATTTTTTAATATTCCTATCTCATGCAACCAATCTCTCCTCGTTACAGTATTTGAGTTTTCCTTAACTTTTGAACTTATTCACATAGCTTGAGATTTATCATTAGACAAGATTCATTTCTTAATTTGCATTTTTGGAGGAGTAACCTATTCTTTTCCATTATACTCCGCTTGAATATTCTTTTCATTCTCCTAACCATTTTCTTTTTTTGAGAAGATCATCTTTTTTTTTGTAGGTTCTAGCTTAAATTGAACATTTCCCAGCCTTTGTAAGATCTTCATTATTCTAGCCTCATTTTATGCATGTTTTTTTTATAGTATCATTCCAATTTTGAGAAATATCTACTTTGTGGCATTGTGTAGCATCGAGAGATTATATAATAATTAATTGGGCAACATTGATTAAAGAAATTACACACACAGTTATAATGAGAAACCACAACAAAATATTGGTTTTCATAGGAAACTTCTTACAAATTCATAGGCACCAACCCTTTGGAGAGAACAATCCTCTCCACTGAGATAAAATCCAACAAGAGACTCCAATCTCGTTCTATGAGAGGCACCAATCTATACGAGACATCAACCCCTCCAATGTACTGCAACTCAAAAAGAGACTCCAATCTCTTTCTATGAGAGACACTGACCTCTCAATTTCTTAAGATAAAAGACTCCAACCTTTTGTGTTTTGAGTATGATCTAGATGATCTTCAAAATTTGCACACAACATCAACAAAATGTCCTTAATTTTCTCTTAAATCTGCAATATACCACCACTTAGATTTGTAACATTCCTTAGATATGAGGAGCTTTAGGAATTATCGGAGATCCTTGTGTTATTATAACATTAGGAAAATGCGGGAAGATATTATGGCTTGACACTATTGTGGGCATCATAATAGAAATATCAGGTAGGAGAATGAAGAGTACCACTACTGCCTTTGAAACATATTTCTATTTTAATTGTCCCACGATCGGATTCTTTCATACACTGATTGGTGTCCCACGATCATAGAGATTCTCCATGGATGTGCATGACAATGAAAACTCAGGACGCAGGAAGCAACCATGTCTATATATTAATCAAGTTGTCTCTCATCAGTCCTTCACCATCTGACCACATTGCTTCCCGAACTCCAAGACCAGCCTCATCTCTATGTTCCTTGCTAGGAATGCATCTTAGCTGTACTTTAAATGGCTTGCATGGTAAACACCCAACTTGGAAGATTCCAGAGAAGTTTCAGACCACCTAATTTGTTGGAGATGCATCCAAAAAACCCATTAAAAAAATCCCCTTTCAGCAGGAATCTAAAAAAATTGTCACCAAATTATATTCATCTTTACCAGTAGTCCACGTTGTCACCTGTCAGTGTCTACTTAATACACTCGTCCACGTTTTGTCGAACGGGGCAAGCGAGCTATCTATATAATATGAGGTATGGCAAGTGCTGTAATAGACAACTCCCAATTTCATCTTTAGATCTGAGGAAGACCCATAAGATGGAACAAGTTAGGATTGCTTACAGATGGACAAATTTGGCATGTTGCTTCACAATTTTTATGCTAATGCTTGATTTTCTCAAAGCAAATGCTCTGCCCATCGAATGTTCTTCAATGTCCCATGTTTACTGTCAAAATCTTCCAAGCTTTATGAGGCATCGTTTGTTGCTTGTAGCTCCTGCTTCTACACCCGTGGCCATTGACAATGGTGAGAGTGTTAGATCTGGAAAAATGAATGTGGCAGTTCATGTTGAGAAGCATGAAATCACTGAAAGAAGAAATGCAGCACGGCAACACAGAATGAAGATAGAATCTGCTGTAGTGGGCGGCATTATAACAGGGGGCCTGCTGGCTACAGTGCTGGTGACTGTACTGTGCTATGTTCGAGTCACAAGAAAACATCCCCCTCCTCCTCTTCTTTCTCCTTCTCTGTCTCCTATTTCGACTCCATGAAATCTTATTATAGCTTGTAATCAATAGTGAGAACATATAGAATCTAGGTGTGAAATGTTCAGATCAATAGCAAGTAGATTTCCTGTACTTTTATACACATTGAAATGTGAAAGAAATGCAGTTTGCCCATATCAGGAATTTGTCTAGATGCATTTGTCAAGGAATTGTTTGTACATATGGTATGTTTTGGATTAATGGGATCATGGCTGAATTGTTATTGCGGCAGCTAGAAATCTGAACCTATGTGAATGATTTCAACTGAGGTCAAAATAGTTGCAAAATCTCATTTTGATGGAAGCCTTACAAGAAGGCGGGTCCCTTGGAGTTGAGCCACTAAATAATATTAATTCAGTTTGGAAGTTCGCGCTTAACATAAAGAATAGGTGATCTATTCCATTCTTGTTTTCCAAGTTGTTGTAAATGGGGATCTAATTTGTCAAGGTTATATAATAGGGTCTAGTTCAATCTACACCTTTACAGATAACATAATCAATCAATACATAATTATTTTCATTAATTAACTTATAATTCTTTTGATAATATTTTTTTTATATAAAGTAAATGGAATGATCAATATAGTCTTAGTGTCAAAGTGCCAAGAACCTTTGTTTCATTTTTTATTTTTCTAAAGTATTATATTTTTTTTAGTAAATTGGAAAAGTTAGCATATTCTTAATTTATAAAAATTTTATGACAAATTACTTAGGAGGTCGTGAAGGGGCTGTAAAATAACATTGCCATTAGCATGGATGAAGGAAACTTGTTATCATCAATAATCCACTCAAAATCATTATTTTAGAGAGGGACGATTGTTTAGATCTTTTGATAAAGCTTTCATGTTTTAAAATCTAGGTTTAACTGAAACTTCTTAACTTCTTGCACTTATATATTTTCTTCCATTATTTACATACAAAAAATTAAGATTATAAAAATATTGGTATCTTATATTTATATAGCACATTATAAATTATGAAGCCTGTATGTTATTTTAGAGAGGGGTGATTGTTTATATCTTGTGATAAAGCTTTCATGTTTTAAAAATATAGGTTCAACTCAAACTTCTTAACTTCTTGCACTTATATATTTTCTTCCATTTTTTATACAAACAATTATATTGTATAGATATTGGTATCTTATATTTATATAATACATTATAATTTTTTTAGCATGTACTTTGTAAAAAACTTAAACTATTAAGCACATTCTTTAACACCTCTATCATTTAGAATTATGACTTATGTAAGAGAGACACCTATTACATATGTTATATTTTAGATTTTTTGGATCCATCACCTTATATAATGAAAATATATTCAAACACTCCAATTTGAACATATTTAAATTAGAGGTGGCAAGTAGAAAATGTAATCATTCATGAATTGAATATGATCTAAGTGTACCTCCAAAAAATATATAATTTTAACAAATAATACAATAAAAATACACATAATCCCATCAATTAAATTAAAACCCTTCAGTCCTTTCACAATTTTTGCTCTCAACAAATATATTGATGAGATCTAATTTGATTATCAAATCATAATTTGAGGAACAAATTTGAGACTAATTTTAGACTAGTATTATAGTAATAATGCAATATCATGAAAAATCAACAAGGTGTTAAAATAGAGAGTTAATGAAAATGTATAAAGGTTATGGTGTATGTGGTCATCCATCTTCATTAGGAGTTTTTCATTTACAAATTTCACTACCCATTAATAAAAAGAGCCCTTACAAACCAAACCATATTTATTTAAGTAAACAAGGTTGTTTGTGTATTTTTAGACTTAAAGAAGAAAGATCATGGATATTTTATTTTTTTACTCATTAAATGCTAACATAAGGAGGTCTACACAAAGCCAAATTTAAAATGAAGATGAACAAGAGTGGAAGAGAAAACCAATGTGAGCATGGGAAAAGGAGAAAGTGAAAAGTAGGGTGATTGACATATGATTTGGGCTTCTTTTCATAGGATTGTCACTATTACTTTTGTTGTCTAGGATATGAGTGAGGAGTTTTAAGGTGATTTTGATGTTGTTTTTCATATGAAGCTTAGGTTGGTAACATAGAAACAAATAATGCTATTATGCTGAGGCAAATGCAACCTACATTAGAATCAAATTAGCAGTTTCTAAGGCTATCAAAAGATTTGGTTAGAAAGTGATTCATTAAATATTATTAATTGTTTGAAGGGTGTTCAAGAACCAAGTTGGACAATTAGAAGCTTCATCTAGGATAACCTTGAAAATCTTAAATATTTTAACGAATTTAAAATCTCTCATGTTTTTCAGGAAGGAAATATAGTTGTAGACAGTTTTGCTAACATTATGGTCAAGAAACATAACTTCTTATGGTGGGGGATGACTAATAGAATCCTTTTGGAAATCAAAAGTCTCATTTTTTATTTGTGGGCTATAAGAAATAGGATGGAGTCAAGTTAGGCTCAAAAATACCTTTCTCCAAACTACATTGGAATACGAGGTCACCAAGAGATCAATATTGTTTACCAAGTCCTTTTACACAAGGGGATCATCTTACTATCTATGTCCTTGGGGTCCCTACTCCCTTGTTTCTTAGGAATGATAGATTTTGGGTGTTAGACTTGTAGTTTAATTCTGTAACAAATATTCAAGACATCAAATTGTATATCTAAAACATAGCATAAAAGATAAAGGAAGAGTGGAATTTGTGCACTTGAATATTATATAAATAGATCTTATTATTCTAATGTAGAGTAACCCCACTAAGAAAACCCAAAAAGCTATTGGATAGGACTTCCCACAAGCTATATCTCTTTGGCACTGAAATATGAGAAAATTATAGGTTGACAAGGGTGACTTGGAGTGTCAAAGATGAATAGGATCTCCCACTACATGTGGGGCCACCCTTAACACTACAAATTTGTTTGAAATTGTAGATCTAGGATTGTCATAGGTTTGAGAACCTATTTTTTCATCAAATTTAGACCTTAAAACCTATATTTGCACCTACAAGTTAAAGATGGTTTGTGTATATGGTTATATCACTTTCCCTTAGTCAACCTCCCATTTTGGTGATTCAGACATCCATGGATAGGCAATGCCAAAAATACTAATTATGTGTTCTCTTAAATCTAAAGTGCATCTAGGATTACTATGAGCTAAAGTGTACATAGTAAAAAGAGATCCTCCCTAGTATGTTAGAGTAAAACCTTATATGATCTTGTGATCAAATATACTTAAAACAATATAATTGATGATAATTGAATTCAAATCATAAATTTGAATCTATAGATCTAAGGATAACACATGAAATCACACCCAAACCAAAGGAGATCTAAGTACAAGTCAATCATCATTCGGTAAGCTCCATGTCATCTTCATGATCCCTTGAAAGCTTCATGTTGATGATTTAGTTGATGAATTTCTTGATGAGAGAATAAACTTGAATCTTAACACTCATTTTTATCTTTAATAAAGAGATCTTCACTTCATATAATGTCTTCAAGTTGTAGAGCCAAGCCTTCACAATTGTGTTCATCTCTTTCACCCAGTTGTAAATGAAGTGTGATAACTTTTTATTTATAGGCATTTCAAGATTTTTGAGGTGCTAAACCTGATGTTACTTTTTCTACTATCCCTACTTTGGACCAAATTTGTGTGAAGTTAGGACATCCTTGGCTAAATTCCATGAAAGATAAGGGTTTGTTTGTTATAATCCTACTTGGAAAGAATATTTTTATTATATCCATTTACTTTTATTCGAGAAGAATATATTCTCCATTAAGGCTATGATTATGAATTATATCTTTATTTTCATGCTCTTTTGAAAGCATCAATTCTTATTCTTGTTGTCCTTAAATAATTTTTAATTTATTTTACTAAAGAGATATATATGTACACATACCTCTACTAAAGATTTTTTTTTTAATAGTATCATCCTAATTTTGAGAAATATCTACTTTGTGGCATTGTGTAGCATTAATAAATTATATATTAATTAACTGGACAACATTGATTAAAGAAAATACACACATAGTTATAATGAGAGGAGGGAGTGGATTAGTATAAGAACAATATTCTAAATTTAAAAATTTAGCAGTTATATAAGAATTTTTAAAGTAATGAACAAAGAATCCAAATAATTAAGATCTAGTAAAAGGAACACAAAATGTATACACAAGTTTACATGGAAATCCTTGCAGGAGAAAACCACAACAAAATATTGCTTTTCATAGGAAACTTCTTACAAATTCATAGGAACCAACCCTTTGGAGACACCAATCCTCTCCACTGAAATAAAATTCAACAAGAAACTCCAATCTCTTCCCATGAGAGGCACCAACCTATACGAGACACCAATCCCCCGCACTGAACCGCAACTCAAAAAGAGACTCCAATCTCTTTCTACCAAAGATACCAACCTCTCAATCTCTTAGAATAGAAAGCTCCAATGAAGGCTCCAACCTTTTGTATTTTGGGTATGATCTAGATGATCTTCAAAATTTGCACCCAACATCAACAAAATGTCCTCAATTTTCTCTTAAATCTGCAATACACCAAAACTTAAATTTGTAATAGGATCTTCATTGAATGCTCTAAAATATGAAAGATATCTTTAAAAAAATCCTTAGATATGAGGAGCTTTAGGAATAATCGGAGATCCTTGTGTTATTATGACATTGGGAAAATGTGGGAAGAGATTATGGCTTGACACTATTGTGGGCATCATAATAAATCTCAGGTAGGAGAATGAAGACTACCACTATTGCCTTTGAAACATATTTCTATTTTAATTGTCCCACGATCGGATTCTTTCATACACTGACTGGTGTCCCACGATCATAGAGATTCTCCATGGACGTGCATGACAATGAAAACTCAGGACGCAGGAAGCAACCATGGCTATATATTAACCAAGTTGTCTCTCACCAGTCCTTCACCATCTCAACATTGCTTCCCGAACTCCAAGACCAGCCTCATCTCTATGTTCCTTGCTAGGAATGCATCTTAGCTGTAATTTAAATGTCTTGCATAGTAAACACCCAACTTGGAAGATTCCAGAGAAATTTCAGACCACCTAATTTGTTGGAGACGCGTCCAAAAAGCCTATTAAAAAAATCCCCTTTCAGCAGGAATCTAAAGAAATTGTCACCAAATTATATTCATCTTTACCAGTAGTCCACGTTGTCACCTGTCAGTGTCTACTTAATACACTTGTCCACGTTTTGTCGAACGGGGCAAGCGAGTTCTATATATAATATGAGGTATGACAAGTGCTGTAATAGACAACTCCCAATTTCATCATTAGATCTGAGGAAGACCCATAAGATGGAACAAGTTAGAATTGCTTGCAGATGGACGAATTTGGCATGTTGCTTCACAATTTTTATGCTAATGCTTGATTTTCTCAATGTTGTGATATAGGATCGATTCTTTTCTATCTTGATTTCTGATTCTTTCCTAAACTGATTCGGATACTTTTCTATTCTGTAGATAATGTAGCTGTATGCATAAGGCACACAACATGATTGTAGGATCTAGAGATGTATATGTACCTGTACAGATTCATTGTAATAATAAGAATGAAATAAATATTCTTCTCAATTTTTATTTTTAAGTTGGTATCAGAGCTTCGAAATTTGAATAATTTGTTCTCCTTCATTGAACCATGGGCGATTTAGATTTGGAAGTATTTCAGACCAAATCTGCTCCCATTATTATTCAATCCAAAGGTTCATCTTTCAATGCAAGGATTGTACTCGATGAAACAAACTATGATTTGTGGTCTCAAATCATGGAGATGCATATTGCTAAGAAGGAGAAACTCTCTTTAATTCGTGGTAATTCATAGCCACCTACCGAGAAGGATGATGGATATGAGAAGTGGTATGCAGACAATCAAAAGGTCAAGAGATGGCTATTGATGTCTATGTCCCCAGAAATTATGAAGCGATACATTCGCTTACCCACCGCTCGAGATATTTGGAAAGCTCTTTCTAAGGATTTTTATGATGGAGCGGATGAACTGCAGATATTTGTCTTCAATCAGAGGGCTTTCTCTGCCAACCAGAATGGTAGAACACTCTCTGTGTATTATTGAGAATTAAATGAGATTTTTGGTGAGTTGGATCATCGTGATAAGGTGATCATGGAAAGTGAGAACGATGTTGAATCTTATCGAAAATTAGTTCAGCGACAAAGGGTGCATATTTTTCTTGCTGGATTAGATGGTGACCTCAAACAAGTCTATGGTGAAATTTTGAGAAAGGATCCTATTCCTGAATTAGAAGCATGTTATGCATTGGTCTGCCATGAATCTGTTTGACGCACGACGATGATTGGAGAACCAGAAAAGATTGAAGCTTCAGCCATGGTGACTCAAAACCGATTTAATAAGAACTGGCCTTCTCAAATCACACTTAAGATCACTAATGGTGTCGATAAATCCACCTACAAATGCAGCCATTGCAATCAAACTGGTCATACCAAAAGTCACTGCTTTGAACTTGTGGGGTATCTAGAATGGTGGGATCGTAGTCGCGATTCACAGAAGAAGAATTCCAAGAAAACCTCCAGTGCTAAGTTTGTTGAAACAAAGACAGAGGATGACGTTGCTGGACAGATCTCGGCATTAGCAATAGTGGTAGGTAATGGTGGTAAGTTTTTAAATATGTCTACACTTGTTTCTAATAGTGCATGGATAATTGATTCCGGTGCTACGGATTGTTGGAAATATGGATGTAGTAACTGAGAGGGGGGGGGGGGGGGGGGGGTGAATCAGTTAACCAGAAAATATTACCACTGATCCCTTAGATGTCCTATTAAATTATTTACTACTAACATACAGAGAAATGTTGAAACTCGGTAATTGCAGAGAGTGTTAATTATAATTGTTCTTAAGCATTCATCAGTGATTAACATTAATGAATAAAGAAAATACCATGAACACAAGAGACACCAGATTTAACATGGAAACCCAATATGGGAAAAACCACCAATGTAACTAGTTACTGATTTTCACTCTTCTGAAGTGATGCCCTGTTAGGAGCCAACCCGGTAAAAGGTTACAAAACACACTAGTAGGTGTGACCTTGTTAGAGGATTTAATCACCCTGCTAGGAGTGGCCTTGTAAGAGGTCTTGAAAAAATTCAATAGAACTGTCACCTTGTTAGAGGATTTACAAAATGGTTGTTAAACCAACTCGGTTAGGAGATTTTAAAATCACTACTACAATGGTAAGAAAGTAACAATGAAGTGACTTGAATAGTGATACAACTGAATTGCTGATTACAGATCTCTGTTCTGCTTCACTAGATCCTTCCTGATCAAATATATCTCTATTGCTCTTCAAGGATATCTAACCATCCTTCAAAATTTTCTCATACTATTCTTCTCTTTCACTTGATTTTTATCCTCATAATTCACAACTTGACCTTCTATATATATACCATTCAGATTGTCAAGTCGGCACTAATAATTATTACAAAACATTACTAATCATTACAACAGGCGGCTGGAATAAACCAACTTTATTTCTCAAATTGATAAAATCCTTTACTGGGCCGACCTTGCTCAGTAAACATTAATCCGAAAAGATTTCCTTTGGTGACCGAGAGAACTCGGTAAGTACTACAAATTCTTCAACATCCTTTGGAGACTGAGTGAACTCAGTAGACACTAACTTTCCTTTGATAACCGAGGAAGCTCTGTTAACACTATTTTCAGCCATACTTTTCTTTTGACACCTGAGAGGTCTCGGTAGACACTGGGAACTGCTTTGCTAACCGACTGAGCTCGGTAGACACTGGGAAATGCTTTGCTGACCGACTGAGCTGACAATTGATATTACATTTGTGTGACATCAAAGACAACACATAATCATTCCAACAATCTCCTTCAAACAATTGTATCCAACAATCTCCCTCTTTGGCATTGATGGCAACACAATATGTCATAGCACAATGAAATTTCATAGCAAACATAGAATAAGGAACATATCCTTAGCTTCATTTTGATTCTCATCTCCCTCTATCAGCAAACTTCTCTCTCTGACTGAAAACTCTCCCTCTTTTCTTTTTTTTTATTTTTAAATTCTCTTTCTTAGAAATTTCATGAAATGACAGCAAACTCTCCCTCTTTGACAACACATGCCAAAGATAACACACTTCCGGTGAATACCAATGTACCTTAAGTACTGATTCATATGTAATGATTCCTTGACTATGCTGCATCAACTGACTGATCTTCAACATGCTCTGGTTGATGCATTACTAAAACTCAATTTAGTGAGCCTCGGATAGGGGAATGACCCCTAACTTACCTCTTAGATACATGAATGCATCCTTAGGTAGTGGCTTGGTGAAGATATCTGCAATTTGTTCTTTTGTATGAACATATTCCAATCTGATTTCCTTGTCCTGCACCAATTCTCTAACAAAGTGATATTTTATAGCAATGTGTTTGGTTTTGGAATGCATTACTGGATTCTTTGAAATATTTATTGCACTTGTATTATCACAGAACATAACAACTGGTTCTTTGATCTCAACTTTCATGCTTTCCAATAACTATTTGAACCAAACAATATTAGAGCAGTTTACTGCTGTAGCAACATATTCTGCTTCTGCTGTGGATTGGGAAGTGCAATTTTACTTTTTACTGGTCCAAGATACTAACCTTTTTCCAAGAAAAAATGCTCCACCACTTGTACTCTTTCTGTCATCAATGTTTCCTACCCAATCAGCATCAGTAAACACTTTTAAGTCTAGATTGCCTCCAAATTTATACCACAAGCCATAATCTTCAGTTCCTCTCAAGTACCTCAAGATTCTTTTGATTGCCATCATGTGATTTTCTTTGGGTTTTGCTAAGAATCTTGCTACTATACCAACTACTAAGGCAATATCAAGCCTTGTATGTACTACATACTATAATTTTCCAATCATTAATCTGTATAAGGTCTGATCTACTTCTTTTGAATCATCATCTTTGGTAAGCTTCAGTCTAGTACACATGGGTGTACCAACTGGTTTTGAATCTTCCATACCAAACTTCTTAAGTATTTCCTTGATGTATCTAGATTGAGTAATGTAGATACCATTCTTGCCCTGCTAAATTTGAAGTCCAACAAAGAATTTTATCTGACCAAGCATAGACATTTCAAATTCTTTGTTCATTTGCTCTGAAAATTCTTTGCACTGATCATCGTTCCTTGTAAACATAGTATCATCCACAAATATTTCTGCCAAAACAATTTTGTTATCTGGTCCTTTGATGTATAAATTACTGTTGTCATTAGCTCTTTTGAAACCAATCTGAGTTAGATAGTTATGTAATCTTTCATACCATGCTCTAGGGGCTTGTTTCAAACCATATAGTGCTTTGTGTAACTTACAGATCATATCCCTTTTGTCTGGATCCATAAAACCTTCAGGTTGCTCAATGTAGACTTCTTCATCAAGAATACCATTGAGAAATGCAGATTTTGTATCCATCTAATATATCTTGAATCCTTTATGTGCTGCATATGCAAGTAGAGTCCTTAAACCTTCTAGTCTTGCAACAGGAGCAAAAGTCTCTCCATAATCTATACCTTCTTCTTGAGAATATCCTTTACATACCAATCTTGCTTTGTTTCTTGATACTTGACCATCTTCATTCAACTTATTTCTGAATACCCATTTTGTCCCAATTACATTTTTATCTTTAGGCCTAGGTACAAGAGTCCATGTCTTATTTTTCTCTATTTGCTCTATTTCTTCATTCATAGCCTCAATCCAACTTTCATTTTCCAATGCATCTTTGACATTTTTAGGTTCAAAATCAGCAAGTAAACATGTACCTTTTAGTTTACTTCTTGTCATAGTGCCATCTGATTTGTTTCCAATAATCTGATCTGCTGTATGATGCTTCCTGACATACTTGGCCAATACAGGTTCCTTTCTTCTTGAATGAGTTACATTGTCATCTTCTTGAATTTCATCTTCAGGTTCAGTTTGCTCGGGCTCGGCAGATATTTGCTCGGTAGCTTCAGGTTGAGACTCAGTTTCTTGTGACTCGGTCTGAACTTCTTCTTGTGACTCGGTTATTGTACTAGGCTCGGTTGATGTAGTCTGCTTATTGACAGATGTGTCTGGCAATGTAGTAGGTTCAATGTAAATAAATCTTCTGTAATCCTTTGGTTCCCTTTTGCTTTCTTCTTCAGTCTTTTTTGCAAACTCATCTACTTTCACATGTGCACTTTCTATGATTTTATGAGTAGACAAATGTAGACATCTATATGCCTTACTTTTGCAAGAATATCCCAAAAATATTCTTTCATCACCTTTTGCATCAAGTTTGCCTTTTCTAGATTCTTTCAAGATGTAACATTTACTACCAAATACTTTTAGGCAACTTACATTGGGTTTATAGCCACACCATAACTCATAAGGAGTTTTGAATGTGTCTTTCCTCAACTGTACTTGGTTCAAGGTATGAACTGCAGTGCTAATAGCTTCCTTCGAGTATTTCATAGCAATGTTCTTTTCAATCATTAGAGTCCTTGCACAATCCATGATAGATCTATTCCTCCTTTTAGCTATTCCATTATGCTCAGGTGTTCTTGGAGCTGATACCTGTCTTTTGATTCCTCTTTCAATGCAGAAATTATTGAATTCATGGGAGATGAATTCACCACCTCTGTCTGATCTCAAGCACTTCATTCTTTTTCCTGTTTCCTTTTCTACTCTTGCCAAATACCATTTGAATTTCTCAAATGCTTCTGACTTTTCTCTTAAATACATAACAGTCATCATTCTAGAGTAATCATCAACAAAGAGAATAATTTTTTTTTTCTCCACTATAGCTTTCAATTCCAATAGGTCCACATAGGTCAGTATGCACAATATCCAAAATATCTTCAGACTGAGAGTTTTTACTTTTAAAGCAGTCTTTCCCATTTTACCAATCTGACAATTCTTGCATAGACCAATATCAGGTTTCTTCAAAGTAGGAATACCTCTTACTTTCTTGAATTTGCTTATTTTCACCATATTATCAAAATTTACATGACATAACCTTTTGTGCCATAACCAACTTTCTTCAATTTGAGCAATAAAACATGAGCATTCATCGAGATCAAGATAAAACAGGTTACCTTTGGTTTGTTTTTCTGAACCAATCAGTTTTCCTTTGTCATCCAACAGTCTTGCTTTGCCATTCATGAATTCAACCTTGAGTCCACTGTTGATTAGCTGTGCTACACTTAGAAGATTATGTTTTAGTCCTTCAACCCAATATGCATTATCACATATAAGTTCTTTGGTTAATGAAATTCATCCTCTTCCTTTTATACAACAAGGTTCATTGTTTCCAAACCTTACACTACCACCATCATAGTCTTCAAAATGTTCAAACTTAGTTTTGTCACAAGTCAAATGATGTGAGCATCCACTGTCTATAATCCATGTATCATTTTTGCTTATATGAGAGATAAGTGCCATCTCATCTTCATCATCATCAGATTCATCTTTTACAGCAATGAAGACAATTTCTTCTTCACTATCATTAGAATCCTTAGCCAAAAAATATGTTTTCTTACCTTTATCCTTGAATGACTTGAAATTCTTCTTGCCATTGTACTTGTGACCTTTCTTCTCATGTTTGCTTTGTTTGTTTGGGCACCTAGCTGCAATATGACCAATTTCTTCACATGAAAAATAGATTAAGGGAGATTTACCTTTGTATTTACCTCTGCCTCTAGTATATTTCTTTGCAAGTAATGCTTCAATAACTTCAAGATCACTATCTGAACTTTCCTCTGATTCTTCTTCACTTTCTGACTGGATTTTCTTGCCCTTCTTAAGTGAAAGTTTGGCCTCAAATGTTGATTCAATATTTTTAGAAGTTGAAACATAGTTATCATAGTTGTCCAATTCAAAAGCTATCAATCTTCCAACTAAGGCATCCAAAGTTATATTGTGATTTTGTTCACATCTTCTTTCTTGAATAGCAGATACTCGTATTGCATAGATAGAAAGCAATGTTCTAAGAACCTTACTTATAATAGTTTCATCATCAATTTTTCCTCCAGAAGCTCTGATTGCACTAACACTCACCTTGATTCTTTCAACATATTTTGCAATGTTTTCATCTTCTTTCATCTTCATCTGATCAAATTGTCCTCTTAGGCTTTCTGCTTTGGCTCTTTTCACATTGTCATCACCACCATAAATTTTCTTCAGTTTGTTCCACATTTCATAGGCAGTTGTGCAGTCTTTGATCTCATCAAATTCTTCATAGCTAAGAGCTGATGCAATATCTATCATCATGGTGTTATGGTTCTTTTTCTCTGCAATGTCTTCAACAGTTAATGTGCTAGTAGGAACAATATATTCTTGATCAATATATTTGCATCCTGAATCACCAATGGAAGCTAGATGAAGTCTCATGAGACCTTGCCATGCTGAAAAGTTATCTCTATTAAGCCTTGGAATTTCTCTCTTGTAAGACATCCTGATCTTTAGCTTAGGTCCTTAAAACCCTTCCTGCAAGCACCAAAAGCTCTGATACCAATTGTTGGAAATATGGATGTAGTAACTAAGAGGGGGGGGGGGGGGGGTGAATCAGTTAACCATAAAATATTACCACTGATCCCTTAGATGTCCTATTAAATTATTTACTGCTGACATATAGAGAAATGCTGAAACTCAGTAATTGCAGAGAGTGTTAATTATAATTGTTCTTAAGCATTCATCAGTGATTAACATGCATGAATAAAGAAAATACCATGAACACAAGAGACACCAGATTTGACATGGAAACCCAATATGGGAAAAACCACCAATGTAACTAGTTACTGATTTTCACTCTTCTGAAGTGATGCCCTGTTAGGAGCCAACCCGGTAAAAGGTTACAAAACACACTATTAGGTGTGACCTTGTTAGAGGATTTAATCACCCTACTAGGAGTGGCCTTGTAAGAGGTTTTGAAACAATTCAATAGAACTGTCACCTTGTTAGAGGATTTACAAAATGGCTGTTAAACCAACTCGGTTAGGAGATTTTGAAATCACTGCTACAATGGTAAGAAAGTAACAATGAAGTGACCTGAACAGTGATGCAACTAAATTGCTGATTACATATCTCTGTTTTGCTTCACTAGATCCTTCCTGATCAAATATATCTCTGTTGCTCTTCAAGGATATCTAACCATCCTTCAAAATTCGCTCATACTATTCTTCTCTTTCACTTGCTTTTTATCCTCATAATTCACAACTTGACCTTCTATATATATACCATTCAGATTGTCAAGTCGGCACTAATAATTATTACAAAACATTACTAATCTTTACAACAGTCAGCTGGAATAAACCAACTTTATTTCTCAAATTGACAAAATGCTTTACTGGGTCGACCTTGCTCGGTAAACATTAATTCAAAAAAGATTTCCTTTGGTGACCGAGAGAACTCGGTAAGTACTATGAATTCTTCAACATCCTTTGGAGACCGAGTGAACTCGGTAGACACTAACTTTCCTTCGATAACCGAGGAAGCTTGGTTAACACTATTTTTAGCCATACTTTTCTTTTGACACCCGAGAGGTCTTGGTAGACACTGGGAACTGCTTTGCTGACCGACTGAGCTGACAATTGATATGAAATTTGTGTGACATCAAAGACAACACATAATCATTCCAACAATCTCCTTTAGACAATTGTATCCAACAACAGATCATATGACGTTTGATTCTAGATAGGTCTCATCTCTTAAACCGTCCTTAGAAAAATTTATTTCCACTACCAATGGCTCTTTGACACCAATTATTGGAGAAGGATCCTTACCTCTCACTAATACTTTGAATCTAGATTCTATTTTAGTTGTTCCATCTTTGGATTACAATTTTTTGTTAGTTTCCCAAATCACCGCTACTTTACTTTGTGTTGTAATATTTTGGCCTGATTTTTGTGTGTTTAAGGACATCCAAACGAGGGAAATGATTGGTTGTGGTGTTAGGTGAGGGAAGCTGTATTACTTGGACTTGATGTCATAGAGTTCAAACAAGCTGCATCAAGCTCTAATAGTGGATGGCTCTGAGGGGGAGAAGCAGAAATCTGAAATCTGGTTATGGCATTGATGTCTGGGGCATGCTTCCTTTGGTTACCTAAAGAAATTATTTCCTAGTTTATTTGCAAAATTTGATTTTTCTAGCTTCTGGTGTGAAGTTTGTGAACTTGCAAAAAGCCATCGTGCTTCTTTTCCATTAACTTTGAATAAAAGTCTAGTTCCTTTTATCGTCATACATTCTAATGTTTGGGGTCCGTCCAAAGTCACTACCTTGGGTGGATCACGTTGGTTTGTTACTTTTATTGACGATTGTACCAGGATGACTTGGGTGTGCTTAATGAAGTCTAAAAGTGAAGTGAACTTGTTATTTCAAAAATTTTATAACATGGTTCATACTCAATACAATGCACAAGTTCAGGTTCTCCATAGTGACAATGGAGGTGAATATTTGAGTTCTGAACTTCAGTAATATCTGGAAGCACATGGAACTATACATCAAACTACTTGTTCCAATACACCTCAGTAGAATGGGGTGGTTGAGAGGAAAAATTGCCACTTGTTGGAGGTTGTCCGTGCTTTGTTGATAGAAGCCCATATGCCATTGTCCTATTGGGGTGAAGCACTTACCTCTACAACATATTTGATCAACCGAGTACCCTCCAGCACTATTGATTTCCACACACCATCCTAGGTTCTCGTTGAGGTGGTTGTTGCTCCAGTTGTCCCAAATTTACCTCCTCACATTTTTGGTTGTGTAGCATTCATACATCTCCATAAGTATTAGTGCAACAAGTTATCTCCTCGAGCGCTGCGATGTGTCTTTCTAGGATATGCTTCTTATCAAAAGGGGTACTAATGCTATCATCCCCCAACCCAATGAATGTTTATTACATTGGATGTAGTTTTTCATGAAGACTCGATGTATTTTTCCTCTGAGCCTGAACCTCAGGGGGAGTACTAGAAGGAAATTCAGACTCTACACTATGATGATCAAATCTCTAAAGATGTGGGTAACTTGGACATCTTTGAAGAAGGGGAACTCTCTGAACCTATTAATCAAGAAGTGGGTGAATTGGAGGTGTATGATATAACTTTGGATCAAAGTAGTGACGAACACGCAGAAATAGATGTTGTGGCACCACCTCTGTCTGAGTCCCTCACTCCACAAGTAGCCGATACACCACACCAATCGCTTACTGAGGATGTTCCTGAACCATCTAGAAAACAACTACCACAACGTCTCACCAGAGGTATCCCTAAACCCACATATGAACCCAAACTTTCTAGTAAAGTTAAATATCCCATGAGTCATTATTTGTCTAACCATCATTTGTCAGAATCAAATCAGTCATTTGTAAATTAGTTATCTACTATATCTATTCCTAACAATGTGTAGGAAGCCTTAGCTGACCCAAGGTGGAAAGCCGCTATCAATGAGGAGATGAAATCATTGCAGGAAAATAAAACTTGGGAACTTGTTGATCATCCTCCAGGAAAGAAACCAGTTGGATGTCGTTGGGTTTATACTATGAAGTACAAAGAAGATGGTACAATTGAACACTTTAAGGCAAGACTGGTGGCAAAAGGGTACACCCAAACCTATGGGATCAATTCTATAGAGACATTTGCACCTGTAGCTAAAATCAATACAATACGTGTCTTGTTGTCTCTTGCTGTGAACTTGGGTTGGCCATTACAACAGTTTGATGTGAAGAACGCCTTTCTACATGGAGAGTTGTCTGAAGAAGTCTACATGGAACTCCCACCCGGATGCATGATACCATAAATACATAGTTGGAAGGTGTGTAGGTTAAAAAAGTCACTATATGGGTTGAAACAATCTCTGAGGGCGTGGTTTGAAAGATTCACAAAGTCTATGAGAGCCTTTGGTTATCGTCAGAGAAATTCAGACCACACTTTATTCCTAAAGAAATAGCAGGGTAAGATCACTGCACTTATTGTGTATGTCGATGACATGGTGGTTAGAGGAAATGATCCTGAAGAAAGGAGGTCTCTACAGGGTTACTTGTCCAGAGAATTCAAAATGAAAGACCTCGGTCCCTTGAAATATTTCCTTGGGATCGAAGTATCTCGATCTGATAAAGGGATCTTTCTGTCTCAAAGAAAGTATGCCGTAGACTTGTTACGAGAAACTAGTATGTCAGCATGTCAACCAGTTGATACATCAGTGGAAGAAGGATTGAAGTTATGTATTGAGTCTAATCAGGTACCAGTTGATAAAGGAAGATACCAGAGACTCGTAGGAAGATTGATGTACTTAGCACACACAAGGCTGGACCTTGCCTATGCATTGATTATTGTTAGCCAGTTTATGCATAATCCTAGAGAGAAACATATGAATGCAGTTATGCGCATTTTGAGGTATTTGAAGTCTGCTCCTGGAAAAGGAATTTTATTCACAAAAAGAGAGGATTATCAAAGTGTGGATGCATATACTGATGCTGACTAGGCTGGAGCAGTAGATGACATGTGTTCTACTTCAGGTTATTTCACCTTTGTAGGAGGTAATCTCGTTACATGGAGAAGCAAAAAATAGAATGTTGTTGCATGATCAAGTGCAGAGGTAGAATTTAGAGGTATGGCACTTGGAGTATGTGAAGCATTGTGGCTAAGACTTCTCCTAATAGATTTGGGCTGGGCGCCTAGGTGGCCAATTCAACTATATTGTGACAATAAAGTAGCTTGTGATATTGCTCATAATCCGGTTCAACATGATCATACAAAGCATGTGGAGGTAGATAGATTCTTCATTAAGGAGAAGTTGGATGAGAAGATTGTGGAGCTGTGTACAATTCGATCAGAGGATCAGTTGGCCGATATTCTCACCAAAGCAGTTTCAAGTCGAGTGTTCTCGATTTTTTTGGGAAAGTTGGGCATGTGTGACATCTATGCACCAACTTGAGGGGGAGTGTTGTGATATTGGATTGATTCTTTCCTATCTTGATTTCTGATTCTTTCCTAAACTGATTCAGATACTTTCCTATCCTGTAGATAATGTAGCTGTATGCATAAGGCACACAACATGATTGTAGGATCTAGCGATGTATATGTACCTATACAGATTCATTGTAATAATAAGAATGAAATAAATATTCTTCTCAATTTCTATTTTTAAGTCTCAAAGCAAATGCTCTGCCCATCGAATGTTCTTCAATGCCCCATGTCTACTATCAAAATCTTCCAAGCTTTATGAGGCATCATTTGTTGCCGGTGGCTCCTGCTTCTGCACCCATGGCCATTGACAATGGTGAGAGTGTTAGATCTAGAAAAATGAATGTGGCAATTCATGTTGAGAAGCATGAAATCACTGAAAGAAGAAATGAAGCACAGTGACACAGAATGAAGATAGAATCTGCTATAGTGGGCGGCATTATAACAGGGGGCCTGCTGGCTACAGTGCTGGTGACTGTACTGTGCTATGTTCGAGTCACAAGAAAACATCCCCCTCCTCCTCTTCTTTCTCCTTCTCTGTCTCCTATTTCGACTCCATGAAATCTTATTATAGCTTGTAATCAATGGTGAGAACATATAGAATCTAGGTGTGAAATGTTCAGATCAATAGCAAGTAGATTTGTTGTACTTTCATACACATTGAGCTGTGAAAGAAATGCAGTTTGCCCATATCAGGAATTTGTCTAGATGCATTTGTCAAGGAATTTTTTGTACATATGGTATGTTTTGGATTAATGGGATCATGGCTGAATTGTTATTGCAGTAGCTAGAAATCTAAACCTATGTGAATGATTTCAACTGAGGTCAAAATAGTTGCAAAATCTCATTTTGATGGAAGCCTTACAAGAAGGCGGGTCCCTTGGAGTTGAGCCACTAAATAATATTAGTTCAGTTTGGAAGTTCGTGCTTAACATAAAGAATAGGTGATCTATTCCATTCTAGATTTCCAAGTTGTTGTAAATAGGGATCTAATTTGTCAAGGTTATATAATAGGGTCTAGTTCAATCTATATCTTTACAGATGACATAATCAATCAATACATTATCATTTTCATTAATTAAATTATAATTCTTATGATAATATTTTTTTATATAAAGTAAATGGAATGATCAATATAGTCTTAGTGCCAAAGTGCCCATAACCTTTGTTTCATTTTTTATTTTTCTAAAGTATTATATTTTTTTTTAGTAAATTTGAAATTTTTTCATATTTTAACTTATAAAAAAATATTACAAATTAGTTAGGATGTCATGAAGGGGTATAAAAGAACATTGCCATTATCATGGATGAACAAAGCTTGTTATCATCAATAATGCCCTCAAAATTATTATTTTAGAGAGGGACGATTGTTTAGATCTTTTGATAAAGCTTTCATGTTTCAAAATTCTAGGTTTAACTCAAACTTCTTAACTTCTTGCACTTATATATTTTCTTCCATTTTTTGTACAAACAATTACGATTATATAGATATTGGTATCTTATATTTATATAACACATTATAAATTATGGAGCATGCATGTTATTTTAGAGAGGGTTGATTGTTTATATCTTGTGATAAAGCTTTCATGTTTTAAAATTCTAGGTTCAACTCAAACTTCTTAACTTCTTGAACTTATATTTTTTCTTCCATTTTTTATACAAACAATTAGATTGTATAAATATTGGTATCTTATATTTATATAACACATTATAAATTATTGAGCATGTACTTTGTTAAAAATTTAAACTATTAAGCAGATTCTCTAACACCTCTATCATCTAGAATTATGACTTATATAAGAGAGATGCCTATTGCATATGTTATATTTTAGATATTCTTGGATCCATCACCTTATATAATGAAAATATATTCAAACACTCCAATTTCAACATATTTAAATTAGAGGTGACAAGTAGAAAATGTAATCATCCATGAATTGAATACATGATCTAAGTGTACCTCCAAAAAATATATAATTTTAACAAATAATACAACAAAAATACACATAATCCCATCAATTAAATTAAAACCCTTCAATCCTTTCACAATTTTTCGTCTCAACAAATATATTGATGAGATCTAATTTGATTATCAAATCATATATTGAGGAACACATTTGAGACTAGTATTATAGTAATTATGCAATAACATGAAAAATCAACAACTTGGTGTTAAAATAGAGAGTTAATGAAACTTTACAAAGGTTATGGTGTATGTGGTCATCCATCTTCATTAGGAATTTTTCATTTACAAGTTTTACTACCCATTAATAAAAAGATCCCTTAGAAACAAAACCATATTTATTTAAGTAAACAAGGTTGTTTGTGTATTTTTAGACTTAAAGAAGAAAGATCATGGATATTTTGTTTTTTTTACTTATTTAATGCTAACATAAGGAGGTCTACACAAAGACAAATTTAAAATGAAGATGAAAAAAAAAGGGTTTTCTTTCCCTACAAAAAGTCAAATAAAGGATGGTTCAGAAGAAGAGGATGATATAGTCAAGGATAGAGAATCAACATATATTTTTCTCTACTCCTTTGAGAATAATTAGTATTTCCCTCTCATGGCATTGCAACTAGAGGTGCAATCAAATATTACTTAGAGGAATTATTTGGTTGATTCTAATAGTGAATATGAGTCACTTTTGGAGCTATTATAGAATGCAAATGAAGGATACAAAGGTATGTGAGCCTTCATACAAGATCAAGTTCTTGTTAAATCTGGGTCATGCGACTTAGGGCTTATCCTAAGGAGGAGTTTTATGCTTTCCTCTCCAAAAATATTAAATAAGTAGGTGAGAATATTTTTACTTTGATTACTATTGTTGTTCTTGATATTACTTCTAGGGATTTAGAAGATCACACCTATAAATATATGATTGAACCTTTTTGGATACCTATTAAATCCCATATTGAGGCTCTTAGGTTTGATGGAGACTATGATTTCTCTTGGGGTTTCCCTTTTTCTCATTTGTGTAGTCCTACTCCTTCTATTGTGTAGGCAATGCGTGAGGAGCTTGATGAAGCTTTTCATGAGGCTATTTAGTTCAATGAAGAGAGTGATTGACATATGAGTTAGGCTTCTTTCCATAGGATTATGACTATTACTTTTGTTGTCTAGGATATGAGTGAGGGGTTTTAAGGTGATTTTGATGTTGTTTTTCATATCAAGCTTAGGTTGGTAACAAAGAAACAAATAATTCCATTATGCTAAGGCAAATGCAAACTACATTGGAATCAAATTAGAGGTTTCTATAGGATATCAAAAGATTTGGTTAGAAAGTGATTCATTAAATATTATCAATTGTTTGAATGGTGTTCAAGATCCAAGTTGGACAATTAGAAGCTTCATCTAGGATAGCCTTGAAATTCTTAAATCTTTTGATGAATTCAAAATCTCTCCTATTTTTAAGGAAGGAAATATTTAGTTGTAGATAGTTTTGCTAACATTATGGTCAAGTAACATGACATCTTATGGTGGGTGATGAATACTAGAATCCTTTTGGAAATCATAAATCTCATTTTTGATGTGTGAGGTACAAGAATTAGGATGGGATCAAGTTAGGCTCGAGGATCCCTTTCTCCAAACTACATTGGAATACAAGTTCAACAAGAGATCAATATTGCTGACCAACTCCATTTCACAAGGGAATCATCTTACTAACTATGTCCTTGGGTCCCTACCCCCTTGTTTCTTAGGAATGATAGATTCAAGGTGTTATACTTGTAGCTGAATTCTGTAAAAAAGATTTAAAGCATTAAATTGTATATCCAAAATATAGCATAAAAGATAAGGGATGAGTGGAATTTGTGCACCTGAATATTATATTTAGATCCTATTATTCTGATGTAGAGTAACCCCAGTAAGAAAACCAAATAAGCTACTAGATAGGGCTTCCCACAAACTATATATGTTTGTCACTGAAATCTAAGAAAATTCTAGGTTGACAAGGGTGACTTGGAGTGTAAGAGATGATTAGGATCTCCCACTACACGTGGGGTCACCTCTAATATTACAAATTTGTTTGAAACTGTAGATCTAGGATTGTCAAAGGTTTGAGAACCTAATTTTGTCATCAAATTTGGACCTTAAAACCTATATCTGCACCTGTAAGGAAAAAATGGTTTGTGTATATGGTTATATTAGTTTCCCTTCGTCAACCTCCCATTTTGGTAATTCCTCCCTCCACAGATAGCCAATGTCAAAAATAAAAATTATGTGTTCTCTTGAATCTTAAGTGCATCTGAGATTATTATAAGCTAAAGTGCACATAGTAAATAAGAGATTGAACCTAGTATGTTAGAGTAAAACCTTATATGATCTTGTGCTCAAATATACTTAAAATAATATAATTGATGATAATTGAATTCAAATCATAAGCTTGAATCTATAGATCTAAGGATTCCACAACAAGGCAGGTCCCTCGTAGTTGACCCACTAAATAATATTAGTTCAGTTTGGAAGTTCGAGCTTAACATAAAAAATAGTTCTCATTTGGTTACTGGAATTGATCTAGAAATGGAAAATGGGAATTGGTTTCCCTTCTCAAAATTGAATTCTCAATTCCAATTCCATGCCTCAATTCTAATTCTAGGTTCTAAGGTCGATTGGTAGAATGCTCATTTTGGACCAAAATTAGAATTGGCCTATACCAGTTCACCAATTCCCATTTTCCAATTCCAGCAACCAAATGGGGATACATACTAATTTTTCAAGGTTATAGGATAGGGTCTAGTTCAATCTATACCTTTACAACAACATAATCAATCCATACATTATCATTTTCATTAATTAACTTATAATTCTTTTGATAATATTCTTTTTATATAAAGTAAACATAATGATCAATATAGTCCTAGTGTCAAAGCATCGAGAACCTTTTTCATTTTTTAATTTTCTAAAGTATTATATTTTTTAGTAAATTGGAAAAGTTTTCATATTTTTAATTTATAAAAAATATCACAAATTAGTTAGGAGGTCATGAAAGGTTGTCAAAGAACATTTCCATTATCATGGATGAAGGAAGCTTGTTATCATCAATAATCACCTCAAAATTATTATTTTAGAGAGGGACGATTGTTTAGATCTTTTGATAAATCTTTCATGTTTTAAATTCTAGGTTTAACTCAAACTTCTTAACTTCATGCACTTATATATTTTCTTCCATTTTTTGTACAAACAATTAATATTATATAGATATTGGTATCTTATATTTATATAACACATTGTAAATTATGGATAATGTATGTTATTTTAGAGAGGGTTGATTGTTTATATCTTGTGATAAAGATTTCATGTTTCAAAATTCTAGGTTCAACTCGAACTTCTAAACTTCTTGCACTTATATATTTCCTTCCATTTTTTATACAAACAATTAGATTGTATAAATATTGGTATCTTATATTTATATAACACATTATAAATTATTGAGCATGTACTTTAAATTGACAAAAAATTTCAAATTTTTAATTTAATCTCTGTATTATTTAAGGCACAAGAAGAAAGCTAATTTTTGACCAAGAAATGGTTATATCTCTTGATAGTTGCTATACAATATTACATTACTCTACAATTTTTTTGTTTATGTCAATAAGCCTAAAAATGATGTAAATAATTTAAGGAGAAAAAGGCATATGTCTCCTGATCATTTCCATACGATTCTAATTCACTCTAGATAATATTCTTACAATAGGCCTTTGTTGGATATTGTAATCCCAAATACCTCATTAGTATATATTCTGTATGTAAAAAGTTATCTATAGTATTTATTAGACTTAAAGAAAAGCATTGAATATGAATCTCAACATGATTTTAATTGATTTTCATTAACTACTCCAACTTGTCCATGTACCATTTGAAGTCTTCACATAGATTATGTGTAACAAGAAATATATTTTTGTGTTGTTTTTCTAGATATTTCTTAGTTTATTCTTCTACACATGTATGTAGAATTTTAGATTATTTTGAAGACATCTATAAATGAGGCACATGTAATAGGTTGTGTATTGAGTTGAATGTGTAGGAGTACAATGAACACTGAGAGGGGGGAAGGGGGGTGAATCAATATTCATACAAATTTTTATTTTTTAATATTTTTAAAACTTTACACAAGAAATATATTGCATCCATTATTTTATATTATGATGGTGTAATGATAAAATAATGTATATATATATTTTAAAACTTTTTTAATGTTTATTTGAAGATAGTGAATTGGTATTCTAGACATCTAAATGACACATTATCAATTATCTAACAATTTGACCATTTCTTCTATAGCCTATTGAGAAGTAATTTATTTCTCTAGTGAATTATATAATCTTTATCTCATTATTAGGTAAATACTATTTTATTATTTAGTTTTTGATTAAGTAAAATAGGTTTTACAGGGACCCTGAAACCCACAACAAATAAAGTCTTGAGATAGTCATAAAAACCAAATTAAGTAAAGCATAACTAAGTAGCAAGATCAGGCCACCACAAGGCTGAGAAAGAAAAACCAGAAAAGAAAAAGCCAAGCCGAAAGGAAAAAAAAACCAGAATAGGTTAAGCCAAGCTCCTGAGCATGGCTGCTGCTTTATTTTCCAGGGCCTCCATAATTTGAACAGTATCTTTGATGTTTTGCACCTGGGAGCCATCATCTTTCCCCCTGGTCTTCCTAGTTTTTTCCCTGGTTCTTTTTCCTGGACCTTCCGTCTGCTCTGTGTCTTCTATCTTGATCCCCTGCTCCATCTTGGGGTCCATTTTTTCCTCCATCTTTTTGATCAACAACTTTAAATTTTTATTGGACTTTTTGATTATGTTATGATTTTGCTCAGCCACACCCTTAAGGATTTTTTCCAAACTTGCCATTTTGGTCTCTATGTTCAGGACCCTAGTTTCCAGGCTGAGCGAGTTCTTTGTTGTCTTTTCCTTATTGCCCTGAATTTTAACCTTGATTTCTTCGACTTCGTGGTGTAGCCATTTAAATGACTGAAACTGGTCCTGCATGCTATTTTTTGTGTTATTGAGAAAGTCCATTTCCTTCTCCCTAGCTTTGTCACTCAAAACCACCGAGGTTGGGTCTATCAGTTCTTCCTTCTAAACTTTACCATCTTTATCATCTAAGATCTGAGGGAAAATGACTTCCTGAATAATACCTGTACGAACAGTGTTAATATTGAAATTTTGCTAGACTTTTTTTCCCCTGCTAGTGTCTTGGCTATGATACTCCCCTCCAGAGTTATCTTTTGTCTCTTCAATCCTGATAGGAGAAAGAATGGTGCCTTTCTCATCCTTCTCTTTAGTCTTAGGGACCTAAATTTTAGTTTTGGTTCCTGGGGATTGGGGATGGGGGGATTTTTCCTCACTGATAGAAATATCAACCGATAGGTGGCCAAAAGAGACTTGCATTGTAGGGGTATTCTCCTTGTCCTGTTCCTACAAATCCATAGTTTCCACTCTAGGGTTACCCACTTCATCATCTGATACCATATCTCCCTCTTTTTCGTGATACTCATCCTCCGAGTTAGCCTCCTTCCTTTCCTGCTTTTTGGGGGGAGGTTCACTCTTGATAGTTTTCAGAAGCCATTTCTTAGAAGGACAACCCTTGCTCTATTTCTTGAAATCAACTTCCGCACTGTCTTCTGAGGGAATGCTAATAGAAGAGCTAGAGGGAACATAATCCGAGCCAAAATTCACACTTATGGCCTTTCTATCCCCAATTTCCTTACCCAAGATTTGGGTTTTAAAGAATTCATGTAACAAAAGGATTAAACCATCATGCAGGGTGAGATTCGCTATTTTCTTATTTCTAAAACTAGTAATATTCTTATTCATAGAGGAAAAGAGATAGTATGGAATAGAAATCTTGATATCATGCCTAAAATGGTTAAGCAAGATAAAATGATAAGTTCGAATCTTGTCAAACCTGGTGTCAAGGGTTATGTAGTAAATGAGGGTCCTCGGGACATACTTCCAGAGTGTCTTTAAACTCCCAGGGATGTAGTAGGTGCCCACTTTAACAATAGCTTTTGTCTCAAAATCGTCCCTCGTGAACTTTTTGACAGTAGTGTTGGAGATTTTTTGGTCTCTGTAGAATTTTTGCTCAGCAATAGGAATACTCGTAACCATTGAGATGACTTCCTCTATGATAGAAAAATTCTTACCCTCAATCTCCACCATCCCATCTTGCCAAGTTTTGACAAAGATGTTGGTGATGTCCTTCCTAAACCCATGGAGTCATTCTATAAAAGTGGTAACCTCCCCTTTCTGTAAAGCATTCTAGATCTTTGTTCACCTCTTCCATTTTTCACTATCTCCTTCCGGCTCCCTTCTTAACCTTTCCCCTACCATAGTTATTGTTCTAGTGCTAGTAAACCACTGGTAGTTCTAAGAATTTCTGATAGCCTTCTTTCTAATCACATCAACTTTCTTTTTGAAGATAGCTTTTTTGAAATGAGTAAAACACATGGGAAAGGGCATCCTTAAAGCGTGTGGAGGTGACATGTTAATAAAGCTCATGCAGAACCGCCAAATCACACTATGAGTGAAATAAATCCTCCTAGCAGGCTTGAAGTAAAAATGATTATTGTTGATTAAAGCAGCGGTACTTTGAAGATCAAACCCATTCAGAGAATCCAGCTTGCCATTATGGAGAGTTTCATCATTATTGCTTGAGTTAAAAGTTTTCTTGCTGGCATGCTGAAGGATGATCCAATCAACATACCAAAAGACATCTGAGGTGAGCACGTGAATGGATAGATCAGCTTCCATGAGAGAGGTCCAAGTGGTGCAAAAAGTGATGACTTGTCCAAGACTTTTTCCATGTCTGGGAGTTAGAGAAAGGGGGGGGCATTTGTTGTTACACTATTGAGGTTCAGACATGGTGATCACTGTATGAGCTATAGAGGTAGAACATATAATACTTCTTCTGACAATCTGTGTGTTTGAGTTGAAGAGCTCACTGAGGGCCTTTGAGGTGTCTAACATAATTTGGTGGGGGTGCAGGCCGCCTGGATGGTTTTCTGGGTTCCATCCCCAATGTTTCTACTGGTTTCCTCTAGCCTTATTTGACTTGCTTAGTTTCTACCTGGGGATTTGAATTTGGCCCCTACGTCGGCTCTATTTTTTCTCTTTGTTGCTCCAAGAGAGACCGGGGATGGATCTCTACCTTATTGGAGCTTTTTCTTGTAGGACCAAACTTGAATCAAAAGATGGGCTTGAATCTTGGGGTAGGCACTCAAGTTTGACAAGAAAATAGTCCAATTAATGAGGATTGAAAAGAATCCTCCTTTTTCTTTGAGCTCCACATCACTTAGGCAAGTATTTCCTTATCTGCACACTCAAGACACCTTAAGATAAACAACAGGCCTGCAGATAGATTATTATGGAATAATCTTCAAAGCCCTTCAGGTAACTTGTACCCCAATGAAAACAATTCTTATGCAATAGCCCTATTTGCATAGAATGAGTTTGAAGACTAGAGAGGACCTCCTATTACTACTACCAACATGAAAGGGAAAGGTATTTGATTTTATGTTGGGTAGGAAGGGCTCCTGAGATACCCCAAGTCTCTCATAGACCAGTGCCTTATCCAATGGGCAATAGAGTCAAATACACCACTGCAACAAATAGCTATGAAACAAGAAAGTAATACATTCAAATATGCTGATGCCTTACACCAAACATACACCATTAACTAGGTCATACTTCAAAAATCCACCTGTGTACCCAAATGTGCTATCACCTATTCAAAGGATATTAACTCTCCCCTTAGAAGAGACCTATAAACAAGTAATACATTAACCAGCATCCATTGGAAGACAAATATAAGATACCCTTGATACTACAGTTTATACACACCTGAAAACCAGTCCTAGACCTAGTTGCTTCTATGAAAACAACTCTATTGTAGACACAAAGGAAATGCAAATAGAAAGATGGAAACACCCTTGATGCTTCAATCAATAAGTCTGAAACTCAAATGGAGACAATCTGATAATAGTAGAAATATATTGAATCTCATACATAAGACAAGCTATTACAATTTTCATTCTATTCTCCAAAGCCAGAAAGGAAAGAGGGAACACCCTATATGCAGAAAAGTAGAGAAAATCTACAAGAAAAGGACCCTTCATGGAACCAGTTCTCCTCAAAATTGCAAAAGAAGGAACCCTTACAAAATCAAAACTTTGACCATTTATACCACTAGTTATCTTGGAATCCTAAACAAGTTAGGATGCAACAAGCTACGGATAACCATGGTAAGGGTTAGGGTTTCCACCCACCAAAACAATTCAAAAGATCAGAATTCAATACATTGGATGGAAAACCAAGCAACCCTGAGCGATCAAACCTAAAATCAATCTTCATTTATGGTAATTCTCATAACAATGTACAGAAGATCATAAATCCACCATGAAAACCAATCTATTCAATCACCCTGCAACACGCCTCGAGCCATTCTTTGTTCATTCCTTACATGGTATAGACCCCTGCAATCGATCAATAACCTCTTGACCACTTTGCAAATGTTGACAAAAATATATTTTACCAACTCCAGCTGCTAAAACAATCAATTCTGGTCCTTTCTGTCCCTAAGAAACCCTCTGCCAATTTGAATTTGAAAAACAATGGTGATTTCCAAGCGCCAGTAGGAAATCGGTGGTCATAATTTAAATCTGACCTATCTTTAAGTCATGATCATTAGATCCTTCTTTTTCACAGTCCTTAAGTCATTAAGTCTTTAACCCAACTGCCATCCTCAGGTTACCTTTTAGTGACTACGCGACAAGGCATTTTCTTATTTACTAAGTGAAATATTAATTCACCAATTAACCCCGCGAACTGGCGACCAAAGGAAACCTAACTCATCTCAGCTACATCTGGTGAACTGGCGACAGAAAGATTTTTGCTAGTTCGCAGAATACTTTAAGTCATCGCTAAAACTTTTAGTGATTGCGCGACCCTCCTTCGCTGAATCGCCAATCACTTTGGAGCACCACCATTTTACCTTGTGAACGAGTGAACCCACTTAGAATTTTTTGGGCTGCTAACCTCTTTTATTTGTATCGCTAGATTTTAGACCCCCGCTTGGGCCCGCTTTATGCCACTTGTCATCATGTTACTCACTAAAACTGCCTGGTCATCTTTGACACAGGACCCACCCGCCTGAGCCTTTGAAAATGGATGGTGGGTCTAAGATCTGATGGCTCTGACACAACCCATGAGAACTTATGCCAACCATAGATTTTGTCCCTGTCACTGACTCTTATGACAATGAACCCACCTTGCTGATTCCTCATGTCGACCAATAGAATTTGAACAACTTTGGACCACCTGGCAATTGGTCCCATTGCACCGTCATCCTTTCCTCCAATGAAAATCATTCACATCAGCACCAAATGTCAGAGGACCTACCTACGTCAGTCACCTGAGGAAAAGTAAAATCAACTGTTGTCTGAAGATCTCATGCATCTGACACATTCCTTAAGAACTTACGCTCGTCGTTGATTCTTTGCAGATGTCAGGACCCTCTGACAAGTTGGGAACTCAGGTCGCACTAACAAGTGCCAAGTCATTACCTCATGGACCAACCAAAAATCACCAACTGTGCATATGTGTCACCTTGGACCCACAGTCTGTCGTCTACCATCACATTAGACGGTTGTTGCTATATCGCCATATTAAACATCGAGCACTTTACCTTAGCAGTGTAATGATAGCCACGAGATCTAGTCATGTGTTAACTTGCTTCAAACCCCGAGGATGGGCTCGCCAGGATAGGTGTCAGGACGTCGTGAAAGTGCATGTCAGAAACTCTGACATGCGGAAGGCTTGTGGACTTACGACAGCCACTCATTTTCTGCAAGGTGAAACAAAGGAAAGAAATTTTGCGGCTGGAGACTTAGGAAAATAAAATGTTGAGAGACTTAGGAACTTAGAGAAATATTAAAGGGGGACCCCGATGTAAAACCTTACCACATAGTGAGCGAGGGGACATAACATTTAAGCACATGGGTTATTGAGATTTTAAGTGACCCGAAAAGGTAATGAAAGAATAGAATGAGGCTGGGGTAAATTAGGGCATTTCATAGTAATGGCTAGTAATTTGAATTTTTGCTTAGGGTTTCTAGGCCAAAGACCAGGAAAAACACTGCAGGGACTAGGGGAAAAGACCAGGAGCCATGAAAATTTTTGCAGGGGTAAACCATTTTATAAAGGGATTTGGCTGTGACATGAAAATGGGCTAATAGTGGCTCTAGTTGGGGATGCATGCCTCTTGTAGGCATGGCAAGAATTCAGACCTCTGGGAGAAGCAGACCAATCCATAAAACTTTTCCTCAATAGCTTTATTGAAAATAGGAAAACTGCATTATTATGTACAAACCATGGCTCTGAACCACTAGAAACTTTCAAAACTTCTTACCTCTATCATATACCTGATTTTCATTTCTTTCTTTTTGAGGTAAGCCTAAAATTTTATTCCCATTTTTTCTACTGAGCATATCAATATTTTTAATCAATCCATCAGGCAAAACAAATTTTTTGTCTTCATTCCCATAGTGCATGTAAAAATCTGAAGCATTTTCATCATCTTGTTTACTATGATAGTAAGACTCAGCATGCTCATGAATACTATCAACAAATTGAAACTGATCTTTATCTATTGATTCATCTATGCCATCAATCTAAAATGAAAGAGTCACATACTTTATTTGATAGAAGTCTTCATTCATACCTTGACGTTGCATATCCTTAGGTGTAGCTAGTTGGAGTTCAAAAGAATAATCAGGTTTATACATACACATGTCATCATCATCAAATTCTGCTATATTTGAGACCTCGATGTGTTCCTCAAACAATGGATTGATAATTCCATGTAATACTCCTTGTTGCACATTATGACAAAAAATGGGCTGATCATCATCATAGTCCTCATCATATAAAGTATTAGAAAACACTTTAAACTCACTACACATTTCATCTCCATGGAGATTCTTAGCACACAAAGAAAAATCAAAACTATATGAAGATTCACAGTCAACATCACCTACCAAGCATATAGTGTCCATAATTGCATCTTCTTCATTATCTTGTTTAGGAAAACCATCATAGCAAAACCATGGTTCACTCCTAAACTCTCTATTATATGCTGCAACCTCATTATCCAATGCAAGGCCATTAGATAACCTTTTACTCAAATCTTCATGTTCATCCTCACTGATATCACATTGAATCACCATTTCTTTATCTTCAAACTTTGAGGACAAAACACTCTCAACATCCTCATACTCAAGCTGATTTGTAAAATGTACAAATTGAGATGCACTTTCATTTTCAGATTCAGAAAGTGAAAACATACCTTCAATGATAAAGGAGTATTCACTTCCATCATTACTTTCCTCCTCCCATGTTGCATCTGACTCATATGAAGACACCTCAACATCATTTCCCTCATCACTCTCACTTGAGTAACCACTTTTAGCACTATGTTCTTCAAACTATGACTGATATGCCTATGAATCATATTCCTCATCTTGTACAACAACTTTGAATTCATCAGTAGAGACACAACTTTTAGTCTCTTCATTTGTATAAAACTAAGATATAGAAGCAGCAACCTCATGCCTAGGAACACTAGAAAAATCATGCTCATAATCAAAATTACAAGAATTGACTACAGTAGAAAATTCACAACTCAAAATACCATCACACTGCTCAATTGTACCAAGGTCAGGAATATATCTTATTGCTGTAACATCCTGAACACATGCCTCATTAGTAGCAAAAGACTCAACAACATTTATACATACATCTTGATTTGACATTTCAACTTGATTACAAACTACAACAGGAGTGTTGATACACTGATTTGGAATTGTGGTATCAACACTACATTCTTCTCTTCTTTCATATTCACTATACCGGTTTATCTTCATGGCAAAATGACCTCTAGTCAATCTATATTTCAAGTTGTTTTCAATGTCCATCGCAATTATAAATGCCTCATATAATGACTTAGGTTCTTTATCCCTCAGCAAGTAGTTCATTTTCTTACCAAATGCATCAAAGTAGACATTCATACACACTTGATCATTGGGTCTATAATTTTCAGGGATTTCATTCAATACTTTTGTAAATCTAATATTGAATTGAGGGACAACTTCATCACTCTCAATATGAATCTTTAAAAACTTATCATAGGAATCAAATATGCTTACCCTTTCTCCAAATTGCTCCATGAAGGCTGAATGCATCTCACTCCAAGATGAGATAGAACATGCTAGCAGAAAAGAGAACCAGTCTCTAGCATCACCTCCTAGAGTTTGAACAAACAATTTCATCCATAAGTCTTCATGGCAAACATCAAAATCACACATTACATCAACAAAGCATTGAACATGTTTTCTTGCTGACTGATACTAGTCCCTATTATACTTTGGTAAATATCTCCTAATTCCATCAGGGATCTTATTAGGGAAACCAAGTATGCCATCATAACAAAATGGCACATATCCTTTGGCAAAAGAAACTTTGTGAACATCCATCACTAACTATAGCTTTTGCACATCCACTTGAAAATCTTCAAAACTAATGACAGGAAATCTATACTTGAAACTAGCCTTCTTTTGTCACTGGACCCCTCCTACATACTCCACACTTATATGTCCTTTCTTTAATGACAAAACCATTTGATAAGGACCATGGAAATACACAAAATATTGAATGGGGAATACTTGGAAGCCTTTGCTGATTGTTGTTGCTCTCTTCTTATCTAACTAAAGTCTCAATAAAACTTCACATCTCAGGTTCTTTCTAGCATAGAGTCACCACCTCCCTTTAGAGGACACAAACTTTCACTAATCTATCTTGAAGCACCAATAGACTTTGAGTATTCCCACAGCAAAGTCAAATATAGCTTAATCAAAAAATCCAGGCAACACACTTGCAAACCAGAAAAGCAATTCTCAGATTGTAAAACTTATGAGGCTCTTTCCCAATCTGAATACAACAAGACTTTGGGATACACTTAATAGTAACTTTGTTTTATCTCCCCAACACAGTCGCCATTTTGTTGGAGCTTTTTCTTGTAGGACCAAACTTGAATCAAAAGATGGGCTTGGATCTTGGGGTAGGCACTCAAGTTTGACAAGAAAATAGTCCAATTGATGAGGATTGAAAAGAATCCTCCTTCTTCTTTGAGCTCCACATCACTCAGGTGGGTATTACCTTATCTGCACACTCAAGACACCTTAAGATAAACAACAGGCCTGTAGATAGATTATTGTGGAATAATCTTCAAACCCCTTCAGGTAACTTGTACCCCAATGAAAACAATTCTTATGCAATAGCCCTATTTGCATAGAATGAGTTTGAAGACTAGAGAGGACTTCCTATTACTACTACCAACATGAAAGGGAAAGGTATTTGATTTGATGTTGGGTAGGAAGGGCTCCTGAGATACCCCAAGTCTCTCATAGACCAGTGCCTTATCCAATGGGCAACAAAGTCAAATACACCACTACAACAAAGAGCTATGAAAGAAGAAAGCAATACATTCAAATATGTTGATGCCTTACACCAAACATACACCATTAATCAGGTCATACTTCAACAATCCACCTGTGTACCCAAATGTGCTATCACCTATTCAAAGGATATTAACTCTCCCCTTAGAAGAGACCTATAAACAAGTAATACATTAACCAACATCCACTAGAAGATAAATATAAGATACCCTTGATACCCCAATTCATACACACCTGAAAACCAGTCCTAGACCTAGTTGCTTCTGTGAAAACAACTCTATTGTAGACCCAAAGAAAATGCAAATAGAAAGATGGAAACACCCTTGATGCTTCAATCAATAAGTCTGAAACTCAAATGGAGACAATCTGATAATAGTAGAAATATATTGAATCTCATACATAAGACAAGCTATTACAATTTTCATTCTATTCTCCAAAGCCAGAAAGGAAAGAGAGAACACCCAATATGTAGAAAAGTAGAGAAAATCTACAGGAAAAAGACCCTTCATGGAACCAGTTCTCCTCAAAATTGCAAAAGAAGGAACCCTTACAAAATGAAAACTTTGACCATCTATACCACTGGTTATCTTGGAATCCTAAACAAGTTAGGATCTAACAAGCTATGGATAACCATGGTAAGGGTTAGGGTTTCCACCCAACAAAACAATTCAAAAGATCAGAATTCAATACATTGGATGGAAAACCAAGCAAGCCTGAGCGATCAGACCTAAAATCAATCTTCATTTATGGTAATTCTCAGAACAGTGTACAGAAGATCATAAATCCACCATGAAAACTAGTCTATTCAATCACCCTACAACACACCTCAAGCCATTCTTTGTTCATTCCTTACACGATATAGACCCCTGCAATTGATCAATAAACTCTGGACCACTTTGCAAATGTTGACAAAAATATATTTTACCAACTCCAACTACTAAAACAATCAATTATGGTCCTTTTTGTCGCTAAGAAACCCTCTGCAAATTTGAATTTGAAAAACAACAGTCATTTCCAAGCGCCAGTAGCAATTCGGCGGTCATAATTTAAATCTGAGCTATCTTTAAGTTGTGACCGTTAGATCCTTCTTTTTTGCGGTCCTTAAGTCATTAAGTCTTTAACCCAACTTCCATCCTCGGGTTACCTTTTAGTGACTACGCAACAAGGCATTTTCTTATTCGCTAAGTGAAATATTAACTCACCACTTAACCCCATGAACTGGCGACCAAAGGAAACCTAACTCATCTCAGCTACATCTGGTGAACTAGTGATAGAAAGATTTTCACTAGTTCACAGAATACTTTAAGTCACCACTAAAACCTTTAGTGATTGCACGACCCTCTTTTCCTGAATCGCCAATCACTTTTGAGCACAACCATTTTACCTTGCGAACGAGCGAACCCACTTAGAATTTTTCGGGCCGCTAACCTCTTTTATCATGACCGCTAGATTTTAGACCCCTGCCTGGGCTTGCTTTATGCCACTTGTCATCATGTTACTCACTAAAACTGCCTAGTCATCTTTGACACATGACCCACCTGATTGAACCTTTGAAAATGGATGGTAGGCATAAGATCTCATGGCTCTGACACAACCCATGATAACTTACACCAACCGTAGATTTTGTCCCCGTCACTACCCTTCTGACAATGACCCCACCTTGCTAATTCTTCACGTCGACTAATAGAATTTGAACAACTCTACACCACCTAGCAATTGGTCCCACTGCACCATCATCCTTTCCTCCAATGAAAATCATTCACGTCATCAATTAATGTCAGAGGACCCACCTACATTAGTCACCTGAGGAAAAGTAAAATCAATGGTTGTCTGAAGATCTCATGCGTCTGACACATTCCTTAACAACTTACACCCGTCGTTGATTCTTTGCAGATGTCAGGGCCCTTTGACAAGCTAGGAACTCAGGTCCCATTGACAAGTGCCAAGTCATTACCTCGTGGACCAACCAAAAATTGCCAACTATGCATACATGTCACCTTGGACCCATAGTCTGTTGTCTACAATCACATCAGATGGTTGTCGCTATACCGCCATATTAAACATTGAGCACTTTACCTTAGCGGTGTAACGATAGCCGCAAGATCTAGTCATGTGTTAACTTGCTTCAAACCCTGAGGACGGGCCCATCAGGATAGGTGTCAGGATGTCACAAAAGCGCATGTCAGAAACTTTGACATGCGAAAGGCTTGCGGACTTACAACAGCCACTCATTTTCTGCAAGGTGAAACAAAGGAAAGAAATTTTGCTGTTGGAGACTTAGGAAAATAAAACGCCGAGAGACTTAGGAACTTAGGGAAATATTAATGGGTGACCCCAACGTAAAACCTAACCACATAGCGAGCGAGGGGACATAACATTTAAGCACATGGGTTATTGAGATTTTAAGTGACCCGAAAAGGTAATGAAAGAATAGAATGATGCTGGGGTAAATTAGGGCATTTCACAGTAACAGCTAGTAATTTGAATTTTTGCTTAGGGTTTCTAGGCCAAAGACAAGGAAAAACACTACAGGGACTAGGGGAAAAGACCAGGAGCCATGAAAAGTTTTGCAAGGGTAAACCATTTTCTAAGGGATTTGGCTATGTCATGAAAATGGGCTAACATACCTTTTGTTCTCTTTTTGCTTTAAACCTTAGTCCATCCCTTTTTTTCCTCTTTGTATTTGGTGAAGAGCTCCTCCATCTTGGAAATTTGTTTTGGTGAGATTGAGCCCAAAATAGTATCCATTTTTTGGACTTTGTCAATATCTTGTTTCTCCAGGTAGGTGCTTGAGGTTATGTGATCATTTGGTTTGCTCCTAGACAGGCTAGAGAAGCATTCTTCAATAGGGGATTCGAAGGAGTCCAGGACAAAGGAGGGAAAGGTGGATCCAAGGCATGAGTTACCCCCTTTTGGATGACTAGTGATATCGATGTTGTCAATGGAGTCTTGAAGAATGTTGACTTCCAGATCTATTCCTTCAGACTAGGCAGCCTCAGTTCAGGGAACCAAATTTTCCTGGAAATTGTTCACCATGAGAACCCCAGCTTCAGCGATCTCCATAACTTCTTGTGAATTTGATTTCTCCTTCATTTCCTCTAGATTGTCCTTTTTTATCCAAACTCTGTGATTCAAGACCTCTGAGTTAGAGTGAGGGTTGGCTGGATTCCTTGGGGGTCGATCAAAGTCTTTACCTGACTTGATCTTTTTTAGCAGCCAGAGCTTTGCTTTCTTTTTCCAAAATCATGCGTGCAGGACATGACCTGGCTTTATGTCCTACTTTCTTGATGTGAAAGCACATGAAAGGGATACTTTCATAGTCAAGCTTTTGTAGGTGTTTGCCTAGTTTGGATTGGAGAACAATGATTTTTGGCATGTCTTGGCCCTCATCCACCCTGTTAGGCCAGTTTTCTGCCATAGTGAAAATCCTTTGAAAATGGCCTATTGCCTTGCAAGTTTTCTTGATATACCCTTTGCCCTGTGTCCCTTGTGTTGTCACCAGGTTCTGGTCAAATTTGCACATGCTGAATCATAAAATCCTGAAAGTTATTCAAAGTTTAAGCTCTGCAGAAAAATTCTTTAAAATCTGCCACAGTGTCGAAAACCCACAGTGTTTTAAAAAATTCCATGATGTTTTCGACCTGTGTGTTGTTTTCGACCCTATGCTTCCTATTTGGTTCGCTTATCTTTTGGCATCAAAAATCCGTGTTGTTTTCAGCTCCCTTATTTGCCTTTTGGTCTGTAAAAAATTCCTGTGTGTTTTCGACCTGTGTGAAAACCCTGTGTGTTTTCGACACCGCACTTCTACCCTGATTGATGGTGTTTTTCTCTAGCTGCGCATGTCCAACCATGTGGTGGGTCTAGCTTCTTCCTTAGTGGCTGTCGCATGGCCGCATGTCAGACTTTTCTGACATGTGATCATGCGACCGCTTGCCACGTGGCCATGTGGGTCCCGGTCTTGTGCAGCTGCCTGGCGCTTTACTTCTCTAACAGTGCAAGTGCGATGTTGTGGGGCCAGAGATCGAAGATCTACGGTCGGTGTATGATCACATTTAATTTTCCATGCCCATGCGATCATGTGCCCACCATCCGATGTGGTGCTGACGGTTTGTTCGCTTTGGGCATGCTGGCGGATGTGGTGATGTGGTAGCCTTTGGTTGGCTATCGCATGATCGCATAGCCCATTTTTTGGCTATGCAATCATGTGATCGGCCGACACGTGTCCTTGTTCATGGTTGCGGAGTTGTGCCGTGGCAGGTTCTGGTGACAGTTTTCATGGCGGTTGCAGTGATAGTTTCCTTGTGGTGGTGGTAACCAGTGGCAATTGCGTTGGCTGAGGTTGGCGGGATGTCACATGTTTGCATAACCCATTCTTGGGTTATGCGATCATGCGACAGGGTACCACGTGTCCCTATGGGCCCGTCTGTGGTTGTTTGGTGGGCTCGGTGGAGGGTGCTGTCGTGGCAGTTTCTAGTTGGACCGTGCTGGTGGGAAGGTGAGTTTGAACGTGGGCCCAGGCTTGGGTATCTTGGCGGTTGTAGCGTGTAGTGGCATGACATGTGGCATTTGGCGGGCCTAGGTGGGGTCTTGGTTTTGGTGGTCCGGACAAAAGGATGGCGGTGCCGATAAAATATGGTCTTGTCGCGCATTCGCAAGGAGTTTTGGTGATTCGCTAGTTTGTCTGGCGATTCAACGAACAATGGTCGCGCGATCGCTAGATCTTTTGGCGATGGCATAAGGTATTGCACGATTTGGCAAAAATTCTTCGGTTGCCAGTTCGCCAAGTAGGGTTGGGCCGGTGTTCCGGTAGCGGTGGCAGTTTTATTGGCAGTTACAGTTTGCGGGTTGTCGCATGTTCGCATAACCCATTTCTGGGTTATGCGATCATGCGACCAAGCATAAAATGGAGCCCGATTCTTGTGGCGATAAGGTTCATGACTGTGCGGTTGCGCGACTAAGGGCGAACAAGTTGAAGAACATAAAGCTCACGTAATGCAGAGTGACCGTTGCTTTTCAAATTTTGAATTCCTGAGAGTTGCAGCGGCAGGAGGTACCTGGTTTTAATGCTTTTGGGGCAGATTTTGATTGGTTTGGTGGCGCTAGTGATTGCAAGGTGGTCCAGAGGCCTATTACTTGATTGCATGGAGACTTTTATGCTGTATGAAGGACTATTTTGTGCTTGGCAGGTGTGTTTACAGGTGGCTGATTTGACTGGCTCTCATGGTTCTTCCTGGTGTTTTGTACTGACTGTCATGATTGTTAGATCTATTTGAGATCTCTTTCTCCAGGTTGCCTTTGTTTCCTACCCCTGTAGTAAATTTCTTGGCTGTCTCTGATTGGCTTGGTGGGTGAAGGCTATGCCCTAGTTGTCCGTAGCTTGTTGCAACCTGTCATGGGTTTCCAAGGTAGCTAGTGGTATTTAGTGTTGAGTTTTTATCTTTGTCTGGGTTCCTCTCTTCCACTGTTGTGGGGACTGGTTCTGTGAATGTTCTTCCTACAATGTATTTTCCTTCTTCTCTGCATACAGGGTGTTCCCTCTGTCCTTTCTGGTTATGGGAACATAATGAAATTGTAACAGGATTGTCTTATGTATAAGATTTTAGTATATTTGTTCTGCTCTTAGATTGTCTCCATTTGGGTTTTAGGCTTATTAATTGTAGCATCAAGGGTGTTATAGTTTTTCTACTTGCATTTCCAATGAGTGTCTACAGTAGAGTTGTTTTTCGCAGAAGCAATTGAGTTTAGGACTGGTGTTCAGATATGTATGAGCTGAGGTATCAAAGATGCATCATGCTTGTCTTCCAGTGGATGCTGGTTAATGTATTTCCTGTTCCTAGGTCTTTCTTTGGATAGGTGATAGCATATCTAGGTGCACAGGTGGTTTGGTAATGTGTGATCTGGTCAGGGTGAATGTGTTGTCTTCTTGTTTCATAGCCCTATTGCAGTGAGGTATTTGACTCTGCTGCCCATTGGATAAGGCACTGGTCTATGGGAGACTTGGGATACTTTAGGGGTCCATTCAACCCAGCATCAATCATTCATTTAAATCATTTCCCTTCATGTTGGTAGTAGTAGTAGGAGGTCTCTTTCTGGTTTTCAGACTCATTGCATGTAGATCAGGTTATTGCATGAGGTCACGGTTCATTGGGGTATAGGATACTTACAGGGGTCTGAGAACTATTCCACAGTAATGCATCTGCAGGCCTTTTGTTCATCAACTCAGGAAGAGTCATGAGTGTGTAGATGAGGCAATACCCACCTGAGTGAATGTGGAGCTCGAAGCAGAAGGAGGATGTTCTTTGTCCTCATCAATTGGCACTTTTTCCCTTGTCAGACTTTGGAGTGAAGACTAACCAGTTTGTCAATCATAGTGTAAACCTGGCATCGTGTGGGAACAAGTTTAAAAGCCAACACACCCCAATAGAGATCCTAGCATAGGTGAGGTGACTTTTAGCCACCGTCACAGGATCAATCGAGAGCAAAGTCCCAAAGGATCTGGCAATGCCATCAAATACATCTTCAACCTAGAATTCCAGAGGGACATCAGGGAGCCTAACCCACACCGGGGCTTGGATGAAGAAGGAACCATTGAGGTCAAGCTTTGGGGTCCATTTTTGCACCACAAGGGTAGCCTTGCCAATAGACCACGTACCCAAGCAAAGAATTCTGTCAAGGTCTTCTTTGCAAAAAAACTTGAAGGAGAGAAAGCCCTTCGACATAGCTATAACTTGGACTTGCCCTTTTAGCTCCCATTTCTTTTTAGCAAAGATTTTGACTATATCTATGTTGGGTTTGGAACCCACAAATTTACCCACAAGAGTGTGGTCCATTGAAGTGATGTTGTGGTCCACCAGTTTGTCTGGGATTTCTATGATGAAATTGCCTTTCTCTATCAGAAAGATCCTTAATAGAGGGGAAGGAAGACTTGCTTGAAGGTTGGATGCCAAAGAGAGTTGACCACCGGCGTTGAGATGCTTTACCGCTCTAGTTTTCTTTTCCCACCCCAGCCTCCCTGCTTGGGTCTTTTTGCTTTACCCTAGGGATCCCAACTGTGACCTCTTCGTTCCCCACCCCCTGTTCATCAGGGACGCCATTACCAGCATGAAGCTGTTGCCCATATATTCTTCCCGTATTCGAATTCAAATTGAAACTTCCTCCCGCTCATCCATCACCCGTTGCCATGGGTGGTGTATTAGGTTCTTCTTTAGTTAATGAAATCACTATTCATCAATATTCATCATATCACATTCTATCCTAGATATTTTCATTATATCCTTCATCTGATATTTACCATTTTTATTTACTTAGGTTTCCCACCCTCTTTTCAAAAGTTAAATAAATATTTCTATTTTATTCAATTCTTATTTTCCATTCACTTTTAGTGGACGTGATATAAAGGGTATTCAAATCCTCAAACACAAAATCACGACAACATACAATGGAACTTAGAAAATGATTTTAATAACACAAAAAATCTACAAGAAATGACTCTAGTTTGTCGTTCTAAATCTCTTAAAATTACTTGCTATTACATAATGAAAAAACATATATGAGATTGCATTATTTTGCAGCCATATGGACTGATGCAAACCATTTGGAAACTGATAAAAATGTGATCTGAAATAGTATCATTTGAAATAATTCTTTGGTGCTCTAACAGAAGAATTGTCTCCATGCAATCTTTACTATGCAAACAACATAAAAAAAATTACATAGCACTTGGAAATGTATAGTTGCATATTCTTTTTCATGTTTCCTTTAGATACTGTAACACCCCGCCAGGCAACCCAAGAGGACAAGACATAAAACCTCTATAAAATGCAAGTAGTGAATTTATTTATTTATTTATTTTAACTAGAATAATATTCATCATTACACTTCATATTTCTAAAAGAAGAAATAATTTTCTACTACTTGAATGTAAGATTTATACAACTTAAGTCCTCCCGGGTTCCCTAACATCGCTACTAAAGCAACATGATATAAACCATTTACATGCATAAGATATTCACGGAATCATGAGCTTAAAAGATCTACATTCATTTTAATGCACCAAGTTAAATGTCCCTAACTTATTTCTTTTATTAAACATAGGTTAATCATCCAACATCATTATTCCTTTTATCAACTCATTCCATAAATTCATATTGATTTCATCTACATCTACTATCCTTTATATCACTTTTCTCTAATAATTTAGGTAAGAGATTAATATTCATTAAGGTAGGCATTATCCTAGGTACTTCATTAACATGAACCAAGTATTAACATTATAATCAAGTTACTATTTTATTGCATTATTTCATAACCATTCATTGTTAATAATTCCAATCACTAACCTATCATTTCTCAATAATTTCCTTGGATCCTTTCATCAAGAGAGAATACATTATTTTTGTGATACATCATTATATATAACTATATTTAAGATTATTTCCTTTACATATGGACAACATAAGAGGATAGGAGAAATAACATAAATACTTTCTTTTAATGCTAGTAACATGTCTAATATTCCACATTCTTTTCCCTTTCTTTTACTTAGAACTACCCATTCCCTTAGCATTGCCTTGAATTGAGATTACATCAATACTACAAGACTCCTTTTAGGAGATTAAAATTACATGAATACAGATACATAAGTACATCTCAACATATTAAAATATCCAATAAGAAATCTTCAACTGCAGATTTGGAAAGGAATATGTGCTAGGATCATCCAAAGAATCACGATCAATACCTCGATATAAATATTAACCACCCAACCATGTGGAACCAATAGGCCCACTCCCCCGAGCTAGGAGATAGAACCAAAGACCCATACAAGAGGTAACAACTAGGAAATTCCTAAGGTGGTGATAAAATTTACCCAAAGTCACAACACAAAAGAAAAGACAAGAAGACCACAAGGACTACCAGAGGCATGATCAAATTTGGTAGAGACTCTAAGCTACAAGCTAGGTGAGTGTCATCGCATAGCCCTCACCCCTTGAGTTGTCCTGGTACTAGCCACTCTTGGCCCCGGCCCCCAAGTAGGCATATGCGGAACCGAATGCCTCTCGTACAGACAAGGTTATCCAGTCGTACCTATGCATAGGTACCTTCTCCCACTCCCATCCTTAGTCTTTACTAGGACTAAAGGCATGGGCGAGGAAAAATTAATCTTGATTAGTGTGTAATTTCTCATTCCAATAATCTCCCATTCCCAATTCATTTATTTAGGTTATCACTTGATTAAATAACTCATAGTAGGTTATCCTGGTACTAGCCACTTAGGGCCCCGGCCCCTCACTATGAGCCACTCACCTAGTGTACTTAGGTTCCCTAACATACATATAAAAATCATAAGAACATAATAGATTCATCATCAAGAATTCATATCAATTCCATAACAACATTTGATTGAGTTTAGGAAAACATATGTTGTCCCTAGTCCACTTGACAACCCTAAACCCAATATGACATTTAGAATGTTCCAAAAATATAAGAAGACATCCAAGTGATATTATAAACATATTCAAAGTATAAATAGATCCAATTAACCAAAAACAAATTCTAATAGCCTCTGGTAACCATACGAAACCTTAAAACTTAATGATGTTCTTAAACTGAATTATTTCAAGCAAGGATTAAATGCAAAGAATAGTCATCATAGAACAGTCAACCATATCTTCCACAAAACAAATAATAAAGGAAATATTTTTGGTGGAGATTTAGATAACATAATTATGGACTTCCAATTTTATTTTTAGGAAGATCCAACAGTGGGAAAGAAAGTTATGGCTTTTGGTTTAAAACAGAAAATTCTGGTTAGGGTTCAGACCTGCCTTCACTAAAACGGTTGTAATTTTTACAAAACATAATTAAAATTGACCAAACCAATTGGAAATTAAATATAAGACTTAGGAAAATATCTGATATCAAATTCAGACTTTTATATGATCATATCAGCCTGTAGCATACGAATACATTTGACAGAAAATTTAGAATCAAGAATGGACAGGCATAGTCTGCCAAAATGTCAAAAATAAGGCATTAATTCGACCCTAAAAATAAAATCAGAGAGATACCCATTTGAGATCTGTGAATTTTACTTCCAAAAAATTAATTTATTAAAACCTTAGATGCAATTTAAATTATTATAATAATAGATCTCCAAAAATGGGTTGCTAAAAACACTAGGAAAACACATGCCAATTCTTACAAACAAAAACTCAAAACTTTAAAATAACCATAGAAATGAAAAGTACAGATATAATAAATAATGATAATATATAAGTAGATCCATAATCTATCAGACACATAAAGTAACTAAAATATTCAATCCATACCTCATGTCCTACGAAGGTTGAATCGAAGAAGGAAGGAAACAAAAGAGAAGACAATTCCAAACTTGAGATGCATCCTTCAAACCCTATCCACTTTTAGAAATCTCCATGAAAGAAATAAATAATTTCACAGCAAAGAATCCCTCTCTCAACTACTGAAATTCTCACAAAAATGTCTCTCTCCCAAAAGCAAGGATAACCAAAAATTCTTAAAGACATATGCTTACAAACTCTCCCTCACATCTCCAAGTTTTCTCTCCAAAATCTCCATGAAAAGTAAGGCCATCCTCTCCTCAATGCTTCAGCCCCAAAATCTCCTCCCTTCAAATGAGAAAGTAGTGCATATAAATAGATTTACAAAGGTTGAGAGGAAAAGTAACCAACTCCCAACTAACTCTTAACTAAAGGGTATTATAAAATAACTTAATATCATACAACTATATTACTCAAATATACAATAAAAGATTATTTGTATTCATTCATACACATATGTAATATTATCCTAACATATATGCATACGCCATCATTAATTACATCAATATCTATATATATAACCTATCCTCATTATTAATAAATAACAATTGAGAATAATATACCTCGCATTATTTAATATTTAATTATTAATAATATTATACTTTACATTAATCCCAAAATATACACCATCAACAATATCTACAATAATTAACATATAATCACATATAAATTATATATATATAAATACATATATGTGTGCATCAATATATATATATATACATGCCAAATACCAAACACTATAATCTATAAGATTATGAAGTAATAGATCACAATATTATTACCTATTTATAATTACTATAGGATATAACACTGAGGTAGAATAAAATCACATGCCTCAAAATAAATCTAATCATCGAAAGAGGCCATAAAAATCAACTATGAAACATATCGAGAAAACCATAAGATCAAACAAGGTCAACCAAAGTCAACAAGGAAAGTCAAGCCAAACTCCTGAAACACAACATAGAAAGATTAACTAAGAATCATACCAAGAAGGAGAAATAAATAAAATGAGTAAACAAATCATACAACCAAATGAATTCAAGTGGCCACAAGGCACTAACTACAACCATGCCGAACTGGGTGCGTTGGATCTGGGTTTTTGACCAAAGGTTGACTGACAAAGAAGGAACCCTAATATTCCTAAATTGGAATAATGACAAAGGAAGACTCATGTAGGGGCCTTAGTACTATCTCCATAACAACAACCATCGAGGATTTGAGGGCATGCTCAGACCTGTGAAGCCAGGTGAAGTCGATGCCCGGTACCTGCAAGCCTGCATCACAAAGAAGAAATACATATGCACGGATATACATATAAAAGAAAACATTGCAGACAGATGACCAGGATCGATACATCGTTTGGACCTCAGCTATGTGAGTAACTACGACTTCATCCTGAATCATGAAAATACATCATGTATATATATACACTCAAAGCATGTAGCATCATCATAACAAAGGTTAGAATCTCAAGCATTGTGTTAGTCTCTTATCAATACTAATAATAAATCAACATAATCAAATCATCAAGTGAGATACAAGATTCATCCAAAGTAACCTTAATAGAAGAAAATATAAATAACCACTTATATATATCTATCAAGTACATATCACATAACATCCTAACTATGTTCATAAAGGTCTTGTAGGTACTCAATACATACATGGAGATAAATACATACAAAAATGATACCTTTAGATAGTATGTCTGATATTAGAATCATTGAGTACTAGCTTATGAAATTATTATAAACAACTATAGGAATAGATCAAACAAGTATCATGTACAACTTAAGCTATAAGAAAACATCGAAGGATCTTAATTCTTTCAAAAACACAAAACTTATATTAGGGTTAGAGGGGTATTACATCCTCCCCCACTAAGATTCGACTTACTCATGGAAGTCGAAAATGTGAACTATATACACACATTATCTAACAGAATTATATTATTACTATTCTAGATCCTAATTTAATGACTGTACACATTCTTCTCCTATCAAGAGTTTTGGTAAATCCTATCTTATTACAACTTTAGTGTAGATTAACTCAATTCAATTAGTAATGACTTTCAAAAAGAATTACCTATGTGATTCTATCACTTTATGCGGTAAGTTTGTTAACAAGATACTTGAAATTACATCAAAATTATTGTTATCAAGTCGAAACTCTAAGGTATTCATGTTTACTCACTAATATCAATATATTAGGAAATTGCATGTTTTACCAACTAAGATTATCACTTCCTTTCACAATATCAAAGTTCCTATCTATGGTAACCAGTATAAGAAAAAGAAGAAAGAATTTATGATATATTTTCCCTTTTGAGACATAATCTAACCCTACATAATACAACTTGTGAGACCTTATTACAAATAGGGTCCAAAATTTGTGTCCCTTACAAGCTATGAATACCAAACATAGAGAGGTATGTAACATTTATATTTGTTATGATCATGAAGGGAATACATCAAATAATTTTTATTTACTTTTGTAATCATGAAAATAAAACAATCTAGATACTTGAAACTTACCATTTTCATTAACACATAGTTTTATAAGAAATATTCCTTTTATAAGAAATATTCCTTTCCATCAAAGCTTTAAGTAGAATTCCAATGACATAGGACACACAAATTTTATAATATACATATTCTAAGTCATCTTTCATAATAGTTGTAGTGCTTGATTTCCAAAAACACATTCACACCCTAGAGGAGATCTAAACAATTTACAATTTATTGCACCATTATTCATTAAGTTGGGATCCCTTCTTAAAGCTTACTATTTATATATGCACTTTTCCCTAATTTGCATGTCAGGAGGTTTCCATATAGCATTTACTTAAGAGTTATTTCAAATTCATTATTTCATAACGATCATAAATCTATCAAGAAAGAAAGAAGTATACGAGTCCTACTACTATAACCACAACATCTAAATTAATAACATTAACTACTGTACATAACTTTAATTTATACCCTTTACCTATTTGAAACGTTACCCTCATACACTTTAAAATTTTGAGATAACATCAGTTCTAAGTAGAAATTGAGTAAGGTACATTTCTATAACATTTGTTTACCACAACAACTCCTTATTCATAGTTGTTCAATCACTTAATGTTGTTAATTTCTTACTACTATGGTGTTGATCACAATGTATACAAAACATGAATTTGTTTCCAAAATACCCATCTAGGATCCTAACTATTCACTAGGCATTTTGCAAGACTTAATAAAAAACAACTTCCATCATTAGTATAGATAATCCATCATTGCACATACTATTCCTTAGAATTTCTTGATTATGTTATCTTAAATCCTTTTTGTGCAATTTAATAAGATATGCAGAAAGGATATAACTTCTTACCAAGATAGGGACAAAAATTCCTCTTCCTAAATGAAAATGTGAATTATAGCCTATGATAAAATCTTGGGGACATAGGTCCTTCACCCAAGGGTTTCCTAATTGAGTATTTACAAATTTTCCTGATATATTATTGCCTTGTCTAAACAATTTTAGTCATGCAAAACTTATTTCTTAAGAGGGGAGAGAGAAAGAGAGAGAGAAATGCATATGACAGTAAATTATTTGTTCCTAATTTATTTATTTATTATTATTGTTATTATTTTCACTTCTTTCCTAGGTACATATTATTAGCCATGTAATCTAATTATTTCCCTATCAGTTCTATCAAGTACTACCACAATCATTTCATTCTTTAAAGATCCAAAAAAAAATCTATTTCTAAGATACCTTGAGTAGGATAAAATTCAACTAGGTATTTGTAAGAAGATAGAGTGCACAACATTATATTATAGGTAGGATCAAGGGGTAATATTATCTACTACCATAATTAAGATTCAAAACATTTAGTATCCTTTAACTTTTGACCCTTCTAGGGATACCAGTACCTTTCAAGAAAACAAACACAAGTCTCAAGAATTCTTCGCCATTCCATTAGTATTATAGGAAACATACATTTAACACATCATTGATCTCATTAGGCAAAAACATAAGTAATTGTTAGAATATAACTCAATGATAGAGGAATAGGTGTGCCCTTGTAAGACAATACAACATAAGAACACGAAATGTAGCCTTCATTTCCTAAGATTCAAGTTTTAGCATAACAACATAATCCAAAAAGAGACAAAGTGAAGATACTCAAGGTTATGCATAGGTGAGCTATGAGTCCCAGAGTTCTCAGTGTAGAAACCTAGTGCTCTGATACCAGATGTAACACCCCGCCAGGCAACCCAAGAGGATAAGACATAAAACCTCTATAAAATGCAAGTAGTGAATTTATTTATTTATTTATTTTAACTAGAATAATATTCATCATTACACTTCATATTTCTAAAAGAAGAAATAATTTTCTACTACTTGAATGTAAGATTTATACAACTTAAGTCCTCCCGGGTTCCCTAACATCGCTACTAAAGCAACATGATATAAACCATTTACATGCATAAGATATTCACGGAATCATGAGCTTAAAAGATCTACATTCATTTTAATGCACCAAGTTAAATGTCCCTAACTTATTTCTTTTATTAAACATAGGTTAATCATCCAACATCATTATTCCTTTTATCAACTCATTCCATAAATTCATATTGATTTCATCTACATCTACTATCCTTTATATCACTTTTCTCTAATAATTTAGGTAAGAGATTAATATTCATTAAGGTAGGCATTATCCTAGGTACTTCATTAACATGAACCAAGTATTAACATTATAATCAAGTTACTATTTTATTGCATTATTTCATAACCATTCATTGTTAATAATTCCAATCACTAACCTATCATTTCTCAATAATTTCCTTGGATCCTTTCATCAAGAGAGAATACATTATTTTTGTGATACATCATTATATATAACTATATTTAAGATTATTTCCTTTACATATGGACAACATAAGAGGATAGGAGAAATAACATAAATACTTTCTTTTAATGCTAGTAACATGTCCAATATTTCACATTCTTTTCCCTTTCTTTTACCTAGAACTACCCATTCCCTTAGCATTGCCTTGAATTGAGATTACATCAATACTACAAGACTCCTTTTAGGAGATTAAAATTACATGAATACAAATACATAAGTACATCTCAACATATTAAAATATTCAATAAGAAATCTTCAACTGCAGATTTGGAAAGGAATATGTGCTAGGATCATCCAAAGAATCATGATCAATACCTCGATATAAATATTAACCACCCAACCATGTGGAAACAATAGGCCCACTCCCTTGAGCTAGGAGATAGAACCAAAGACCCATACAAGAGGTAACAACTAGGAAATTCCTAAGGTGGTGATAAAATTTACCCAAAGTGACAACACAAAAGAAAAGACAAGAAGACCACAAGGACTACCAGAGGTATGATCAAATTTGGTAGAGACTCTAAGCTACAAGCTAGGTGAGTGTCATCGCATAGCCCTCACCCCTTGGGTTGTCCTGGTACTAGCCACTCTTGGCCCCGACCCCCAAGTAGGCACATGCGGAACCGAATGCCTCTCGTACAGATAAGGTCATCCAGTCGTACCTCCGCATAGGTACCTTCTCCAACTCCCATCCTTAGTCTTTACTAGCACTAAAGGCATGGGCGAGGCAAAATTAATCTTGATTAGTGTGTAATTTTCTATTCCAATAATCTCCCATTCCCAATTCATTTATTTAGTTTATCACTTGATTAAATAACTCATAGTAGGTTATCCTGGTACTAGCCACTTAGGGCCTCGGCCCCTCACTATGAGCCACTCACCTAGTGTACTTAGGTTCCCTAACATACATATAAAAATCATAAGAACATAATAGATTCATCATCAAGAATTCATATCAATTCCATAACAACATTTGATTGAGTTTAGGAAAACATATGTTGTCCCTAGTCCACTTGACAACCCTAAACCCAATATGACATTCAGAATGTTCCAAACATATAAGAAGACATCCAAGTGATATTATAAACATATTCAAAGTATAAATAGATCCAATTAACCAAAAAAAAATTCTAATAGCCTCTGGTAACCATACGAAACCTTAAAACTTAATGATGTTCTTAAACTGAATTATTTCAAGCAAGGATTAAATGCAAAGAATAGTCATCATAGAACAGTCAACCATATCTTCCACAAAACAAAGAATAAAGGAAATCTTTTTGGTGGAGATTTAGATAACATAATTATGGACTCCCAATTTGATTTTTAGGAAGATCCAACGGTGGGAAAGAAAGTTATGGCTTTTGGTTTAAAATAGAAAATTCTGGTTAGGGTTCAGACCTGCCTTCACTAAAACGGTTGTAATTTTCACAAAACATAATTAAAATTGACCAAACCAATTGGAAATTAAATATAAGACTTAGGAAAATATCTGATATCAAATTCAGACTTTTATATGATCATATCAGCTTGTAGCATACGAATACATTTGACAAAAAATTCAGAATCAAGAATGGACAGGCATAGTCTGCCAAAATGTCAAAAATAAGGCATTAATTCGACCCTAAAAATAAAATCAGAGAGATACCCATTTGAGATCTGTGAATTTTACTTTCAAAAAATCAATTTATTAAAACCCTAGATGCAATTTAAATTATTATAATAATAGATCTCCAAAAATGGGTTGCTAAAAACCCTAGGAAAACACATGCCAATTCTTACAAACAAAAACTCAAAACTTTAAAATAACCATAGAAATGAAAAGTAAAGATATAATAAATAATGATAATATATAAGTAGATCCATAATCTATCAGACACATAAAGTAACTAAAATATTCAATCCATACCTCATGTCCTACGAAGGTTGAATCGAAGAAGGAAGGAAACAAAAGAGAAGACAATTCCAAACTTGAGATGCATCCTTCAAACCCTATCCACTTTCAGAAATCTCCATGAAAGAAATAAATAATTCCACAACAAAGAATCCCTCTCTCAACTACTGAAATTCTCACAAAAATGTCTCTCTCCCAAAAGCAAGGATAACCAAAAATTCTTAAAGACATATGCTTACAAACTCTCCCTCACATCTCCAAGTTTTCTCTCCAAAATCTCCATGAAAAGTAAGGCCATCCTCTCCTCAATGCTTCAGCCCCAAAATCTCCTCCCTTCAAATGAGAAAGTAGTGCATATAAATAGATTTCCAAAGGTTGAGAGGAAAAGTAACCAACTCCCAACTAACTCTTAACTAAAGGGTATTATAAAATAACTTAATATCATACAACTATATTACTCAAATATACAATAAAAGATTATTTGTATTCATTCATACACATATGTAATATTATCCTAACATATATGCATATGCCATCATTAATTACATCAATATCTATATATATAACCTATCCTCATTATTAATAATTAACAATTGAGAATAATATACCTCGCATTATTTAATATTTAATTATTAATAATATTATACTTTACATTAATCCCAAAATATACACCATCAACAATATCTACAATAATTAACATATAATCACATATAAATTATATATATATATATATAAATACATATATGTGTGCACCCATATATATATTTCTACACACACACACACACACACACACACACACACACACACATATATATATATAGATACATGCCAAATACCAAACACTATAATCTATAAGATTATGAAGTAATAGATCACAATATTATTACCTATTTATAATTACTATAGGATATAACACTGAGGTGGAATAAAATCACATGCCTCAAAATAAATCTAATCATCGAAAGAGGTCATAAAAATCAACTATGAAACATATCGAGAAAACCATAAGATCAAACAAGGTCAACCAAAGTCAACAAGGAAAGTCAAGCCAAACTCCTGAAACACAACATAGAAAGATTAACTAAGAATCATACCAAGAAGGAGAAATAAATAAAATGAGTAAACAAATCATACAACCAAATGAATTCAAGTGGCCACAAGGCACTAACTACAACCATGCCCAACCGGGTGTGTTGGATCTGGGTTTTTGACCCAAAGGTTGACTGACAAAGAAGGAACCCTAATATTCCTAAATTGGAATAATGACAAAGGAAGACTCATGTAGGGGCCTTAGTACTATCTCCATAACAACAACCATCGAGGATTTGAGGGCATGCTCAGACCTGTGAAGCCAGGTGAAGTCGATGCCCGGTACTTGCAAGCCTGCATCACAAAGAAGAAATACATATGCACGGATATACATATAAAAGAAAACATTGCAGACAGATGACCAGGATCGATACATCGTGTGGACCTCAGCTATGTGAGTAACTACGACTTCATCCCGAATCATGAAAACACATCATGTATATATATACACTCAAAGCATGTAGCATCATCATAACGAAGGTTAGAATCTCAAGCATTGTGTTAGTCTCTTATCAATACTAATAATAAATCAACATAATCAAATCATCAAGTGAGATACAAAATTTATCCAAAGTAACTTTAATAGAAGAAAATATAAATAACCACTTATATATATCTATCAAGTACATATCATATAACATCCTAACTATGTTCATAAAGGTCTTGTAGGTACTCAATACATACATGGAGATAAATACATACAAAAATGATACCTTTAGATAGTATGTCTGATATTAGAATCATTGAGTACTAGCTTATGAAATTATTATAAACAACTATAGGAATAGATCAAACAAGTATCATGTACAACTTAAGCTGTAAGAAAACATCGAAGGATCTTAATTCTTTCAAAAACACAAAACTTATATTAGGGTTAGAGGGGTATTACAGATACAATGAATTAGTATATATGTATTTTTTAAATTTTTCTAATATTAATAAAACATAGTGTGAGAAGGCAAGAAAAGTTTCAAGGTATGAATCTTGTCAAATTTATTTGTTGATGAAATGCCAAAAGTGTATAACAAGTAATGTAGAAATAATAAAGCAATTCATAAACCCAAGATATAGAGTTAAAAAAAAATAAAAATACAAGCATTCTAACAATCATTGCAATTACTAAAAAACATATTTTAAATTACATGTAATAATTATTGATTTCATGGTAAAAAATGCTTTATGAAGGAGAAAGGACATATAAAAGGTACAAAAACTATAATTAAATTGCATGCTTGTAATATATTTAACCCTTTTTATAAAACTATTTCTAATATCCTTCTTATATTTCTCACCTCTTTTTATGATTCATGATAGGTTCTTGTTTTCAATCTTTATTTTGGAAAAATAAAAATCTTATTTTAATACTACTGTCATTATTGTATTAATCTTATAAAATTAATATATTAATATTATAAAATTAATATATAAATATATTTTACAATTATTTTGAATATGAATTGCAAGCTCTAATTTTAAGAGAGAGTAAAATTTAATTTAATTTTGCACAAAGACATTTTAATACATACCTTTTGTAAGTTGAACTATTATGAATAATCTCATATTTAAGATTTAAAAAAAAGAAATTTTTATATAGCATCTGGATTTTTATAAATAATTAAAAATATTAATTTAAATTTTTAAATAAATAAAAAATTAACATAAATACTGTATCTTGAATTGACTTAGTGGTGGACAACTTCTTGACAAGTTCAATTAGGGCCCGTTTGGTTGGGGAATTGAAAAATGATGCAAATCATGGTTATCTATAGCCTGGTTATGCAAACCCCGGTTATGCTTTTGTGGGACTGTTTGGTTGCCCTAGAAGATGGATTTGTAAATCCACATTCTCCGTTTGGTTGTCAAATTGAAAATAGGAATTGGAATTTATGAAATTCTCATTCTCTGTTTGGTTGAACATTTTCAAATTGGGATTAGAATGCAGGTCTCCATATTCTCTGTTTGGTTCTGCACTTCGAATTAGAATTGGAGTTTGGGTCTCCATCTTCGTCGTTTGGTTGTTCATTTCAAATTAGAGTTGGAATATGACATCGATTTTTTATTTTATTTTATTTTTAAATTAATTTATGATTAGTCCGTTTAGATAGGGTTTATGAGGATTGAAAAAGGGATTTGTGGCAGTACTGATCTAAAAATGTTCGACAACTAAAAATTTCTTAGATAGCTTGAAAATGATGCAAGAAGAATTATTTGTAGGCAAACCCTAGCGTCAATTTTTTGCAATTATTTCAAGGAACGGAGATGGATATTTTCATACCTGGTGCTGAAATAGAACTGATATGCTTCAATTTGTAGGCAAACCCTAACGTCGAACACTGCAACACAAAGCTGAACATGCAGACAAAAATGAACACGCAGCAATCGTTGTTTCCAAACCGTGGAAATGGTTGCGTCAAAATGTGGTTATCTGCGGACCCGACAAGAAATTAAAAATGATTTGAAGTCCAAAAAGATGGAGTTGCCCGGACCCGACGGAAAGATTAAAATGGGTTTAGTTGTCAACAAAACCGTGGATTCAAAAGTCATTCCACCTCTTGAGGTGGAATTCCAAAATCCACGTTTTCGGTGAAATGGGGTCACGCAAATCCACATTCCCATTTTGTAAAAGGGTTCTCAAACAGAGAATTGCACCCCATAACCCGGTTATGGGCAGCATACAGATGAAAAAAATAGATTCGTGATTTAACCCCTTTCCACTTGCCCCATATGAAATTGATGCTCCTGAACATCTTTGCTCTAATTACAATGATTAAAATTAATACAATCTTCTAAACGATCAAACGTTGGCTCAAATCCTAACGGATGGACAAGCAAATTCTCAGAAAATACAGGGGACACATTTTTTACAAAGGTTTGTGACGCCAACGGCGTTTGCTGGCGCAGATCATATTTGACTACAGTCTGGAAACGGTTCTCCGTTAACCACATTACACCACGACTGACCACACCACCCGTCGGATGGAAGCAATAACCACAACTGGCCGGTGCATTCACAACATCGACCCTCATATTGATTGTGTATTCCCACGCCCATTTGAGCTTCTCATCCAAATTCCACACCCGAAATGCCATTTCACCTGATTTCGACTCCTCCATTGTAAGCAAAACAAGCTTCCCGTCGCACTCGCTGAGACAGAGGGGAACAAAATCTTTGGAAACACAAATGGGTGCCATCCAAATTTCCTTATCAGTGTCAAATCTAAGGGCCCATTGCTGGCCAGAGCCCCACACATTGGCCTCCTCAACCAACCAATAAAGCCGTCCACAGATCGAAACCGGGGGAGAGGCTTTTGCATGGAGATTTAGCAAAGTGGCGATCTCTTTCCATGAAGCCCCCAAACCATCGTATACAAAAGCCCTTCCCGACAGATTTGTCACCACGATTACTTTAAAGGAGCCTGTTTGGGCATCAAAGTACATTCCCACAATTACGGATCGGATGCTTCAAAAGGCAGACGGAATGTTCTCCATTGCCTCGTGATGGGATTGCAGATGTAAAAGACGCGAGGGCCCTCGCACGAATTACTGCTTTTTTCGCCCAGAGAAAAGCAGAGGAATCCGGCGGTGGATGCCCTCGTTAGAGCTGTAATCGCCGGAAAACCGAGGAAAGACGGAGGAAGTCCCAGTGGAATAAGTGGCGACAAGCATTTTCATCAATGCATTTGATGAGGTCGCTTCCGGGGTGTGAAATGGTGGAAGAAATGTGTGTAATGAGCATCAGTGTCGGAGGGGCAACACAAGTGTGGAGATGGGTGAAGGCGGGATGAAGAAAAAGGTTTTTGTGCTTTTTAGAGAGAGTGCGGAATCAGACCACCGACTCCATATCAAAACAAGCAGAGTTTTCTTTTTCCATCGGACGGCTAATCCTGCTTCTGTGTTTACCGGCTCTGGTTATTTATGTTCTTCCCAATACGCGTGGGCTTACATTTCACGCTAATGAATTGGTATTTTATTGCTGACGATGACATTACGCACTCTTTCATTTTGTAATGGTTTTTATATTCTTTGTCAATACACCATACTTGGCAGCAGATGATCACCCTGAATATTTTCCCGAAAACTTTACTCCAAGCCACGTTGGTGAATAGCGTGTGGATCAAGTTATGCTTGTTTCCTAATCAGGATAGATTTTGTTTTCAGGTTCTTTTTATTTTTACACGATTTTGTATCATTTACATGATAGTTTTCTATTTACTAGCAATTGTATCTAGTGTGCAATTAGTATGCAAGGTATGGAAGGATAATTTAAAAAATGGCCTATGTTTTTTCATAAACATTTGTGTATTACATTAGGTGAATTGGTGGACCATTTAGCAAATAACAAATGTCCTAATGCAGAAGTGATTTTTCCAAATGAATTTAAACAAAACCTACAAATCAAGAAGACAATTAGGCTTCATTATCACACCATCTTAGCTTTCCAAATTCCCACAAAAAGGATAAATGAAATTGCACAAATAAAGTATTAAATTTAAATATAATATATATTTTACTATAATATTATTGAACTTGACCAAAAATATTAAACATTAGAAATACAAATACATTAATGTCAAATCGCCTGTTTACCACCTTGAAAATCTTAAAATAAAATACGTAATTTTTTTCCTTATACCTACACTTGCTTTGCTTTAGTTTCACATATATCATAATGACTTTGTCTATACTATTTGCTATAATGATATATGTTATTTGTTATTTGTAATGACTTGTTTTGATAATGACGTACTAAAATGGATTAACATTATATTTGATTTTGAGTCAACTCAATTACTTTATAATAACATAACATTATATTAAGTGTAATATGAGTAAACACTCTTTAATTAAATTTTCTAATTTTGTTTAGATTAATTCATAATAATTCATATATGTATAATTAAGTTAAATAATAGATACTATTTAATATAAAATCATAAATATTAATATGATATTAATTATATGTAAAATCTAATGTATAAATAAATAATTATAATTAATAATGGTTATCAAATAAATTTAATTTAATTCAAGAATTAAAAGCAAGAGATGCTACCTCTTATTAAAGTTCCTGTCATGGCAAAGAACTCTTGCCGAAAGCTAAAACATAAACAATGATTAATCTTTCCATCCACAACCAATAACATTTTCCTATATTTACTCAACAACATAGAAGATGGAGAGCGGGAGCGGCGGGAGAGGGAGCATTTTGAATTCTAGGGTTTCTGTAACTCGTAAAGGCCCTGTGGTGCTTGAGAGCGATGAAGGAGATGCAGATGATGAGCCAGATGGAACTGCTGGTCACTTGGCTACAGTTTGGTGGGGTGTGGTGGAGATTTCTGAAGGATCTTCCACTTTTCAGCCTTCTTGTTCATTTTTGGACCTTTTTCATGTTTTGTTTCTTGATGAGCACTTGCCCTTTCTAGTGCTTGGTGTTGGAGTTTCTGGGAGTGGGAGCGGGCTTCCAAATTTGGGGGTTTCTAGGGAGGAGGATATAGAGAGTGATGATGATGATTCGGGTGGGAGTTCACTGGGTTTTCGTAGTGGATCTGCTTCTTCCCTTCATCATGCTCTATTTTCTGAGACGGGGTGGGTTTGTTTCCATGGGCTTCCTGTTGTGTTGTGTGCCTTGGATAGGAAGGTTTGGGAACTGCCTTGTTTTTCTTTCCAGTGTGCCGTGTTTGTAGGGATAGGGTGTTTGGGTACCCATTGGACTCTTGTTGTGCTGAGCGCTATTGACAAGAATGGGGTTTTGCTCCCCTTTCTTCCCCCTGCTTCTCTTGGCCTTGGAGTGGTGCTGTTGTGTACTGTTGGTCTATGGGTGATGAGGAAGACACCGAGTATGGTGAAAATGTTCCCCTTGTCGATGTTGGGCTGCATCGTGTTGGACGAAGAATCTTCTGGGTTACTCATTCCTTTTGGGGGCCTTTTGTTTTATGTGGTGGCTTTTTTTCTGTTGAGTGTTGGGGTGTGGGTTTTTGGTGGGCTTCAGCTTTTGCGATGGAAGACTCCTAGCCTGATGCTTTTGAGGGCTTTGGTCCTGCTTATTGTGGCTATGGTTGTTGACCATATTGTTGTCCATGGTCCTGGCCAATCTTTTCTTGGCAACCACAACATGTCTAGGGGAGCTGACTGTACTCTGACGTTCTCTCCCTCCCATGGATTTACTCTCAGACCTCTTTTGGGCCGGTTTGAGAAGATTGTTGTTTGTACAGGCTTTGCTTGCCTGCTTTGCCCCTTTGCTTTTAATGGGTGTGGTGTTAATCTTCTATTTTTAGTTTGTAGTGGATCTTCCCCCTTTGGGTGGAAAAGGTAGGGTTTTCCTTTTTTCTGGTGGCCAAGGGATGGCTGTTAGTTTTCAAGGGCTCCCTCTGGTTTGGTGTTTTTGGTTGATGTAGGCTGCTTGCTTGGAGGTTGGGCTCTACCCTGTCATTGAGCATCTTGTTTCTTCTTCCAGGCATTGGGCTTCATACACTCAGTCGTCTTCCTTCTTCACGGCTCCTATGGAGGTGGATCAACTTCCTATTGAGGTGGTGAGTTTGTTCGTGATCCTGGAGGCGGCTGATTCTCCTATTGAGGTGGAGAGCGTTGGGGCTTTTTGCTCTGTTCCTATCGAGGTGGAACACTTTACTTTAGAGGTGCATTGGGAGACTGCTACTTGTGTTGTGCTCAACTGTCAGGGCTATGGTGGGGCTCAGGGTGTTGTCAATGTGCAGCCTAAGGTGCTGTCAATGTGCTATCATGTGTGGACAATGTGTTGTCATGGTCCTTCTTTAACAACAGTGATGTTAAGAACTTCTAGTACTACTATGTTTTGTACTTGGCTACTTTTGGCCTTGAGTATCTCTTTCTCTACTCATCTTTTGGTTGACTATGTGCTGATTATGGCTTTCTACTGGTTCCTTGACTTTCCTCGTTAATTGCACTTTGGTTGTTGCTGTTGTTGCAGTTTCCTTTGTTCCTGTTAATGTGTTGTTAACATGTTCATTGTGACTCTGCTTTGTTGTACCACGGGCCAGCACCGTCTTGTTGCTTCTTTTATCAAAAACATTTTCCTATTTTCCATTTGCTATGTTTATCTTCCATCTTTGTTAAGACAACACGATTGACTTTTACCCATTGTTTGTCTAAAATGAATGGTGGCACATTTCCTCTGGCCAAACTAGAGGCTTCGTTGGTTTCTATGCAATAGAATGAGCGAATATCACCATGAAGATGTTGGGGTTCCCGTTATTGTAGATGGTGCTAGCAGTTGGTTTGTTTTGGCAAGAGGCGGGAAAATATCAAAGTGTTGGGGCCACCATTTGAGCAGAGGGTCTTGGGGTTACCATTTTTCCAGATTTTTTTTTTACATGCAAGCAAGCCATGTGATGTCTTGTTTAACCTCCTTACATAGATTTTCATGGTAGGGCATACTAAAAGAACAAAATGTTTTAAAAAAACTTATAGCCACAAACTTATTTTCCCCATGGTTCAGGAGGCTGCGAAAAAGTTCTTTGTGCAAACTTGCTTTCCCTGTGGCTCGGGAGGCTACATAGATCATGGGTTAAAAAACACAGGGCATGGTGTGCACGTGGCTAGGTATGGCTGCATTCTGTTGATGATTCCCCACTTTTTTTGAATTTTATATAGATGATTTTTTGGCTCATCATTATTTTCTCATTTTCATTTCAGTGGGAAAATACAGATTACTAGAAGATAGTCGTTGGCAGTAATAAAGGAGGAAATAATATTAAGGCCATCCACTTGAGAGAGGTTGGTGAATGCTATTTTCTTAATTTGTGATTCATAATATGTCTCTTTAGTCTATGAACAAACATATTTCTTTGTGAAGATTATTTTCATGATCCACATAATTAGCGAGTAGGGATAGAGGGGAATTTGGGTGTAGTAGGAAAGAGGCACTAAGTAATTGTAATTTTCTTACTTCTATTTTGTTTGTGTTATGTTTACATCTAATTAGTTGAAACCTGACATCTCATGTTAGAGCCTACAAAAATTTGGAAATTTTTACTATCTATCCTCCCTATAAATGCCTACCCACTACATTTTGTTATTGATTGCCCTCCTCTAAATTCTTGTGCACCTAATCAGCCATTCAACATGCCATATAATTTTTCTCCTAAACCATGTTGAATCTCAATCAAACATCACTCACTTGTTTCAATTTATTATCAACTTTCCTATTTCCATGAATTTTCTTTCATTTCTTTTCATTGTGCATGGTTGAGAACTCCAACTTTATATTAACATCCAATAGTCCCTTTCCCATAGATGCATGCTTGTATCTTGTGGTCATAGTTTATCTTTTCTATTTAGTTTAACTAGTTTCATTTTGATGATCACTAGTGAGTCATTTGATGTAGACAATAGGGTTTTCATGGTCCATTATCATTTGTATCTATTGTGCGTGTTATTAAAAACATAAATAACAAATTTATTCCTTTTCTCTCAGAAATGCCATAATAGAAAATATAAGTATGTAAAATTTATAAAATCTTTTTATTATCTTGTGTACCGTGTCTACTGTAAAGATTAAAGTTCTGCTACTTGCCACATTCCCATAAATGAACTCAAATTGATTGCTTCCATAAATTTTATTACTATAATAATGACCATTTATGTCATTGCTAAATTCTTAGTGGTGCATAATAGTATATGTCATGTTTAAAATTGATTTTTGGTTAGTTTAATTTTCTTCTAGGCATTTTTGGGTAGTGTTTCCATAAATGCCGCCTCATCAGGCAAGCCTACTCTGATCATAAATGTGCTCCTGATTATAACCAGTCAAGTTTGCATAATTCCTATGGTGGTCTCTTTAATAGCCCATACAATTAGTGACAACATACCCCTTAAGAATGATTCAAAGTTCTTTGTTGCAATTCCAGCTTCTATCTAGTTGTGCACAAAAAAGGTTGCTCTCCATTTCCATCAGTTCCTTTTCATTCTTCCTTCTTCCACTTGCATCTTCTATCTATCTTTTGTAGCGAGCTCTCCTATATACCTTTTTCTCATATGTTCCCAAATTTTAGCATTCTCTCTTTGCACCATTTCTCTTATATAAATGTAGATAAATTTGTTAGCCTAAAACTACAATGTTTGAAGTAGTTAGTTAAATTTATGTTACATATAAATTTTGGATTAGATTAGCTTGAAATTTTAAGAATGATTAGTATTTATTGAATTAACGTTTAACATTAGTTTACTTTATCTTCTGTTAGAGTAATTTAGAATTGAAGTTAGGCTAGTTAATGAGTTTTATTTTATGTAGTTTAATTAGGTTAATAAAAAATAGTTGATTGGTTTGGATGCTAGAATTTGTAGTCTGGCTTTGTAATATATTTGTTAAAAATCAGGTTACTTTGATCATGTTTGAATAGTTAGATTAATACCTTAACATTAATTATGTTTTTGAGGTTTTATTTTGCACATAGATAGATTGATAATCAGATCAATTAATTTATTAGTTAATGTATTGATTCATATTGTAAGAAACTAGTCTAAGTAACTAATTAGATTATTTAGCATGTTGGTCTTAGCTTCCTATCATAGACAACTAAACAACAAGAGGCCATGAAACACACCTCTTAGACCAGATGCAAAGAAATATCCATATAGAACAAACATATTTATTTGAAACACTTTATCCACCACAACAATTTCTAATTGGAGAAGACCCTAGTATTTCTGTTCCTTGGCTCACTTGGAAGACATTACTTGCATTTTAATCATAACCTTAATTACAATAAAATCTAATGGATAGAGAAGTCTGCAATAAACTCTCTTCTAGATTCACTGAATAATCTTCACTCTTGGTGGAAGTGTCTTTGACTTATTATCAAGCTATATGTCACCATCTGCCTACTTTTAATATTATTAATTTCCCTAGAATTTAGCACTCTTCTCATTGCGAGTCAGCTAATAAATGGGGAATGACTTAATTCTATAACATCAACATTACAGACAAATACCATCTTTTCCTTTAATTACATGCTACCTACCATCACAATTCACCTAATAATGCTGATATATCTGAATTTTGTCAGTAGGGGAGGTGGCATGGAATCTTAATTTTTAGTACTTCATTTCTTTAGTCAAAGTTAGCAATGAGATACATACTTGATTAACAAGTTGGTCAACAACCTTTTCCTCAATGTTAAACTTCAGATTGACCTAATAAGGGAGACAATGCCTTAAGTGAGCTAAGATTCCATTATTTTCATCCCTTCACCTATTAACACACCAACAATTACTTTTGAGTCTTTTTGAGCTTCAATATTTTGTGACCTTTTCCAGATCTCCAATTCTATGCCTTCTAAGAGTCTTAGGTTTTTCAAAGTTATTAGTAATTTAGTAGTACTCTATACAAGTTATCCCTAAATTTTCTACTATCCCCTTCTGAATTTGGTTTATCTTTAGACCTTGAGGTCTTGTCAAAGTTGAGCTTGATCTCTATGTTCTGTAAAGATTAAATTTGTCTACTAGCTTGATTTTTATTATGTGTTATACATGCAATATTATGTAAACATAAAATATGTGCAATTAAAATCTTGCTTTAGCTTTTCTTATTTTTCTTAAAGTTATCTTTTATCTAAAAGTTATCTATATGGTAAAAAATTAAAGGTAAACATAAATCATTTCAAAAGAGCTTATGTTTGTAATTTATTTTTCCACAGTCTTCAAACATGATGTTGTCTTGAGTTTGGTACTCCCATTTTTTGTAGCCAGTCTTTGCCTATGATCAATAGTTGGTTTGTTTCATGTTTTGTATTCTAAAATTTCCTATCTAAATATTTATTTAATGATTATTTATTTAGTACCAAATAGCTTTAAAGAAAAAAAGTAAAACGGTCCAAAAATACCATCAGGAGAGTCTATGAATTATTGCAATGCCTATATGTTACCATGTTTTAAGGAGGTAGGGAGATGATAAGAACATAATTTTAAAATAATAAAAGTTGCATCTTTAACATAATTGTGTATTACATCAAGTGTCATCTTCTAATTTGTGGTGGTAGATCTACCACGTCCTTGAAAAGATGATGAAAGGAAGTTAGTTGTGCACATATAAATATAGAAGAGGTTTTAACTAATTGGAAGGTGCCATGTTCTAGCATCAACTTTGTCAATTTTTATCAAATCACATAGGGCTGCCTCCAAGTGCTTGTATAGGCTAGGTTTCCACAGAGATATTAAATGGTCAAGGGGATTCAACTCTTGGACCTCTTGGAACATAACATTTTCTCTATATTGAGCAATGAAAATATATGTGATAAGATACCAGATTTATAATCCTAAAAACTTAATGCATTTATTATGGCTTGAGCATGGATAATTAAAGTTGTATTGTCTTCATAGATTTAAATTTTGTTCTGGCAATATATTTTGGCTGATTGACATTTAACTATCTTTGCATTAATTTAATTTTATGAACACACGATTCCTTTTCCTATACTCACAACCTAATCTCAATACCACAGAACCCCATAAAATTTTTGGGCCTATGCAAAAAATGAAGTGGCCTTGTATTTGAAGGTGAAGTAATGATCATTTATGGACCTACAAAAAAAACCCTAATATGCAAAATAAAATAGAGATTGTCCATGTAGACCTTGTGGATTCTAATGGACAAATGAAGATAACAATGAACATCATTAATTGCTTAATAGACAATTTCTTACCATAGATCATAGTTGGTTCCAACATAAGAATCACTTAGTTCATTGTAAAAAGTAAATCACGGTTTGCAAGCACCACAAATTGGCACCCATGACCATTTCTACACTAATAGATTCTAATTGTAGTTATTTAGTTGGTTCCTTTGGTGTTGTTTCCACAAGCTATCACATCAAAAAAGGATAGCTTGAAGTACATGTGAAAGATGGGGATTTATAGCAAGACATGGCCATGGTACATTTCTACATATTGGTGTAATTAAGTATTCACTAATTATAATTTGCTTAATTTTACTTAGGATAATTTGCATTTGCATATTAGTTGAGACACCTAGGAGTTTGCATTTCATTTTAGCACATGGTGTAGGAGAATTTCCACTTTAGGTGTGAGTTCCACCTTTAGTGCTCTTATCACATTATCATCCTCTCATTGTTTCACATATTGCACATGTAATTTAATGTATAATGGAGGACTTTGGTGGACATGTGACTCTACCTAGTGTGGTTGATAGCTTATCATCTCCTTATCATTTAGTCTTATTGCATTGCCTATATATTTAGGCATGTCTACATTGTACTTGATTGATTACATCTAATATCATTTGATTATTGGTCATCATTGAATCTAGTCATTTGAGGATCATATCATTTTGTCTCTCTTATTGTGCTATCTATTAAACTTATACATCTTGGCATTTCATTCTTTGACTTAGGAAAATTCTTACATGGTATTAGAGCCATAGAATATTTCATTGCATAGCCATTGGAGATCTTTTTGCTTCAACTTTTGGAGGGCCATGATTCATAATTAGAGGTGCAGTGACTTGTAGGAGCGTTTAGAGCAAGATTTGACCTCACCATTGTGTCTGAGTGGCCTTTTTAGTGAATTTTGACTATAAAATTGCCTACCTTGCACAAAAGTCAAACCCAAGGCAATTATTTTTCAAATCGAGCTTGGGTAGCATGATTTGCAAATTGGGTAATTTTATTTTCAGATCTGATTAATATTCTGTAATTATTTTTTATTTTTCAAATCTGCATTTTATTTGCCAATTTTGGACATATTATTTTCAGATATGCATTTTATTTGTCAATTTTGGGCATATTATTTTCCTGCAAAAAATTGTGGCTAAAAGCCCTCTATTTTTTGTTAGAATGCAGCAGGCAACAAATAATTCCCAACATACATAGGTCAAGTCAACAAAGAGTGGAACCAATCATACATGTGACATAATCGGGTTGTGAACCCCCAAATGCTCAGCCACATCACATAGAGCACAACACTACCATCTTCCAAGGGACACGTGACATCAAGCATCAATCCCAAAGCATCCTCATGAGCACTCACAAAAGAATCTCTCTTTTAACTTCATTGGAGTAACTGTGCATTTTCCTATATAAAGCACTGAAAGGTTTGTTTCACAATGCATGTGCGATAAATGTTTTGGTCACAACTATCATGGATTGTATTTTTGGTTTGGGAAACAATTTTCAAACAACCATAACTCACTCATCCGAGATCCATTTTTGATTCTTTAAAAAAGAAAATTTGGGGTAGAATTTCGTGCTCTTTCCAAATTTGCAATTAACTTTTAGTTTTGATGCACGTAGTTTTTAGAAAACTCATTTGTTCACATTTGTAGCTGAGCAATCCTCAATTTTACAACTTTAGAGGTCCATTCGGGCTCATACAGACACATTTTTAGGTGCTATTTTTTTAAAGTGTAATTTTTTTTAGTACTTTCTATATTTTTTATATCAAATTGTAGCCTAATTTGGGAAAAAGTATCACTTTAAGATCTAGGTCCTTTTTGGCCTTGTATGATCATTTTAGTGCTTGGATCTTGATTTGATTATGAGTAATATTGATTTGAGTCTAATTTGGCCTAATTGAGGTGGTTCTAAACATCAAAATTAGAAGCCCACTTTGGCCCATCTTGGAAAGTGGCAATTGTACACACACTAAAGATAAAGTGCCAAAAGCATCATTTTGGGGGGGTTCCTTGATTGAGTGAATTAGGGGGGGGCGGGTTTCTTGTGTGCTTGTATCTCCTTCTCTCTTGTGCTCTTTCATTTTTGCATCATGAGTTCACCTAGATGTCCATTGATAACTTCACATAATTATGCTATATGGAAAGATAAGGTATGGAGTAAACTAATGGAAAAGGGTTTAAATCTTTATGTAAATGACACAATTAAAGAACTTGTTGGTCTGAATGTGGATAATAATGCAAAAAATGATTGGAAAATTAAAGACAATATGGCTTTAGGAATTATAAGGAGTTGTGTTCATGAAGATGTCTTCTTCCACATTTCAAGCTTTAAGGATGCCAAGGGTGCTTGGGACAAACTTGAATATTTGTATGGTAAAGTGGATGAGGAAAATGGATTCTCAATTGAGGATGATCTACTTCTATTGGATCCAAGGAATTTTGACACAATTCAAGGCTATGTCAACAAAGCCAATGAGTTGAGAACACTACTTGAGGATTATGGTAATCCCATGAAGGATGATAGGTTGATTCATCACATATTGAAGAGACTACCTTTAGAATATGCAGCTTTTGTCTTGAGTTACAATACTCACAAGTTGACCATGGGAAGTGCCTTCACTAAGCCTTCATTTGATGTTGTTTAGGTGGAAATTGGTGTCAATAAATTTAGTAATGTAAAGTATGTGAGACATGTTCATTAATTAAACATTTCCACACTAACATTAGAAATACAAGAGAAAGAGGGGCTTCCAGGCGTAACTCTCAATATAACCTAGAAGTTAGATTAGAAAAACCCAAGAAGATGAGGGGATGCTAATGCTAAGCCCAAATTAGACTAAGGAAGCACACACACAAGTCCTCTTTCATGAAATGTAATATTTGATTAAGGTTGTGTAAATTCACTTATAAAATTGAACTAATTAATTTAGCAAGATAAGCAATAGAGATCTAGGTGCTAAACATAAGAAATCAACCCAATTAAGATGTGAAAAAAGATCTAAGCTAAGATATAAAATAGAAAATGAGGTACTCACCTTGAAGTATAAAGAGGAATATGCTTTTCTGCTCTAAAAACTGCTATTTTGGACTTGTAGCTAAATTTATGACTGCAGATTTGTGATCACGACTAAACACCCCAAAAATGCTGAAAATCTTAGCCTATTGAGAACAGGTCGACCATGTCACCGTGTTCCAGAACAGGTCAACCAAGTCACTATGTTCCCGAGGCACTTTACTGAAGTTGACCCAAATTTTTCATATTTTTCACATCCCACAAGTATAAAAATATTTCAACGCTTTGATACCATATATTAGGGAATTAGAGTAGAAAAGACACATTCAATATTACTAACAAATCACAAATACATACATCTACATATTTCCAATATGTAGTAGTTAACAAAAATTCATAGTAATTAAAAACATAACTATAAGAATAATTTACATAACAAATAGGCATCACTAATGTATTATGCAGCTGAAAATTATTAGTGGTAGAAATGTTACTAGTAGAAATAGAAAAAGAATCCTTGCCACCACTATGAAACCTCTCAATTTGAAATAGAAGTATTGTAGTAAATATTAATTTGACCAGTAATAGAAAAAATGAAAAACCCATCATTCAATGATTTATTTTTTAGAAGCATATTTGGACTAGTAAGTGAATGTATAACATGATAGAGAGGAATATAAGAAATTAGAATAGGATATGACCTTAAATCATCAATATTAACAACCAAATCTAGAGGACAATAAATAGGATTCAGTGGCTCTAATTTTTTTTAAACAACATTATCCTTAGAAGTGGTGTTAGAATAAATAGTCAGGTTGTCCCAAATAGCATTCTTCTACCAAATAGAGGAAGAATGTCTTGGATTTTTAGAAGAGTCCAATTTGTTACAAATATGTCATGATCGATTTTCACTGATGTCAAACTTTTTGGAAGGATGAAATTTTCAGAATAGTCATGTTGGTGCTTTAGTTGTGTTAGGTTTAGATATATACAAACTTGATTAGAAATTTATTTATTTTATTGGGGGAGATGAGAAGAGAAACTCTAATCTAAAATATATTCAATATCCTCTTAATATAATGCAATGGTTCTAAATTATGATATTAACCATGTGTAATCATATAGTATGTTTTCTGGTGATATTTATGTTTCAAAAGTGAGCTTTGATAATCTACATTTGATGTGTTCAGTGATGATATATTTTCATGTTTTTGGGTAGGTTGTACCTTATTTGGGACCATTCCTTTGGTCAAAATATGCTCTATCATTAATGTTGCAATGATAATTTGGGTCTCACCTTGTTGTGTGTAGATTCACATGCTTCAAGAAAGCTTCACAAGATGTTTTATGGCCAATTTTTCTCCAAGCTTTAATTTCCTACTAACATGTTTTGATGATGGATTTGGATAGTATTTGAACCATTGGATCTATCTTAGGAGAATGTGTTATCATATATTTTGATCCCCTCTTTCTTTTAGTGTGTACCACTTCATGTATTTTATGTCTAGATGACCTATTTTATTTAATATTGTTTTATCTTGGTTGAGGTTGACCTATGGTAAGGCTTTTAATGATCTATCTCATATTTAAGGAATACATTCATGGATAAAGGTGATGAAGAATAGAAAGTGTGGAAGAGAACATTGTGTGAAGGAAATAGGAGAAGCAAATCTGCAATGGTTTGATCTTGAAAAAACATATTCAAAGACTATTGTGTTGATTAATATTAAGGAGATTCTTATTTCATTTATGAGATTGATGCTACTAGATAATATTGATTTCTCTAGAAGATATTTTTGTATCTTATCCTGAGATAATGAGTGTCAATTTTACAAGTCCTTTGCATCTTTCCCTAAGGTAGTGAGCCCTAGTTATGCAAGTCCAAACATTGAGCCTAATCATTATAATAAATAATTATCTATATTGCAAGTTTGATTCTCATTGTGGTTTTTCCTAGCCTTGGGTTTTCCACATAAATATGGTGTTCTTGTGTTGATCCTACTTTTTTCTTTATTGTTTCATAAAAAGATTCTTATGGTGATTTAAAGTTTATCAAGATTTGAATATAAGTTATTATTGTGGTTTTGATTGGTTCATCCCCCACCCTCTCAATCCTATTGTGTGTTTAAGACTCTTAAGCCATATTTTTGAAAGTAAAACAATGTCGATAAAAAAAGGAGATTGGACCTCATAGTCCATTAGTTTACATCTTGAAACCTACCATTAATATATAGAATGAATTCACTAGGAAAAGGATTTGAAGTATCAAATTCAACTAAGATACAAGAAAATGAAGTATGACTAAAAAATCTAGTCACTAGTCCACGTTCTCTACTTAAACTATTGGTAGTAGCCTCATAGGTTTCGTCGAACCAAAAATAAAGGGGAAGAGACAATCTTACCCACACAAGTAGAATATCAATAGAATATTTCTAGAGATAAAATGAAGAAACCTATGAGTGTAATGAGAGGTCATGTGAATCCCACCTCCAAGGCCCACCATCAAGCATGGCCTATGTTAATCATCCTTAAAATTAAAAGAAACCAAAAATAAAACTTTGGGAAAAGGGTAAAGCTCTATTTTTTACTTAACTATAGAAGACCAAACTTCCTAAATATAGTGGTCCAAATAGTGAATGGAAGGCCAAAACCCAAAAAAATATACAGACTAAGTCATGCTTCAAAAAATACTCTGACATCGAAGTACTTTTTTTCCTAGTGGAATCACATGAATAGTATAAGCACATAGATTGTTGTCTTAAAAGAAACCTTCATTTTTGTAAGGGCACTAGGAGGGGTAGCTAACCATACAACATCCCTGATTGGCAATATTTTTCTTAACAAATTTATATAGGAAGAAATGTTACTAGGAGCCAAAGGAAGAAACTATCCCAACACAACTCACAACCTTTTTAGCAGAGGAGATCTATCCAAAATTGAAGAAAGGGAAACCTAATAGAGACTTAAAGGTAGAGCATGCATATTATGGGCCCCCGATGTTGAAGCTCAACCACATGGACCATCAACATGTTGGGAAGAAACACCACCTAGAGAAGAAAGTTCCACAATTGGATTTAGAAATGATGGACTCCCAACAATGGACTAAGCCTTAAGGAAGGGTGGGAAAACCATTTTTGAATATACTAGAAAGAAGGAGTGAGCTGGAGACATTTTAATGATAGAGTAGGTTTTGTTGTATAGAATGCAGAATGTGGATTAGTTTTACATCTTTAAAGTAGTTGTGTTTTCTCTCCTTGTTTTGTTTGAGATCATGAAGTCAAAATAAAGTAATTGGTATTTCATTTATTGTGAAGGATATTAAATTAAGGTTTTGACAACAATCTTACCTACTAGTTGAATTATCTTGGCCTCAAATTTTCCCTACTTGATATAAAGTTAATTATTAACTTGTATTATAGATAGCTAAAAAATATAATATAAAATATACTAAAATAAAAAATTGAATGTCATTAGATATTGGGATTTATAAAAGAATGTATGTGGTGTCATTAATTAATGGGCTATTTAGTGAGGGCATTACTTATCAAAATTAAGTATTTCTCATATCTAAAGATAAAACTAGTCATTTTTAACGTTGAAAAATAAAACCTCAATTTTCCATGCTAGAAAATAAAACCTCATTTTCACCCATGAAAAGTTCATTGCAAAATTCACAAGTAGTTGACAAAAAATTACCGAGTTGAAATAGTTATATAGGAGGAATGGTTATGGTTTGTTGCATTTTTAAAACAACTTACTACTAGTGTTTCATGTTTTTTTCTCTGCAAACCCAATAATATCTCATTGGCATAGTGATAACATGAGACAATATTTAGATAAATTTAAGTCATTTGCCAATTTTTAAAATATTTATATTTAAGTTTTTGGGCATGGTTAATAATTTTTAAAAGATAATTTTAATTAATGACATCATGTTTCTATAATCCATATTCAATTATTGTAATGGTTTCTAGATTCTAGCAATTTGTTTCATCAATATTTCAGATCACACTCCGTGGTTCATCATCCCATGACAAAAGAGAGCTCAAGTAGAAAAAATGATGATCTCATTTTCCTCTTTGAGCTCCTTTTGTTGTCCCAAAAATGGATCGCTGAGTGTGATTTGAAACATGATGAAGAAATGCTACACAATTGCATCCAAAAACCAAGGCAATAGATAATTTTAAATTTTAAATCTTGATTTCAATTATATTTATTTTTATAATTAATATTATTATTTAAAAATATTAATTTTTTTTTGGTATTTATTAAAAAATATATCTTGTTTAATTAATTTTTTATATTTAATAATTGATCAAGGGTGTAATTTAATTTTTATAATTTTTAATTAAAATTATTTTTCAATATTTACTCTCATGTATAAATTATTATTCAATAACTTATTTAGTGTGAGAATCACCTAATAGAATTAACAAGTCAATTTTTGGGTATGCTTCATTTTTATTTCTTCTTGAGATGTGTATTTAATTTCTTACTTCTTAGAAAGTTTAATCTTGAATGGAAGTTTTGTAGCTAATTTCTTCAATTTTATATGGTTTATGAAAAACATAAAATAAAATCAACATATCCATTGCACCTACTTTTGTTCGATGTACTAATATGTAAGTCTACAAAATGTATTGGAATACTTGAAAACTTACAGCAATTCACCTCAATGTACTTTTATAGATAAACTATTCCTACATGGACTCCTTGGAAGTGAATATGAACAAAATCCAATTAAATAGAAATAGATTTAAATTTAACTACCATCCATTCATTCTTCAGTGGTTCTTTTCTTTGGGAGCCCTTTTTGAACCATTTATTATTATTAATATATATAAAGTTTTGCTGAAAAAAAAATTTACAACCCATTCAAATAAATATTAAATTTTATTAAAAATAAAATAACTTAAAAGTAACTTTTTAATTAAATACATTTAGAATACATATACTATTTCTTGTATTTACTTGAGAAATATTTATTTATTTTACTCCAAATTATAGTAAAAGAATTGTAGTGTACAAATGACTGAGCATAATTGATGCCCATGACAATATGTGATATAAAAATCACAACTAAAATTTAAAAGTCTCTTAAAGTTATTTTGACTAGGTCCACTATATAAAGCTAAAAATATGTTAACATCTATGTAAATATAATTAAAAAATATGTTTTAGTTCCATATCTTTTTGCCATGGTCAATAAAAAGTGAAAATAGAAACAAAGGTCAAAATAAAAGTACAATGTTAAAAGTGATGATTATTTTTAAGAGAGTCCATCTACTAAGATTCAAAACTTTTTGAAACTCATTTAGACTAGATCATTTAAAGTTAAAAATGTTTTATCATCTATTTAATAAATATTTGAAAATATATCTTAGCTACATATCTTAGTGCCACCTATAGAATCAAAGTGAAAATAAAAATAAAAATCTATAAAAAAATGTCAAAACAAAAATAAAAGTCCAATATTGAAAGAGAAGATTTACTCAATTATTAAAAAAGCTATAAAAAACGCACTTAAACTCATTTAGTCAAAGTTGACTATGTAAAGTTAAAATATGTTAACATCTATCTAATTATATTTGAAAATATGTTTTGGCTTTATAATTTGCTGTGATATAAATCAAAAACTAGAACCAAAAAAGGAAAAACATGTAAATCAAAAACTAGAATCCAAAAAAGAAAAAACAAAAGGAAAAAATAAAAATAAAAAATTCTGAAAAAAAGCCAAAAGTCCAGTATGAAAGAAAAAGATTTCCCAAATTATTGTTGAATTGTGTATGGAATAGTTTGACAGCATGGCCAAATATTAAATTGTCCATCAATAGTTTGGCATCGTAAACAAATATTAAATTGTCCATCAATTACGATCATCACCAAATATTAAATTTTCCATCTAACAGTTTGACATTATTATAATGCTACCCCGTACTTGATATTCTCAGTTTGGTTGAATAGAGCACACAGATTCTAATTTTTAGCCTTATTAGTTGACACTATCTTATGACTGGGTCGACACTCGCCACCTACACTCTCTTTAAATTTGCACTCATCCCTCTATTTTGCACATCCCATCTTCTGCACCACTATTGTTCTGAGCTTTATCATCACTTTGCACTTTCGAGTAAAGATGTCCAACGGAGCGGTAGCCGGTGTATTGCAGGGAAGGTAATTACCTTTTCATTTTCTGTTTTTGGTTAGGATTTATCTAAGATTTGGGAATACGTTTTACTTGTAGGAAGTAGAGTTAATGTTTCTTACAACAATACATATCTCTCAGCAGTCTTATTGTAAGCCATATAAACTCATATACACACAGTTCCATATCATAACTCTCTTTCTATAATATACTGAGACTCTGCAGACTAATGCTTAGATTTGAGACGCAGATTGCAAGGCAAAGTGGCAATAATTACTGGCGGCGCGGGCGGAGTTGGAGAGGCGACAGTTCGGCTGTTCGCAAAACATGGAGCGAAAGTGATAGTAGTTGACATAAACGATGAAGCGGGTCTGAAACTGGCGGAATCCGTTGGTCCGTCGGCAACATATGTGCACTGCGATGTGAGCAACGAGGATGACGTGAGCAAAGTGGTGGATTTGGCGGTGGAAATGCACGGGAAACTGGACGTGCTGTTCAACAATGCGGGATTCATGGCTTTGGAGATGAACGCGGTGGATTACGACATGAAGAAATTCGGGCGCGTGATGGATGTGAACGTGAAGGGAGTAATGCATGGGATAAAGCACGCGGCGAGGGTGATGATTCCTGTGAAGAAGGGGTGCATAATAAGCACGGGGAGCGTAGCAGGGACTGTGGGAGGAACTGGTCCGTACTCGTACACCGCCTCGAAGCACGCCATTCTGGGCCTGACAAAGACCGGCGCCGCCGAACTGGGGAAATATGGGATCAGGGTGAACAGCGTTTCGCCGTCGGGGATGGCAACGAACATATCCATGCAGAACTGCGATGAGATTACGGAAGATCGTAAGAAGGAGGTGGAGGGATTTCTTGAGAGCCGAGGCAATTTGAAGGGGATTGCCCTGAAACCTGAGGACATCGCAGATGCGGCTTTGTACTTGGTGAGCGACGAATCGAAGTATGTGAACGGCCACAACCTGGTTGTCGATGGCGGCATGAGTGTCGTAAATCACTGCTATGGCTTCTACCAGTGAACACTTGTCCTGAGCAGTGGAAGCCGTCAAAACTTTAATGCTTTCTTTTCAGCTTTCCCCACTGCTTTGGCGAGGGTTCTCTTGTCTCCTTACCAGTTGTTTTAATGATGATGGTGTTTGTGAATTGTATATTAGGAGCAGGTATTTGCTTGTTTTCATCAATGAATTGTATATTAGGAGAAGGTATTTGCTTGTTTTCATCAATGAATTGAAGGCCGTGGGACCTCCTTTCTTAATAAACATGGATTCATCTTGTCTTTTGATTAAAAAAGTGATGGCAAGAGGCAGTGGAGAAAGAAAATAAAATAGGGTATGAAAAGAAAATTCAGGTAAAAATGGACCCAAAAAAATGATTTTATTCTTTCATATTCTTAAAAAATTAATGTATATAATAGTCTGTTTCATAATATACAGTTGTTCTTCTCTTTATTGTTTAGAAAATATACTGCTATTACAGTTATCTAATATATTTATCTTTATTTTTTTAATACACTAATACAACTACCAATCGTACCTTAGTGTGCAATGAGTATGCTAAGAAATGTAGAAAGGGATCATAAAATTTAAAATTTGAAATGAATTGAAGGTGCAATACTAATAGTGCAAGAGAATTTTTTTTTTTGTTATAAGCACTAGTGTAAGTTATTCCTAATAATATTACCTTATAGCGTGGAAAGCATGAACACATATTCAAAGCATTAGATTGAAATCCCCAAACACTAGTATGAATTATAAGTAGTAGATAATAAGCTTTGATCAAGTTAAACTTAAACTATTAGTTAAGCATTAAAATATCTAGAATATTTAATAAGCATAATAAAGCATTGAATTTGTTTTTACTCTTGAAATAAGATTTCTTGGATGAAGTTCAAAGAATTTGTAGAATAAAAACACAATTATTGTAAGATATAAATATTTTTAATATATAACACTATGTATTCATTTCAAATTTGTACCAATATATTTGATAATAACAACAATGTTCAATAAAGTATAAACTATAAGAAGTCAATCTTATCTATTCCTATTTAATTAAGTAGTAGATTGAAGGTTTCAATTGAATAGTGTGTTTGATTGAATGGGTTTTGATTGGACCTCATTCAATTAAACATTTTTTGTTCTAACTTGGAAAATTAAAAATAATTAAAACTTATTCTACCACCCTTATATTTATTGTCTTCTATCCTTAATTTAGAATTTACAAAGATATTGAATGTTTTAATATGAAAATTACTATATATAAATTCTACATAAAAATAAAAAAAATAAAAATAGATATTTTTTTTACTAATGGTTCTAAGATATTAAAAGTCAACTCTAGAATATAATATAAGATAATAAATTGTCAAAGTCATAGGTCTGGCTTGATTGACAAGAGCTTCCTATAATAGCTATGATGCCAAGAAGTCTAGAATCCCTTTATATTTATTTATTTTCTTGTAATGATCAATCTTTTCTCTCTTTTAATTTAGAATTTATAAAGATGTTATTTTCTTTTAAGAGATAGTATTTTCTCCCTTTAATTTAGAATTTACAAGTATGCTGAGTGTAATATTGATATGAGAAGCTAGTTGTGAAAAATATCACAATTTGACATCTTGTAGAAAATATATCTTACTTATAAAAAATGTTGAATGATTTAATATGAACAATATAATGTTCAAATTCAACATTGAAAACAAAAAAAAATTTAAAATACAATTTTTTCACTTGTATCTAAAATATTTAATCAAGTCCATATAATATAATACAAAATGGTAAGAACAAGTAGCCTCACATCTCATGGATTACCCTATGAATATCACGTAATCATAATGGAAGACACAAAAGCCCTAATCATAGACTAAATACTCTTACTGTAAATTCTTCATTAGCTAAAAAATCAAAACAATAAAACGTAGGATAAAACTTGAAATGTCACATGTTTTTTTTCAATCTCTTCTTTTGGCATATTCGTGGGATGTCTGGACGCTGTATGCTACAAACCTGCCAACCCTTCCAGCTGCCACTTTCCACAATGCATGATTCACCTAGATGTGTTCCACCTTCATTGTCTTCCATGTAAACAAATCTACTTATAGCGTTATCCTCCTCCCCTGTTTCTCCACTAACAGATCTTCTACTAGCCCTTGCATCGTAATTTGAATCTTCCCCAAGGTGAAGCAACAATCAATGAAATAGGTGGTGATTGGTAGTGTTAATGGTGATATCATTGAGCACGGAAGTGAGAGAGTGTGAGGACAAGAACCAGGGGGAAGGTGGCAACTGTGCGACTCAGTACAACTGTTTGAGTTCATAGATAAGTGAGAATGGAGTAGTTTTCATGGGTAAAAGCACAATCGAGTGTCACCTTTTGGGCTAACTCAAATCACTCGGCCCAGTTAGACTCGGCCCAGTTATACTCGGCCGAGTCTAACACGGCCGAGTACACGTAAGCGCCACGCGGTGCTGAATGGCATCTACGTGGCCCATTAGACTAGGCCGAGTAGTACTCGGCCGAGTAGGACTCGGCCGAGTCTAAATAAAATTTTTAATATGAAAATATATCGCAAACCACTCATTTCCATACTATTAGGATATTTTAGTGGGGCCGACCCCCTAGGGGACTCGGCCGAGTCGGACTCGGCCCAGTCAGACTCGGCTGAGTCTACTTAGGTGGCATGCCATGTTGGCAGCCAAACCACCAAAAACACAAAAAAACTAAAATTTTCCACTTCTGTTGTTCCTTTCTTAGATCAAAATAGAAAATGTTAAAAAACTAAAAGTACCCTTTTCTAGATCTCGGAAGTACAATTCTGCACATATAAATTTTATATTGTTTCATCTACAAAACATTAAACAAATTTGCTAAAAACTACATGTAGGTATATTAAACTTTGAGAAGATGTTGATTCAGAAAATATAGAAAAATACTAAATCAATTCAGAAAATTTTTAAAATTATATACGGCACTAGAGGAGAGAGTCCTCTTCAAGAATATATAATTTATTTGGTTTTTGGTATAGTTTTGATAGGGTAAAAGTGACGGGAGACAAAAACTGTTGATTTCAGGTAAGGTCGACTTTCAATACTTATAACGGGTAAACTATAGATCGAAAAAACTTCTTTCTTTTTTCCTGCACTAGGTATACATGTCATCTAAAACATATTCCGAAATTGGAGGGAAAAAACATGTTTTACTTATAATGATTTGACGAGAAGTGAACTCCCTTTTTTGTAGTATTTTTAGGATATGAAAAATAGACCTAAAAAATTAATAAAATATATTAATTTTTGCTCAAATTAATTTTTAAAAATTATAGGCATAAAATTCAACCTATTTTACACATTTCATCAGTTTACATCATCTTCAAATTCTCAACAAAAATGTGACTTTTATGCCCTTGAAGTTTTTCAGTTTTTGTGTTGTTAGCCTCTTCCTTTGTAAAAGGGTGACAGCTTATTGTGTTTTTACCCTCATATAAGGTTTGATTCACCAGTTTGATGACACAAAAATGTCAGTGTCAGTCCACAAAAAGGAGGAGGAAGAAAAAGAGGTCAAATAGCCAGGAAGAAGGAAAACCATGCCTTATATCAGAGGTAAAATGATCCATCTTTTGGGTGAAATTTTATGATATATCTTTTCTCTAAAAACCTATTTTCCACTTTGGAAACCCAATGTGTTTCTCTTATCATAAGGGGTCAGTGAGAATGATATGGTGTCATAGTGATTTGGGGCCATTCTAGTCATAAATTGTGGTCACACTAGAGAAAGCTTATAAATTTTGCTCTTTTTCTGGTCCTTTGTCCACCATGCATCTTTTTCTTTTCTACGTAGTTAATTTTTTATTATAAATCTACAATCTGAAAGTTTTAAGTCCAACTTTATTGATTGAGTTAATTTCTTTTTGGTGTGGGTACAGGAAATTTGGCATGTGTGAAATTGGAAACCATTGGTCTTCTATCAAATATTGTCATGTATTTAACCTCAAATTCAACATGCCAAATCTGGAGGCTTCGTTTGTTGTTAATGTATTGTTAGGGACTACCAACATGACCCCATTATTAGGCACCTTCTTCTTTGATTCTTACATTGGTCATTACTGGACCATTACCTTGGTTTGCAAAGCATATCTAATTGAAAGTCACCATTACACTCGCTACATATTCTGTAATAATTTTTGAAGGTTTGAGTCCCAAATAGCCTTACAATCTCTTTTGACTTGGGTTACAGGAAATGAGTCTTCTTAACCAGACGACCATTTTTCCTAGCTTGAGACCACCTCCATGTAATATTGAGAAAGAGTCTTGTGTGGGTGCATAGCTAGATCAAAAGGCCTTACTTTATTCTTCCTTAGCAATGATGGTCATCAGTGCAGGTGGGATTAGGCCAAGCTCCATGGCCTTTAGAGAAAATCAATTTGACAACACAGATGAAAAGGGGAAGAGAAGCATTTAGAGATTCATTTGCTTGAAGTGGGGGTCATAAGCCGAAGACATTAATTCTCTTCAATAACCAATGTGCCGAGGGAAACACAAGTTAATTAGTGGAACCAAAGGATAAAAATGGGCATTTCAATCCTATGAGAATAAATTGTATCATTTGGAAATAAAAAGGGGATAGCCTCGACCTGGAATACAAGGTCTTACTCTAGGCCATTTGGGGTAGACAGGATTTTGCAGTTAATGTCAAGGGTTTTGTCCCAATCTTATTTTGAGATCTCTACTAGGGCTGAGTATTTGGTGTCCATTATGACGACGCCATCCATGACTATGTTGATGGGTTTGAATGTTGCCTCTACCTTGTCGAATAGTTTGATTACTTGTCTTGGATCAGAGGTGTCGGCTCTGAAGGCAATTGTTGCTAATGCAAGGGTGCCATAATTTATTGCTGCCACTTCCTCTGCCATTTGTTGATTGGAAGATTCAATGAGTAGGATTTTGGTTCCTTTGCGAACCAGATTGATTTCAATCTCCCTTCTTATGCTCCCAAATGTGCTTGTCACAATCGCTACACGCCCCTTTAGGGTTTGGGTGAGATCAAATATTTGACTTTTGTAATTTTAGTATTATGAATTTATGGTCGATTTGAGAGGATGCACAGATGTTGGTGCTCACATTGATAGTGGCAATATTATAATTATTATGCATGATATAAGAATGAATGCATCATATTTCTCTGATGGTCCTCCTCTATGCGAGATTGGTGACTGTTAGATCAAACAATCAGCTCTTCACTCTCATATAGAAAATTCCTTCATCAATGTAAAAATAAAACTACCCTCTACTATTCTATTCATATATGTCTAGTGAAAAAGGGAAAAATAGTCCCTTTAATTCATATAACCTTCATCTTTACAACCACTATAGAAATTATCCTAAGGGGTTTACACTCAGAATTTTTTAATTAGCCAATAGGCTTTTCCTAGTGGAGAAACCACGCACTAGAGAATTGTCTCACACCATCGTTGGACACGGATATTTTCCAGATAGAATGCATCTTTGTACAGATAATTACCATCATACATACATAACATAGACATAAAACATACATAATATATCGATGACCATCCATGGGATCTCAGAGGGCAGAGGCCAAATGATGTGGCATTATGACCGATTGATAGATGTGTAGAAAATCTCAAGGACACCCAAAAATAAAAGAAACCATCCTTCTTGGCGCATTTTACCATTTGAAAAAAATAGTGAGGTGACCAAACTAGCCACATGAAACATGTTACCATCTCCGTACATCAAGTGCATCAAACATGTTACCACCAGAATGTAACTGTAGTTGCCCCCGCGTGAATGGCATCTAGGTAGTTAATATGTTACTGTCCCCATGCATAAAAAAATGTTACCGCCCGAACGTATCTACAGCTCCCTTCACATGAATTGTGTTCAGACAGTTACCATTGCATTCGGACAATTAGCAAAATTTACCACAGTCACCGACCATCACATCCAAACTTTACCATGAAATTATCGTAAAAGTAGCAGGAAGAGGAAAGTCAATAATGCCAATAACACGAGAACAAGATAAAATGATTGATTAGTGGGATAGAAAACACTTTGCATTTTCGGTGAATAGTTGGAGTGAAAATACAACATATTGCAAGTTTAGGGTGGAGACAACAAACAGTATATAAGTAGAGTAAAGGGGATGAGAAAAGGTGTGTTTTACATATTGAAATAGGAAAAATGCATTTTTGGTTATTATTTTGTTGTATATTTGTGAAAATGGATTTCTTTTGTAATATTATTTGTACTCTTTAATTTTTGTTGTATTTTGTGTTGCATTTGGAGAGTAGAAACTAAATTGAATTTTTTGTGATAAGAGAAAAATTACACAACGTTTGCAACCTTTAGGATATCAGATTGCATAGAATGTAACTATAGAAAGGTGTGTTGTACAGAATGGGAAGGAAAAATACATTTTTTTATCATTGCATTATACATATTATGAGTATTTATAAAAAAATACGTCAGATTTGCAGCAATATGAGGAAGGAAAATCCATAGTATTTTCCTTTCTATGAGTATGAGCCATATCAAATCTATTTCTTGTTTATCAATTAAGGGATTAGGGTTTTCAAGAATCAAGGTTGTAGATGCATTGTAAGTACCAAAAGTTACAGTTGTAGGCATCACATTTCCATGGGAAAAAGAAGTTTGGCCTTGAATTTGTAGTTCTCAACCACTCCTTCACAGTAAGTGTTAATGAATTTGTAGTCCTCTGTCCCTCCTTCACAATCAATGGTAATGATTTTTGTGTGGGTGTCATTTCAAAAATTCATTGAATATTCGTAGTGGAGAGATAGATAAATGCGAACCTGATGTGTGTTTTTGGTATCCTACGACACTACAAAGGAGTGTCATAAAAAATGAGTTTATGTGTGCAGGTCCATGAGGAATAGTTTATCACAGGGTGAAAACATAAATATATATGTTCTTCAGTAACTAGGTCAGATAAGACCCAAATTATATTTGAATTACATCATTGCAATTAATTATTTCTCAAACCTTCAACCCTAAAATATGGTAGCAATAAAAAATTACAATTTCAACTTCATTTCGGCCTCTAGATCCTTCACACCATCGATTTGATAAGGAAAAGTCAAACATATTACACTTTTCTAGGTTCATGCACCTCTTCATGAATTATAGATCAAATCGACCAATAAGAATTATACCTAACATTCTACATCAGCTTAAACATGTCACCACATAATAGGAATACTTTGTTCGCAAGTTGTCTATACTAAGGTATATGAATAGATACAATGTTGTCATTATGGAAACAAAGTCATATAGCGGTTTGGAGTCAGCACACTTGATGTAAAGATCAAAATTTGGTTAAGTGTTGAAGATTGGATAGTGTACAGGGTTCTAGCAGCTCAGAGCATCAACACACGTGTGTACGGATGAATTATGGTATGCGCCCTAGAAGTTAAGTTGGTTAGACTATATTCTTGCTTAGGCTATGAGCGTATGATTAGATGTGCAAGGATGAAAAAGTTACAGTCAGTTGAAGTTGCCAGCCAGTGTGTGCCAGCAGAGAACAGAGCATGGAGCCGACAGTTAGTATTTTGGTTTGCGGTTATAATGTAATATTGTAAAGGCTATGCACCCATTGTATATAGGTTGCCGACATGTTTATATGTATAATTGTAAGCACACTTAAGGTAATTCATTTGGAAGCATTGTTTGTAATTAGTTATAGGGCCGACCTAATTGTGTATTTTGTATGAGCATATAAATATAAGATAAGCCCATTGTATTCAGTATGGAATTTGAAATAGAGTTATGATAAGCAAAGCAGAAGTGTACGAAGACACTAGAAGATGTATTAGAGCTTTTCTAGAGGTCAAAGCATCAACACATCAAAGGAACTGATATGACAAGCAGTATCATAGTGAAAGTTTATTCTGCAGATATAGTGTGTATATGAGATCAGAAAGTTGTAGCCTTCACCACTTGAGCAGTGAGCTCTTGGACAGTGCATCCTCTCCCCTAACAGGGACTATTGTAAAAGATTTCTAATAGGGTTCGACCCTTAACAAGTTCTACTATACTTAAAAGATTGTAAAGCTACTCCTAACAGGGTAAAGGATCTTCTAACAAGGATCACAAAACACTAGTGTAGAATATTAGTGGGTATCAATTCCCACTGGGGCTTTTACCTATTTAGGTTTCCCCGTAATCATATTGGTGTCATGTGTTGATTTCATGTTTCATGTTTATGTGAATGTTTATTTCAGTACTTAAGTATTTAAATTTAGCTTAAAGATTAAAGTGAAAAGTTAAAATATAGTGAAACACTAATTCACCCCCCCCCCCCTCTCAGTGTTCCCATTCCTAACAATTGGTATTAGAGCTCTGGTCCTCAACATAGAAGTTTAACCACTTGAGGAGATCATGGACAAAGCTGAAATAAAACATCTGAAAATAAATCTGGAAGCTGCTCTTGAAGACCTGGAGAAGTCAGAAAGAGAATCTGAAGAACTAAAGGATAAACTCAGTGATGCTCAATTAGTCATTAAAAAGCTAAGGAAAGATTTGAAAGAATGCTCTACCAGTGATCTAGGGACAATGGTCAAGAAGATGAATGAAGAAAATATATCCTTAAAAGAACAATTTGAAGATTTCGATGATAAGTTGACCAATAATTAGAAAGTCTATGATGAACAGATCAAAGAGAACCTTCAACTGAGTGAAGAACTAAGGCAAGCAAACATGGAAATCTTGGAGCTAAGGAATAGCAAAGAAAACTTGGAGTTTGAATTGAAAGCAACAAAGAATCATATTGACAAGTTACACACCAGTTCTGATTTGGTAGAATCTCAGTTGTATGCAAGAAGAGCCAAAGGAGACACCAGTTGTATTGGATACAATGAAGCAAAAAATTAGATTGACAATATGCAAGCAAGAAAGGATTCACAAAAGGACTCTACTGATGCTAAGGAGACTGAAGATCAAACCAAAGATAATGGTGGACCACCTAAGAATGAGTGCAAGCAAGTAGAATGCACTTGTTTTGCATGTAACGAGCATGGACACATTGCGAGGAATTGTACAGAGGTAACCTTTTAATGGTTACTATTATTCATGCAACAAGTTTGGTCATCAAGCTACAAATTTCAAGACTAGTAAGAAGAATAAGATTCAGCAAGATCAGAGAAATCAAAATCAGACAAATGTAAGAAGTTCTCAGAATGTTACATGCCAGATATGTAACTATAATGGTCACACAACAAAACAATGCAGAATGGTGACTCATGTCAATGCACCGATGAATATAAGACCTCCAGTCATTTGTCATTCTTGTAACAAGGCTGGACATATCTCAAGGTTCTATAGATCAAGAATGCAAGGTCAGGGAAGCCCTAAAAAGGCCAGAGAACTAGTTTTGGATTCTGTAGGAGAAGTTAATTTTGTCAAAGCCTCAAATGATGTGACCATGATTTGGTCAGAGAAAAAGAAGGACATGACTAATGAGAATGTATTGGATGCATCCGTAGTGGACGCACCCTCTACATCTGGATGAATGGCCCTTAGGACCATAGGGGGAGCTAATTTATCTCCAGACCCCTGCGTGGCTGGTATACTCATCCTCATAGTATGTGCCTTTGGACTTAAGCTTTTGGAGTTTAAAGGTACCTATGTGCAAGAGCACACATGCTGATTGTGAATAGAACTTGAGTTGCAAATTTTGAAGTGACAGCTTGGTTTACTCGACTTGCATTAATGGCAGAATTTTCACATTTAAGTACACATAAAGTTATTTGATTTCTCATTACATTCAAATTTAGAGCGATAGAGAGCAGAAAGAGCATTGGAAGTTGTTGTGAAGACTTGGAGATTGATCTATCAATGGTTGCAATGCATTTGGTCTGTTGCAGAAACCCTAAGCTCATTGCACCGATTCAGAAGCCTTCAAATTATCTAAGAGCTCAATTGGAAAGAATTTACAAGTAAGCCATGGCCACTCCCATTGTTTATGATGTCGCTAAGAAGAAGAGATATGTTTTCAAGAAACATCCATTTAAATCAACCCTAGATGATTTAGAGTGAGCCTTCTCCCGCATGCCTATGGACATCATGCATGTGGAAGACATTAGGGCATAGATCTACTATAAAAAGGAACCTGTTGGATTGGATAGGCTAAGAGCGCACATGGATACCATGTTGAAACCAAACAAGACATTCATGGATGAATATGTCAAATGGAATGACCACCCTATTGTTGAGTATGCTATGACATATGAATTTTATGAGACTGAATGGATAAATATTTTATTGAGTAGAATTCATGATGATCTATTTTGGATTGGTGATGTACCAGTTAGAATCACCAGTGACTTGATTCATAAGATGATAGGCCTTTCTAGGATAGGCATTGTCCTTCTTGTGGGCAAGGATGTCAGAAAGATAGTTGAGCAAACATCTAAGTCAAGGAGAGATAGGTGCGACATGACTATAGAGCCTGTTAGAGATTTTTCTTGTAGGGTTAAACTTGGCAAGTTATGGGCTTGATTCTCAGTTAAAAGGGGCTCCAAGTTTGCAAGAAAAGCCTAATTGATGAGGATTGGATAAGATCTCCCTTTTGCTTTGAGCTCCACAGGACTCAGGCAGGTATTGCCTATGAATAGGTTACTATATTTCAAGTAAGCTTTTGATTAGTGGATTTGGTCTTCACTATCATGCTATTTAGGCTTCAGATCACTTCAACAAAAGATCACTATGTAGACAACTGAGAATCTCCTGATACAGAGCTTGACAATAGAAACTATAAATGTAACAACATAGACAATGGGATAAGGATGTAAATCCTTCTTCTTTTTATGAGTACAACTCAAGGAAGGTTAACCTTTCAATTTGATTCTCTCTTCATGAAATCAACAAACTGAAACTCTATCACTTAGATATAATCTCTTTAAAATATGCATGAACTTAGAAACAGAAAAGACTAGTACTGAAATTTAGTGTTTGAAGATAGAAACATAACTACTCAATAGACATCTAGCCAGTGAATATTTCATTGGGAAAATAGTTATTGTATGTAAATCCACAAGAAGAGATCAAAAAAAATATAGTGAAATGCCTTGCAGATTACTTGCAGTTTGAATATAGTGCCTTACAAACCATTCTATCACTCCTATAATATTATCATCAAAATCCTGATAATCATGTTCATTCTCTGAGACTACTCATGAAAATTTAATTCTTTCCTTGAAAGAAACTCATAAATAATCATACAAGCTACCTTGCAACTAGTATGTTTTACATGCCTGACAAATAAAAACATACAAGAGTATAACATAAAAATGAGAAGACAACAACAGAATTTGAGAGAAACTACAATGTATTTCTTTGACCATAATCCTATTTCAATACACACAAAATTTTAAAGTTCAGGGACCTAGACATAGGAAAGAAAAATCTTCTCTACAGGAAAGATATTCAAGATTCATCCTTTAGAGACATTCTCACAACCGAGCAGTCACATGAACCCTCTAGAAAAAAGGAACAGGAACCCCTAACACAGAAAAGAGAAGAAGATAAATAGAAGAAGAAGAAACCCTAAAATCTCTGCTTGATCAACACTTGTCTGCTTTGCAATCTGATCTCATTTGTCCTCTCTCCTCTGAAAAAAAAGATGTTCTTGGGCACCTCAAAATCTGATAACATTCCTTGCTTGCACAAAATCTGCTCATCTACTTGAAATCTGATTCATTCTATCCTTTATTTTCTGCAAAAGACAAGACATTCCGTCTGCCGAATTTGCAAAATCAAATATGCATGGAATAAAAAAGTCTCCCCAAAATATGATTGCGGACAAAAAAGCCTTTACTACTCTTAGCAACTCAATCAAATCGGATTTTATCCACCGCCATCATATTCGTCATCTTATGGCATTTTCGGAAAGATATTATACTACTATATTTGGTTAAAAAATGAATCTACAACAATCAAATCTCTGTGCAAGCTCCTGGCATGAAATAAATTCAAGTTTTATCCCTAATGTTGAGCTTTGTAACCTTTTAAATCTTATATTTCTTTAAAATCTACATAGGCCACTAGAATGTACCACTTGTCATCTTCTTATTCGCTGCTCAGACTGGACCCTTAACCTTAGTTCATTTAGAGATTTGGAGACCACACTAATCTCCAAATCTCTGGAGTCAACTCCTAACTATGGTTACCTTCAGAGACCTAGAGAAACCTCTTAGTCTCTAAGTCTCAAAAAGACCTCCTTAACTGCAGTTGGATTGAGAGACCTCGCGACTAGCTTCAGTCTCTAGATCTCCAAGTCTCCAAGTCTCTAGATTTCTCCTCCAGCGACCTGGTGACAAATGCTACCTCATAATCTCTGAATCCTCAACCTCTAACTGCCAACATTATGAGACCTCGTGACTAGGCTAATCTCACAATCTCAGAACCTTTCGCACTTAACTACTAGCATCTTGAGACTTCATTATTGGCGGTTTACTGACTGTTTCCATCTGGCGACTGGGCAACTGGCGGTTAACTCCAGGTCTCGATAGTTATCTCTCCTGGTGGTTATCTCCTAGTGACCTCGTGACCTCATAACACATGTCCACTTTCATCCTTGCTATCACCATCAACTCTCTGCAAAAAATCTTCTCTTGGGGCCCGTCGGCATGGAAACCAAGGTGGCCACATAGGCTGGCGTGAGTAGAGCCTCCATTTCCTTGACCTACTTCATTAGTGTGTTGAGTTGTTTTAAACACCTTGAATTATCTTTGCAAGATGAATGTGGGACAATTGGTTTTCAAGTTTTAAAGGCTTTTGTTCATTTTCACTGAAAATTAGGGGGTCCCACCATGCACAGAGACTTATAGCTAAGGGGGCCTGCCAAGAGCCTCTTGGCTTTCTATTTACAATACATTTAAGTGTTAGTGTATTTAAAATAGAGAAAATCTCAGCCCCTCATGAATGTGGGATAATGAATTATAAAGGAAAAACCATTGAGTGCTTCCTACTGGCTTTACCGTGAACATCATTCCTTCTTTCTTTGTGCTAGACAGGCCTGCATCTTTATTATGAGTGAGCTCCATTTTGCTTGGAGCAGCCTCCCAAATGACTTCAAACACTGGAGCCCACTGCATGAGTCACTTATATTGCGCAAGGCAATATCATTCCATTACATGAGTTTCCCTTGTTTTACAAATGCGTTAGTTGCAGCTCCAATCTAACTCTTCTCCTATATACAGTGCGACCTCTTCATAGTGAGCGCCTTCTAAAACTTGTGCATAGCATCCCTCTAATACTCACACTTGTGGCCTCCTTCAAAATGTGTGGGCTTCCATTGTGCACAAGCCTCCACTTCATTTGGCGCTGACATGTACAAAATGTGCTGACAGCCTCCCACTTTAGATTGCGCAGGGGCTAGCTTATGTTTCATTTGCGTGTACTCTTGCCATTATGCGAGCATCCTCAAACAACAGGTCTCCCATAGTTTGCGTGACCGCTGTTTATGTTAGAAAGCCTCCATTTGTGATTTGCGTGAGGCACTCTACCAAATCGACACTCGAGCTTTCCCTTTTTCGAACAGCTTTCAGCCTAACTCTTCGATGGCCATTGACCTTGCACTGTGGGAAGCCCTAGTTTATTCCTTCGTATGAGGTGCCTCCATTAATGAGAAAGACTCCATACTCATTGTGCATGGTAGCATACACGTACTTTGCATTGTGTGAAGCCCCCACACCAATTACACAGGGAGCCTCCTATCATTTTAAAAACTCATGCATTAGATAAATGCACGAGTTTCCACTAAACCACATTCACATCAATTGGCACCCCTCCAATTTCATTATGCAGTAGTCATACTTGTATTTGGCTTGAAAGACCGTGTACATCCACCATTTGATGCGCACCTTCCCTTTAGTTTGTTTGCGTGAGTTTTCTTTTAATTTTGCTCTCCCTTTTGTTGTGTATGCAGGCATCACATACAGACTAGCAATCTCCATCCAAATGTCTTTGGTGCTTGTTATTTCCTTGCCACCAAAAGGAAGGCATGTGCAACTCACAGGCTATTTCATGTGCCCATCCCCATGCTTTGGGTTCTTCATATGGATCAATTTTGGAAATTTAAAGGATTGTCACTCTTGACAACAGTGCCACAAACCTCCAACAACATGTTGAAGATCATGGTCAGATTTTTAGTGATCTCTCATAGAGCCCCAATAATAAGCTCATCCAACTTGACAAGCTAAAATGCAAAGGCTTTATTTATAAAGATCCATAGCAAATTGACAAGGCCTTCACAGAATACTGACAATTTGATTTGATTTGTGTGGAAACCCATAAGCAAAATATTCAAACCTTCTTAGCATACTTTAGTATCCTGGACAAGTGCATCTCAATTCTCATACTTGTTTTGCTTTTGACTTAGTGCAGGCTTTCGAAACAAGATTCCAATTCCCATTTAGCTAGATCAAAACATAATCGTTTCTCCTCTTGGTATGTATCAGCATGTTAAGACATATGAGTGTGTGCTCAGATACCTTTGCTAATCCAAAATACAACCTCATGAAGACAGACCATGGTGTATCGATCCTTCAATCACAACAATTCAACCCAAAGTTTTACTCTCTGCAACACTGTTAAATAACACAATCTGGCCTCTAGATGTGACTTTGAAAACTGATCGTAGGGCCCGATAGGAGAGTGCCATCAGGATAACAAGCACACCTCCAACATGTTATCACACTTGCCAAAGGAGATTTCTAATGAAGGGTGCTCCCCTTAATGCCACAAACACATAACAGAAATAGAGAAACAACAACAATCATATGCAAGAACAGAAAATTGGCTTCTTATTATCTCCACAAATGTGGAATTACAAACTTTCAGAATTACAATATGCAAAGCCACATGGGCATTCCCTTACAATATTCTGTAGGACAAAGCCTCGAACTATTACCCAGAACTATTCTGAACTGCCTAAGACAATAATACAGCCTTCCTTATATAGGCAATTTCCACCGCCCGAGAAGGTTCCAGAATTTTAGCCCTAAGGGCCGACCAAACTTAGAATTATTTTATTTTTCAATTTATTACATCAAAGTCGGCTCAAGATAACCTTTGAAACCCGAACAGAAATTTTGAAGAAAATTATTTTTCGCCATTTCAGGTGGCCCAACTTCCGAAGATCATAAGTCATCACCAATTGACCCGATTGACTATTATAACCCCATTTCGGAAATGCCACGAAGCGCTCTACAGGCTTGACCAGCGCAAGCGCTTGATGAAGGGTGCTCCCCTTAATGCCACAAACACATAACAGAAATAGAGAAACAACAACAATCATATGCAAGAACAGAAAATTGGCTTCTTATTATCTCCACAAATGTGGAATTACAAACTTTCAGAATTACAATATGCAAAGCCACATGGGCATTCCCTTACAATATTCTGTAGGATAAAGCCTCGAACTATTACCCAAAACTATTCTGAACTGCCTAAGACAATAATACAGCCTTCCTTATATAGGCAATTTCCACCGCCCGAGAAGGTTCCAGAATTTTAGCCCTAAGGGCCGACCAAACTTAGAATTATTTTATTTTTCAATTTATTACATCAAAGTCGGCTCAAGATAACCTTTGAAACCCGAACAAAAATTTTGAAGAAAATTATTTTTCGCCATTTCAGGTGGCCCAACTTCCGAAGATCATAAGTCATCACCAGTTGACCCGATTGACTATTATAACCCCATTTCAGAAATGCCACGAAGCGCTCTACAGGCTTGACCAGCGCAAGTGCTTGATGAAGGGTGCTCCCCTTAATGCCACAAACACATAACAGAAATAGAGAAACAACAACAATCATATGCAAGAACAGAAAATTGGCTTCTTATTATCTCCACAAATGTGAAATTACAAACTTTCAGAATTACAATATGCAAAGCCACATGGGCATTCCCTTACAATATTCTGTAGGACAAAGCCTCAAACTATTACCCAGAACTATTCTGAACTGCCTAAGACAATAATACAGCTTTCCTTATATAGGCAATTTCCACCGCCCGAGAAGGTTCCAGAATTTTAGCCCTAAGGGCCGACCAAACTTAGAATTATTTTATTTTTCAATTTATTACATCAAAGTCGGCTCAAGATAACCTTTGAAACCCGAACAGAAATTTTGAAGAAAATTATTTTTCGCCATTTCAGGTGGTCCAACTTCCGAAGATCATAAGTCATCACCAGTTGACCCGATTGACTATTATAACCCCATTTCAAAAATGCCACGAAGCGCTCTACAGGCTTGACCAGCGCAAGCACTTGATGAAGGGTGCTCCCCTTAATGCCACAAACACATAACAGAAATAGAGAAACAACAACAATCATATGCAAGAACAAAAAATTGGCTTCTTATTATCTCCACAAATGTGGAATTACAAACTTTCAGAATTACAATATGCAAAGCCACATGAGCATTCCCTTACAATATTCTGTAGGACAAAGCCTCGAACTATTACCCAAAACTATTCTGAACTGCCTAAGACAATAATACACCCTTCCTTATATAGACAATTTCCACCGCCCGAGAAGGTTCCAGAATTTTAGCCCTAAGGGCCGACCAAACTTAGAATTATTTTATTTTTCAATTTATTACATCAAAGTCGGCTCAAGATAACCTTTGAAACCCGAACAGAAATTTTGAAGAAAATTATTTTTCGCCATTTCAGGTGGCCCAACTTCCGAAGATCATAAGTCATCACCAGTTAACCCGATTGATTATTATAACCCCATTTCGGAAATGCCACGAAGCGTTCTACAGGCTTGACCAGTGCAAGTGCTTGATGAAGGGTGCTCCTCTTAATGCCACAAACACATAACAGAAATAGAGAAATAACAACAATCATATGCAAGAACAGAAAATTGGCTTCTTATTATCTCCACAAATGTGGAATTACAAACTTTCAGAATTACAATATGCAAAGCCACATGGGCATTCCCTTACAATATTCTGTAGGACAAAGCCTCGAACTATTACCCAGAACTATTCTGAACTGCCTAAGACAATAATACAGCCTTCCTTATATAGGCAATTTCCACCGCCCGAGAAGGTTCCAAAATTTTAGCCCTAAGGGCCGACCAAACTTAGAATTATTTTATTTTTCAATTTATTACATCAAAGTCGGCTCAAGATAACCTTTGAAACCCGAACAGAAATTTTGAAGAAAATTATTTTTCGCCATTTCAGGTGGCCCAACTTCCGAAGATCATAAGTCATCACCAGTTGACCCGATTGACTATTATAACCCCATTTCGGAAATGCCACGAAGCGCTCTACAGGCTTGACCAGCGCAAGCGCTTGATGAAGGGTGCTTCCCTTAATGCCACAAACACATAACAGAAATAGAGAAACAAAAAAAATCATATGCAAGAACAGAAAATTAGCTTCTTATTATCTCCACAAATGTGGAATTACAAACTTTCAGAATTACAATATGCAAAGCCACATGGGCATTCCGTTAATATATTCTGTAGGACAAAGCCTCGAACTATTACCCAGAACTATTCTGAACTGCCTAAGACAATAATACAGCCTTCCTTATATAGGCAATTTCCACCGCCCGAGAAGGTTCCAGAATTATAGACAAAGGGCCGACCAAACTTAGAATTATTTTATTTTTCAATTTATTACATCAAAGTCGGCTCAAGATAACCTTTGAAACCCGAACGTAAATTTTGAAGAAAATTATTTTTCGCCATTTCAGGTGGCCCAACTTCCGAAGATCATAAGTCATCACCAGTTGACCCGATTGACTATTATAACCCGATTTCGGAAATGCCACAAAGCGCTCTACAGGCTTGACCAGCGCAAGCGCTTGATGAAGGGTGCTCCCCTTAATGCCACAAACACATAACAGAAATAGAGAAACAACAACAATCATATGCCAGAACAGAAAATTGGCTTCTTATTATCTCCACAAATGTGGAATTACAAACTTTCAGAATTACAATATGCAAAGCCACATGGGCATTCCCTTACAATATTCTGTAGGACAAAGCCTCGAACTATTACCCAGAACTATTCTGAACTGCCTAAGACAATAATACAGCCTTCCTTATATAGGCAATTTCCACCGCCCGAGAAGGTTCCAGAATTTTAGCCCTAAGGGCCGACCAAACTTAGAATTATTTTATTTTTCAATTTATTACATCAAAGTCGGCTCAAGATAACCTTTGAAACCCGAACAGAAATTTTGAAGAAAATTATTTTTCGCCATTTCAGGTGGCCCAACTTCCGAAGATCATAAGTCATCACCAGTTGACCCGATTGACTATTATAACCCCATTTTAGAAATGCCACGAAGCGCTCTACAGGCTTGACCAGCGCAAGCGCTTGATGAAGGGTGCTCCCCTTAATGCCACAAACGCATAACAGAAATAGAGAAACAACAACAATCATATGCAAGAACAGAAAATTGGCTTCTTATTATCTCCACAAATGTGGAATTACAAACTTTCAGAATTACAATATGCAAAGCCACATGGGCATTCCCTTACAATATTCTGTAGGACAAAGCCTCGAACTATTACCCAGAACTATTCTGAACTGCCTAAGACAATAATACAGCCTTCCTTATATAGGCAATTTTCACCGCCCGAGAAGGTTCCAGAATTTTAGCCCTAAGGGCCGACCAAACTTAGAATTATTTTATTTTTCAATTTATTACATCAAAGTCGGCGCAAGATAACCTTTGAAACCCGAACAGAAATTTTGAAGAAAATTATTTTTCGCCATTTCAGGTGGCCCAACTTCCGAAGATCATAAGTCATCACCAGTTGACCCGATTGACTATTATAACCCCATTTCGGAAATGCCACGAAGCGCTCTACAGGCTTGACCAGCGCAAGCACTTGATGAAGGGTGCTCCCCTTAATGCCACAAACACATAACAGAAATAGAGAAACAACAACAATCATATGCAAGAACAGAAAATTGGCTTCTTATTATCTCCACAAATGTGGAATTACAAACTTTCAGAATTACAATATGCAAAGCCACATGGGCATTCCCTTACAATATTCTGTAGGACAAAGCCTGGAACTATTACCCAGAACTATTCTGAACTGCCTAAGACAATAATACAGCCTTCCTTATATAGGCAATTTCCACCGCCCGAGAAGGTTCCAGAATTTTAGCCCTAAGGGCCGACCAAACTTAGAATTATTTTATTTTTCAATTTATTACATCAAAGTCGGCTCAAGATAACCTTTGAAACCTGAACAGAAATTTTGAAGAAAATTATTTTTCGCCATTTCAGGTGGCCCAACTTCCGAAGATCATAAGTCATCACCAGTTGACCCGATTAACTATTATAACCCCATTTCGGAAATGCCACGAAGCGCTCTACAGGCTTGACCAGCGCAAGCGCTTGATGAAGGGTGCTCCCCTTAATGCCACAAACACATAACAGAAATAGAGAAACAACAACAATCATATGCAAGAACAAAAAATTGGCTTCTTATTATCTCCACAAATGTGGAATTACAAACTTTCAGAATTACAATATGCAAAGCCACATGGGCATTCCCTTACAATATTCTGTAGGACAAAGCCTCGAACTATTACCCAGAACTATTCTGAACTGCCTAAGACAATAATACAGCCTTCCTTATATAGGCAATTTCCACCGCCCGAGAAGGTTCCAGAATTTTAGCCCTAAGGGCCGACCAAACTTAGAATTATTTTATTTTTCAATTTATTACATCAAAGTCGGCTCAAGATAACCTTTGAAACCCGAACAGAAATTTTGAAGAAAATTATTTTTCGCCATTTCAGGTGGCCCAACTTCCGAAGATCATAAGTCATCACCAGTTGACCCAATTGACTATTATAACCCCATTTCGAAAATGCCACGAAGCGCTCTACAGGCTTGACCAGCGCAAGCGCTTGATGAAGGGTGCTCCCCTTAATGCCACAAACACATAACAGAAATAGAGAAATAACAACAATCATATGCAAGAACAGAAAATTGGCTTCTTATTATCTCCACAAATGTGGAATTACAAACTTTCAGAATTACAATATGCAAAGCCACATGGGCATTCCCTTACAATATTCTGTAGGACAAAGCCTGGAACTATTACCCAAAACTATTCTGAACTGCCTAAGACAATAATACAGCCTTCCTTATATAGGCAATTTCCACCGCCCGAGAAGGTTCCAGAATTTTAGCCCTAAGGGCCGACCAAACTTAGAATTATTTTATTTTTCAATTTATTACATCAAAGTCGGCTCAAGATAACCTTTGAAACTAAAACATAAATTTTGGAGAAAATTATTTTTCGCCATTTCAAGTGGCCCAACTTCCGAAGATCATAAGTCATCACCAGTTGACCCGATTGACTATTATAATCCCATTTCGGAAATGCCACGAAGCGCTCTACAGGCTTGACCAGCGCAAGCGCTTGATGAAGGGTGCTCCCCTTAATGCCACAAACACATAACAGAAATAGAGAAACAACAACAATCATATGCAAGAACAGAAAATTGGCTTCTTATTATCTCCACAAATGTGGAATTACAAACTTTCAGAATTACAATATGCAAAGCCACATGGGCATTCCCTTACAATATTCTGTAGGACAAAGCCTCGAACTATTACCCAGAACTATTCTGAACTGCCTAAGACAATAATACAGCCTTCCTTATATAGGCAATTTCCACCGCCCGAGAAGGTTCCAGAATTTTAGCCCTAAGGGCCGACCAAACTTAGAATTATTTTATTTTTCAATTTATTACATCAAAGTCGGCTCAAGATAACCTTTGAAACCCGAACAGAAATTTTGAAGAAAATTATTTTTCGCCATTTCAGGTGGCCCAACTTCCGAAGATCATAAGTCATCACCAGTTGACCCGATTGACTATTATAACCCCATTTTGGAAATGCCACGAAGCGCTCTACAGGCTTGACCAACGCAAGCGCTTGATGAAGGGTGCTCCCCTTAATGCCACAAACACATAACAGAAATAGAGAAACAACAACAATCATATGCAAGAACAGAAAATTGGCTTCTTATTATCTCCACAAATGTGAAATTACAAACTTTCAGAATTACAATATGCAAAGCCACATGGGCATTCCCTTACAATATTCTGTAGGACAAAGCCTCGAACTATTACCCAGAACTATTCTGAACTGCCTAAGACAATAATACAGCCTTCCTTATATAGGCAATTTCCACCGCCCGAGAAGGTTCCAGAATTTTAGCCCTAAGGGCCGACCAAACTTAGAATTATTTTATTTTTCAATTTATTACATCAAAGTCGGCTCAAGATAACCTTTGAAACCCGAACAGAAATTTTGAAGAAAATTATTTTTCGCCATTTTAGGTGGCCCAACTTTCGAAGATCATAAATCATCACCAGTTGACCCGATTGACTATTATAACCCCATTTCGGAAATGCCACGAAGCGCTCTACAGGCTTGCCCAGCGCAAGCGCTTGATGAAAGGTGCTCCCCTTAATGCCACAAACACATAACAGAAATAGAGAAACAACAACAATGATATGCAAGAACAAAAAATTAGCTTCTTATTATCTCCACAAATGTGGAATTACAAACTTTCAGAATTACAATATGCAAAGCCACATGGGCATTCCCTTACAATATTCTGTAGGACAAAGCTTCGAACTATTACCCAGAACTATTCTGAACTGCCTAAGACAATAATACAGCCTTCCTTATATAGGAGATTTCCACCGCCCGAGAAGGTTCCAGAATTTTAGCCCTAAGGGCCGACCAAACTTAGAATTATTTTATTTTTCAATTTATTACATCAAAGTCGGCTCAAGATAAATTTTGAAACCCGAACAGAAATTTTGAAGAAAATTATTTTTCGCCATTTCAGGTGGCCCAACTTCCGAAGATCATAAGTCATCACCAGTTGACCCGATTGACTATTATAACCCCATTTCAGAAATGCCACGAAGCGCTCTACAGGCTTGACCAACGCAAGCGCTTGATGAAGGGTGCTCCCCTTAATGCCACAAACACATAACAGAAATAGAAAAATAACAACAATCATATGCAAGAACAGAAAATTGGCTTCTTATTATCTCCACAAATGTGGAATTACAAACTTTCAGAATTACAATATGCAAAGCCACATGAGCATTCCGTTACAATATTCTGTATGAGAAAGCCTCGAACTATTAACCAGAACTATTCTGAACTGCCTAAGACAATAATACAGCCTTCTTTATATAGGCGATTTCCACCTCCCGAGAAGGTTCCAGAATTTTAGCCTTAAGGGCCGACCAAACTTAGAATTATTTTATTTTTCAATTTATTATATCAAAGTCGGCTCAAGATAACCTTTGAAACCCGAACAGAAATTTTGAAGAAAATTATTTTTTGCCATTTTAGGTGGCCCAACTTCCGAAGATCATAAGTCATCACCAGTTGACCCGATTGACTATCATAACCCCATTTCAGAAATGCCACGAAGCGCTCTACAGGCTTGACCAGCGCAAGCGCTTAATGAAGGGTGCTCCCCTTAATGCCACAAACATATAACAGAAATAGAGAAACAACAACAATCATATGCAAGAACAGAAAATTGGCTTCTTATTATCTCCACAAATGTGGAATTACAAACTTTTAAAATTACAATATGCAAAGCCACATGGGCATTCCTTTACAATATTCTGTAAGACAAAGCCTCGAACTATTACCCAGAACTATTCTGAACTGCCTAAGACAATAATACAGCCTTCCTTATATAGGCAATTTCCACTGCCCGAGAAGGTTCCAGAATTTTAGCGCTAAGGGCCGACCAAACTTAGAATTATTTTATTTTTCAATTTATTACATCAAAGTCGGCTCAAGATAACCTTTGAAACCCAAACAGAAATTTTGAAGAAAATTATTTTTCGCCAATTTAGGTGGCCCAACTTCTGAAGATCATAAGTCATCACCAGTTGACCCGATTGACTATTATAACCCCATTTCGGAAATGCCACGAAGCGCTCTATATGCTTGACCAGCGCAAGCGCTTGATGAAGGGTGGTCCCCTTAATGCCACAAACACATAACAGAAATAGAGAAACAACAACAATCATATGCAAGAACAGAAAATTGGCTTCTTATTATCTCCACAAATGTGGAATTACAAACTTTCAGAATTACAATATGCCAAGCCACATGGGCATTCCCTTACAATATTCTATAGGACAAAGCCTCGAACTATTACCCAGAACTATTCTGAACTGCCTAAGACAATAATACAACCTTCCTTATATAGGCAATTTCCACCGCCCGAGAAGGTTCCAGAATTTTAGCCCTAAGGGCCGACCAAACTTAGAATTATTTTATTTTTCAATTTATTACATCAAAGTCGGCTCAAGATAACCTTTGAAACCCGAACATAAATTTTGAAGAAAATTATTTTTCGCCATTTCAGGTGGCCCAACTTCCGAAGATCATAAGTCATCACCAGTTGACCCGATTGACTATTATAACCCCATTTCGAAAATGCCACGAAGCGCTCTACAGGCTTGACCAGCGCAAGCGCTTGATGAAGGGTGCTCCCCTTAATGCCACAAACACATAACAGAAATAGAGAAATAACAACAATCATATGCAAGAACAGAAAATTGGCTTCTTATTATCTCCACAAATGTGGAATTACAAACTTTCAGAATTACAATATGCAAAGCCACATGGGCATTCCCTTACAATATTCTGTAGGACAAAGCCTGGAACTATTACCCAAAACTATTCTGAACTGCCTAAGACAATAATACAGCCTTCCTTATATAGGCAATTTCCACCGCCCGAGAAGGTTCCAGAATTTTAGCCCTAAGGGCCGACCAAACTTAGAATTATTTTATTTTTCAATTTATTACATCAAAGTCGGCTCAAGATAACCTTTGAAACCAAAACATAAATTTTGGAGAAAATTATTTTTCGCCATTTCAAGTGGCCCAACTTCCGAAGATCATAAGTCATCACCAGTTGACCCGATTGACTATTATAATCCCATTTCGGAAATGCCACGAAGCGCTCTACAGGCTTGACCAGCGCAAGCGCTTGATGAAGGGTGCTCCCCTTAATGCCACAAACAAATAACAGAAATAGAGAAACAACAACAATCATATGCAAGAACAGAAAATTGGCTTCTTATTATCTCCACAAATGTGAAATTACAAACTTTCAGAATTACAATATGCAAAGCCACATGGGCATTCCCTTACAATATTCTTTAGGACAAAGCCTCGAACTATTACCCAGAACTATTCTGAACTGCCTAAGACAATAATACAGCCTTCCTTATATAGGAGATTTCCACCGCCCGAGAAGGTTCCAGAATTTTAGCCCTAAGGGCAGACCAAACTTAGAATTATTTTATTTTTCAATTTATTACATCAAAGTCGGCTCAAGATAAATTTTGAAACCCGAACAGAAATTTTGAAGAAAATTATTTTTCGCCATTTCAGGTGGCCCAACTTCCGAAGATCATAAGTCATCACCAGTTGACCCGATTGACTATTATAACCCCATTTCAGAAATGCCACGAAGCGCTCTACAGGCTTGACCAACGCAAGCGCTTGATGAAGGGTGCTCCCCTTAATGCCACAAACACATAACAGAAATAGAAAAATAACAACAATCATATGCAAGAACAGAAAATTGGCTTCTTATTATCTCCACAAATGTGGAATTACAAACTTTCAGAATTACAATATGCAAAGCCACATGGGCATTCCCTTACAATATTCTGTATGACAAAGCCTCGAACTATTAACCAGAACTATTCTGAACTGCCTAATACAATAATACAGCCTTCTTTATATAGGCGATTTCCACCTCCCGAGAAGGTTCCAGAATTTTAGCCTTAAGGGCCGACCAAACTTAGAATTATTTTATTTTTCAATTTATTACATCAAAGTCGGATCAAGATAACCTTTGAAACCCGAACAGAAATTTTGAAGAAAATTATTTTTTGCCATTTTAGGTGGCCCAACTTCTGAAGATCATAAGTCATCACCAGTTGACCCGATTGACTATCATAACCCCATTTCAGAAATGCCACGAAGCGCTCCACAGGCTTGACCAGCGCAAGCGCTTAATGAAGGGTGCTCCCCTTAATGCCACAAACATATAACAGAAATAGAGAAACAACAACAATCATATGCAAGAACAGAAAATTGGCTTCTTATTATCTCCACAAATGTGGAATTACAAACTTTTAGAATTACAATATGCAAAGCTACATGGGCATTCCTTTACATTATTCTGTAAGACAAAGCCCCGAACTATTACCCAGAACTATTCTGAACTGCCTAAGACAATAATACAGCCTTCCTTATATAGGCAATTTCCACTGCCCGAGAAGGTTCCAGAATTTTAGCGCTAAGGGCCGACCAAACTTAGAATTATTTTATTTTTCAATTTATTACATCAAAGTCGGCTCAAGATAACCTTTGAAACCCGAACAGAAATTTTGAAGAAAATTATTTTTCGCCATTTTAGGTGGCCCAACTTCTGAAGATCATAAGTCATCACCAGTTGACCCGATTGACTATTATAACCCCATTTCAGAAATGCCACGAAGCGCTCTATATGCTTGACCAGCGCAAGCGCTTGATGAAGGGTGGTCCCCTTAATGCCACAAACACATAACAGAAATAGAGAAACAACAACAATCATATGCAAGAACAGAAAATTGGCTTCTTATTATCTCCACATATGTCGAATTACAAACTTTCAGAATTACAATATGCCAAGCCACATGGGCATTCCCTTACAATATTCTATAGGACAAAGCCTCGAACTATTACCCAGAACTATTCTGAACTGCCTAAGACAATAATACAGCCTTCCTTATATAGGCAATTTCCACCGCCCGAGAAGGTTCCAGAATTTTAGCCCTAAGGGCCGACCAAACTTAGAATTATTTTATTTTTCAATTTATTACATCAAAGTCGGCTCAAGATAACCTTTGAAACCCGAACAGAAATTTTGAAAAAAATTATTTTTCGCCATTTCAGGTGGCCCAACTTCCGAAGATCATAAGTCATCACCAGTTGACCCGATTGACTATTATAACCCCATTTCGGAAATGCCACGAAGCGCTCTACAGGCTTGACCAGCGCAAGCGCTTGATGAAGGGTGCTCCCCTTAATGCCACAAACACATAACAGAAATAGAGAAACAACAACAATCATATGTAAGAACAGAAAATTGGCTTCTTATTATCTCCACAAATGTGGAATTACAAACTTTCAGAATTACAATATGCAAAGCCACATGGGCATTCCCTTACAATATTCTGTAGGACAAAGCCTGGAACTATTACCCAGAACTATTCTGAACTGCCTAAGACAATAATACAACCTTCCTTATATAAGCAATTTCCACCGCCCGAGAAGGTTCCAGAATTTTAGCCCTAAGGGCCGACCAAACTTAGAATTATTTTATTTTTTAATTTATTACATCAAAGTCGGCTCAAGATAACCTTTGAAACCCGAACAGAAATTTTGAAGAAAATTATTTTTCGCCATTTCAGGTGGTCCAACTTCCGAAGATCATAAGTCATCACCAGTTGACCCGATTGACTATTATAACCCCATTTCAGAAATGCCACGAAGCGCTCTACAGGCTTGACCAGCGCAAGCACTTGATGAAGGGTGCTCCCCTTAATGCCACAAACACATAACAGAAATAGAGAAACAACAACAATCATATGCAAGAACAGAAAATTGGCTTCTTATTATCTCCACAAATGTGGAATTACAAACTTTCAGAATTACAATATGCAAAGCCACATGGGCATTCCGTTAATATATTCTGTAGGACAAAGCCTCGAACTATTACCCAGAACTATTCTGAACTGCCTAAGACAATAATACAGCCTTCCTTATATAGGCAATTTCCACCGCCCGAGAAGGTTCCAGAATTTTAGCCCTAAGGGCCGACCAAACTTAGAATTATTTTATTTTTCAATTTATTACATCAAAGTCGGCTCAAGATAACCTTTGAAACCTGAACAGAAATTTTGAAGAAAATTATTTTTCGCCATTTCAGGTGGCCCAACTTCCGAAGATCATAAGTCATCACCAGTTGACCCGATTAACTATTATAACCCCATTTCGGAAATGCCACGAAGCGCTCTACAGGCTTGACCAGCGCAAGCGCTTGATGAAGGGTGCTCCCCTTAATGCCACAAACACATAACAGAAATAGAGAAACAACAACAATCATATGCAAGAACAGAAAATTGGCTTCTTATTATCTCCACAAATGTGGAATTACAAAATTTCAGAATTACAATATGCAAAGCCACATGGGCATTCCCTTACAATATTCTGTAGAACAAAGCCTCGAACTATTACCCAGAACTATTCTGAACTGCTTAAGACAATAATACAGCCTTCCTTATATAGGCAATTTCCACCGCCCGAGAAGGTTCCAGAATTTTAGCCCTAAGGGCCGACCAAACTTACAATTATTTTATTTTTCAATTTATTACATCAAAGTCGGCTCAAGATAACCTTTGAAACCCGAATAGAAATTTTGAAGAAAATTATTTTTCGCCTTTTCAGGTGGCCCAACTTCCGAAGATCATAAGTCATCACCAGTTGACCCGATTGACTATTATAACCCCATTTCGGAAATGCCACGAAGCGCTCTACAGGCTTGACCAGCGCAAGCGCTTGATGAAGGGTGCTCCCCTTAATGCCACAAACACATAACAGAAATAGAGAAACAACAACAATCATATGCAAGAACAGAAAATTGGCTTCTTATTATCTCCACAAATGTGGAATTACAAACTTTCAGAATTACAATATGCAAAGCCACATGGGCATTCCCTTACAATATTCTGTAGGACAAAGCCTGGAACTATTACCCAGAACTATTCTGAACTGCCTAAGACAATAATACAGCCTTCCTTATATAGGCAATTTCCACCGCCCTAGAAGGTTCCAGAATTTTAGCCCTAAGGGCCGACCAAACTTAGAATTATTTTATTTTTCAATTTATTACATCAAAGTCGGCTCAAGATAACCTTTGAAACCAAAACATAAATTTTGGAGAAAATTATTTTTCGCCATTTCAAGTGGCCCAACTTCCGAAGATCATAAGTCATCACCAGTTGACCCGATTGACTATTATAATCCCATTTCGGAAATGCCACGAAGCGCTCTATATGCTTGACCAGCGCAAGCGCTTGATGAAGGGTGCTCCCCTTAATGCCACAAACACATAACAGAAATAGAGAAACAACAACAATCATATGCAAGAACAGAAAATTGGCTTCTTATTATCTCCACAAATGTGGAATTACAAACTTTCAGAATTACAATATGCAAAGCCACATGGGCATTCCCTTACAATATTCTGTAGGACAAAGCCTCGAACTATTACCCAGAACTATTCTGAACTGCCTAAGACAATAATACAGCCTTCCTTATATAGGCAATTTCCACCGCCCGAGAAGGTTCCAGAATTTTAGCCCTAAGGGCCGACCAAACTTAGAATTATTTTATTTTTCAATTTATTACATCAAAGTCGTCTCAAGATAACCTTTGAAACCCGAACAGAAATTTTGAAGAAAATTATTTTTCGCCATTTCAGGTGGCCCAACTTCCGAAGATCATAAGTCATCACCAGTTGACCCGATTGACTATTATAACCCCATTTTGGAAATGCCACGAAGCGCTCTACAGGCTTGACCAGCGCAAGCGCTTGATGAAGGGTGCTCCCCTTAATGCCACAAACACATAACAGAAATAGAGAAACAACAACAATCATATGCAAGAACAAAAAATTGGCTTCTTCTTATCTCCACAAATGTGAAATTACAAACTTTCAGAATTACAATATGCAAAGCCACATGGGCATTCCCTTACAATATTCTGTAGGACAAAGCCTCGAACTATTACCCAGAACTATTCTGAACTGCCTAAGACAATAATACAGCCTTCCTTATATAGGCAATTTCCACCGCCCGAGAAGGTTCCAGAATTTTAGCCCTAAGGGCCGACCAAACTTAGAATTATTTTATTTTTCAATTTATTACATCAAAGTCGGCTCAAGATAACCTTTGAAACCCGAACAGAAATTTTGAAGAAAATTATTTTTCGCCATTTCAGGTGGCCCAACTTCCGAAGATCATAAGTCATCACCAGTTAACCCGATTGACTATTATAACCCCATTTCAGAAATGCCACGAAGCGTTCTACAGGCTTGACCAGTGCAAGTGCTTGATGAAGGGTGCTCCTCTTAATGCCACAAACACATAACAGAAATAGAGAAACAACAACAATCATATGCAAGAACAGAAAATTGGCTTCTTATTATCTCCACAAATGTGGAATTACAAACTTTCAGAATTACAATATGCAAAGCCACATGGGCATTCCATTACAATATTCTGTAGGACAAAGCCTCGAACTATTACCCAGAACTATTCTGAACTGCCTAAGACAATAATACAGCCTTCCTTATATAGGCAATTTCCACCGCCCGAGAAGGTTCCAGAATTTTAACCCTAAGGGCCGACCAAACTTAGAATTATTTTATTTTTCAATTTATTACATCAAAGTCGGCTCAAGATAACCTTTGAAACCCGAACAGAAATTTTGAAGAAAATTATTTTTCGCCATTTCAGGTGGCCCAACTTCCGAAGATCATAAGTCATCACCAGTTGACCCGATTGACTATTATAACCCCATTTCGGAAATGCCACGAAGCGCTCTACAGGCCTGACCAGCGCAAGCGCTTGATGAAGGGTGCTCCCCTTAATGCCACAAACACATAACAGAAATAGAGAAACAACAACAATCATATGCAAGAACAAAAAATTGGCTTCTTATTATCTCCACAAATGTGGAATTACAAACTTTCAGAATTACAATATGCAAAGCCACATGGGCATTCCCTTACAATATTCTGTAGGACAAAGCCTCGAACTATTACCCAGAACTATTCTGAACTGCCTAAGACAATAATACAGCCTTCTTTATATAGGAGATTTCCACCGCCCGAGAAGGTTCCAGAATTTTAGCCCTAAGGGCCGACCAAACTTAGAATTATTTTATTTTTCAATTTATTACATCAAAGTCGGCTCAAGATAAATTTTGAAACCCGAACAAAAATTTTGAAGAAAATTATTTTTCGCCATTTCAGGTGGCCCAACTTCCGAAGATCATAAGTCATCACCAGTTGACCCGATTGACTATTATAACCCCATTTCAGAAATGCCACGAAGCGCTCTACAGGCTTGACCAGCGCAAGCGCTTGATGAAGGGTGCTCCCCTTAATGCCACAAACACATAACAGAAATAGAAAAATAACAACAATCATATGCAAGAACAGAAAATTGGCTTCTTATTATCTCCACAAATGTGGAATTACAAACTTTCAGAATTACAATATGCAAAGCCACATGGGCATTCCCTTACAATATTCTGTATGACAAAGCCTCGAACTATTAACCAGAACTATTCTGAACTGCCTAAGACAATAATACAGCCTTCTTTATATAGGCGATATCCACCTCCCGAGAAGGTTCCAGAATTTTAGCCCTAAGGGCCGACCAAACTTAGAATTATTTTATTTTTTAATTTATTACATCAAAGTCGGCTCAAGATAACCTTTGAAACCCGAACAGAAATTTTGAAGAAAATTATTTTTTGCCATTTTAGGTGGCCCAATTTCCGAAGATCATAAGTCATCACCAGTTGACCCGATTGACTATCATAACCCCATTTCAGAAATGCCACGAAGCGCTCTACAGGCTTGACCAGCGCAAGCGCTTGATGAAGGGTGCTCCCCTTAATGCCACAAACATATAACAGAAATAGAGAAACAACAACAATCATATGCAAGAACAGAAAATTGGCTTCTTATTATCTCCACAAATGTGGAATTACAAACTTTTAGAATTACAATATGCAAAGCCACATGGGCATTCCTTTACAATATTCTGTAAGACAAAGCCCCGAACTATTACCCAGAACTATTCTGAACTGCCTAAGACAATAATACAGCCTTCCTTATATAGGCAATTTCCACTGCCCGAGAAGGTTCCAGAATTTTAGCGCTAAGGGCCGACCAAACTTAGAATTATTTTATTTTTCAATTTATTACATCAAAGTCGGCTCAAGATAACCTTTGAAACCCGAACAGAAATTTTGAAGAAAATTATTTTTCCCCATTTTAGGTGGCCCAACTTCTGAAGATCATAAGTCATCACCAGTTGACCCGATTGACTATTATAACCCCATTTCGGAAATGCCACGAAGCGCTCTATATGCTTGACCAGCGCAAGCGCTTGATGAAGGGTGGTCCCCTTAATGCCACAAACACATAACAGAAATAGAGAAACAACAACAATCATATGCAAGAACAGAAAATTGGCTTCTTATTATTTCCAAAAATGTGGAATTACAAACTTTCAGAATTACAATATGCCAAGCCACATGGGCATTCCCTTACAATATTCTATAGGACAAAGCCTCGAACTATTACCCAGAACTATTCTGAACTGCCTAAGACAATAATACAGCCTTCCTTATATAGGCAATTTCCACCGCCCGAGAAGGTTCCAGAATTTTAGCCCTAAGGGCCGACCAAACTTAGAATTATTTTATTTTTCAATTTATTACATCAAAGTCGGCTCAAGATAAATTTTGAAACCCGAACAGAAATTTTGAAGAAAATTATTTTTCGCCATTTCAGGTGGCCCAACTTCCGAAGATCATAAGTCATCACCAGTTGACCCGATTGACTATTATAACCCCATTTCAGAAATGCCACGAAGCGCTCTACAGGCTTGACCAGCGCAAGCGCTTGATGAAGGGTGCTCCCCTTAATGCCACAAACACATAACAGAAATAGAAAAATAACAACAATCATATGCAAGAACAGAAAATTGGCTTCTTATTATCTCCACAAATGTGGAATTACAAACTTTCAGAATTACAATATGCAAAGCCACATGGGCATTCTCTTACAATATTCTGTATGACAAAGCCTCGAACTATTAACCAGAACTATTCTGAACTGCCTAAGACAATAATACAGCCTTCTTTATATAGGCGATATCCACCTCCCGAGAAGGTTCCAGAATTTTAGCCCTAAGGGCCGACCAAACTTAGAATTATTTTATTTTTTAATTTATTACATCAAAGTCGGCTCAAGATAACCTTTGAAACCCGAACAGAAATTTTGAAGAAAATTATTTTTTGCCATTTTAGGTGGCCCAATTTCCGAAGATCATAAGTCATCACCAGTTGACCCGATTGACTATCATAACCCCATTTCAGAAATGCCACGAAGCGCTCTACAGGCTTGACCAGCGCAAGCGCTTGATGAAGGGTGCTCCCCTTAATGCCACAAACATATAACAGAAATAGAGAAACAACAACAATCATATGCAAGAACAGAAAATTGGCTTCTTATTATCTCCACAAATGTGGAATTACAAACTTTTAGAATTACAATATGCAAAGCCACATGGGCATTCCTTTACAATATTCTGTAAGACAAAGCCCCGAACTATTACCCAGAACTATTCTGAACTGCCTAAGACAATAATACAGCCTTCCTTATATAGGCAATTTCCACTGCCCGAGAAGGTTCCAGAATTTTAGCGCTAAGGGCCGACCAAACTTAGAATTATTTTATTTTTCAATTTATTACATCAAAGTCGGCTCAAGATAACCTTTGAAACCCGAACAGAAATTTTGAAGAAAATTATTTTTCCCCATTTTAGGTGGCCCAACTTCTGAAGATCATAAGTCATCACCAGTTGACCCGATTGACTATTATAACCCCATTTCGGAAATGCCACGAAGCGCTCTATATGCTTGACCAGCGCAAGCGCTTGATGAAGGGTGGTCCCCTTAATGCCACAAACACATAACAGAAATAGAGAAACAACAACAATCATATGCAAGAACAGAAAATTGGCTTCTTATTATCTCCACAAATGTGGAATTACAAACTTTCAGAATTACAATATGCCAAGCCACATGGGCATTCCCTTACAATATTCTATAGGACAAAGCCTCGAACTATTACCCAGAACTATTCTGAACTGCCTAAGACAATAATACAGCCTTCCTTATATAGGCAATTTCCACCGCCCGAGAAGGTTCCAGAATTTTAGCCCTAAGGGCCGACCAAATTTAGAATTATTTTATTTTTCAATTTATTACATCAAAGTCAGCTCAAGATAAACTTTGAAACCCGAACAGAAATTTTGAAGAAAATTATTTTTCGCCATTTCAGGTGGCCCAACTTCCGAAGATCATAAGTCATCACCAGTTGACCCGATTGACTATTATAACCCCATTTCGGAAATGCCACGAAGCGCTTTACAGGCTTGACCAGCGCAAGCGCTTGATGAAGGGTGCTCCCCTTAATGCCACAAACACATAACAGAAATAGAGAAACAACAACAATCATATGCAAGAACAGAAAATTGGCTTCTTATTATCTCCACAAATGTGGAATTACAAACTTTCAGAATTACAATATGCAAAGCCACATGGGCATTCCCTTACAATATTCTGTAGGACAAAGCCTCGAACTATTACCCAGAACTATTCTGAACTGCCTAAGACAATAATACAGCCTTCCTTATATAGGCAATTTCCACCGCCCGAGAAGGTTCCAGAATTTTAGCCCTAAGGGCCGACCAAACTTAGAATTATTTTATTTTTCAATTTATTACATCAAAGTCGGCTCAAGATAACCTTTGAAACTCGAACAAAAATTTTGAAGAAAATTATTTTTTGCCATTTCAGGTGGCCCAACTTCCGAAGATCATAAGTCATCACCAGTTGACCCGATTGACTATTATAACCCCATTTCGGAAATGCCACGAAGCGCTCTACAGGCTTGACCAGCGCAAGCGCTTGATGAAGGGTGCTCCCCTTAATGCCACAAACACATAACAGAAATAGAGAAACAACAACAATGATATGCAAGAACAGAAAATTGGCTTCTTATTATCTCCACAAATGTGGAATTACAAACTTTCAGAATTACAATATGCAAAGCCACATGGGCATTCCCTTACAATATTCTGTAGGACAAAGCATGGAACTATTACCCAGAACTATTCTGAACTGCCTAAGACAATAATACAGCCTTCCTTATATAGACAATTTCCACCGCCCGAGAAGGTTCCAGAATTTTAGCCCTAAGGGCCGACCAAACTTAGAATTATTTTATTTTTCAATTTATTACATCAAAGTCGGCTCAAGATAACCTTTGAAACCCGAACATAAATTTTGGAGAAAATTATTTTTCGCCATTTCAAGTGGCCCAACTTCCGAAGATCATAAGTCATCACCAGTTGACCCGATTGACTATTATAATCCCATTTCGGAAATGCCACAAAGCGCTCTACAGGCTTGACCAGCGCAAGCGCTTGATGAAGGGTGCTCCCCTTAATGCCACAAACACATAACAGAAATAGAGAAACAACAACAATCATATGCAAGAACAGAAAATTGGCTTCTTATTATCTCCACAAATGTGGAATTACAAACTTTCAGAATTACAATATGCAAAGCCACATGGGCATTCCCTTACAATATTCTGTAGGACAAAGCCTCGAACTATTACCCAGAACTATTCTGAACTGCCTAAGACAATAATACAGCCTTCCTTATATAGGCAATTTCCACCGCCCGAGAAGGTTCCAGAATTTTAGCCCTAAGGGCCGACCAAACTTAGAATTATTTTATTTTTCAATTTATTACATCAAAGTCGGCTCAAGATAACCTTTGAAACCCGAACAGAAATTTTGAAGAAAATTATTTTTCGCCATTTCAGGTGGCCCAACTTCCGAAGATCATAAGTCATCACCAGTTGACCCGATTGACTATTATAACCCCATTTTAGAAATGCCACGAAGCGCTCTACAGGCTTGACCAGCGCAAGCGCTTGATGAAGGGTGCTCCCCTTAATGCCACAAACACATAACAGAAATAGAGAAACAACAACAATCATATGCAAGAACAGAAAATTGGCTTCTTATTATCTCCACAAATGTGAAATTACAAACTTTCAGAATTACAATATGCAAAGCCACATGGGCATTCCCTTACAATATTCTGTAGGACAAAGCCTCGAACTATTACCCAGAACTATTCTGAACTACCTAAGACAATAATACAGCCTTCCTTATATAGGCAATTTCCACCGCCCGAGAAGGTTCCAGAATTTTAGCCCTAAGGGCCGACCAAACTTAGAATTATTTTATTTTTCAATTTATTACATCAAAGTCGGCTCAAGATAACATTTGAAACCCGAACAGAAATTTTGAAGAAAATTATTTTTCGCCATTTCAGGTGGCCCAACTTCCGAAGATCATAAGTCATCACCAGTTAACCCGATTGACTATTATAACCCCATTTCGGAAATGCCACGAAGCGTTCTACAGGCTTGACCAGTGCAAGTGCTTGATGAAGGGTGCTCCTCTTAATGCCACAAACACATAACAGAAATAGAGAAACAACAACAATCATATGCAAGAACAGAAAATTGGCTTCTTATTATCTCCACAAATGTGGAATTACAAACTTTCAGAATTACAATATGCAAAGCCACATGGGCATTCCCTTACAATATTCTGTAGGACAAAGCCTCGAACTATTACCCAGAACTATTCTGAACTGCCTAAGACAATAATACAGCCTTCCTTATATAGACAATTTCCACCGCCCGAGAAGGTTCCAGAATTTTAACCCTAAGGGCCGACCAAACTTAGAATTATTTTATTTTTCAATTTATTACATCAAAGTCGGCTCAAGATAACCTTTGAAACCCGAATAGAAATTTTGAAGAAAATTATTTTTCGCCATTTCAGGTGGCCCAACTTCCGAAGATCATAAGTCATCACCAGTTGACCCGATTGACTATTATAACCCCATTTCGGAAATGCCACGAAGCGCTCTACAGGCTTGACTAGCGCAAGCGCTTGATGAAGGGTGCTCCCCTTAATGCCACAAACACATAACAGAAATAGAGAAACAACAACAATGATATGCAAGAACAGAAAATTGGCTTCTTATTATCTCCACAAATGTGGAATTACAAACTTTCAGAATTACAATATGCAAAGCCACATGGGCATTCCCTTACAATATTCTGTAGGACAAAGCCTCGAACTATTACCCAGAACTATTCTGAACTGCCTAAGACAATAATACAGCCTTCCTTATATAGGAGATTTCCACCGCCCGAGAAGGTTCCAGAATTTTAGCCCTAAGGGCCGACCAAACTTAGAATTATTTTATTTTTCAATTTATTACATCAAAGTCGGCTCAAGATAAATTTTGAAACCCGAACAGAAATTTTGAAGAAAATTATTTTTCGCCATTTCAGGTGGCCCAACTTCCGAAGATCATAAGTCATCACCAGTTGACCCGATTGACTATTATAACCCCATTTCAGAAATGCCACGAAGCGCTCTACAGGCTTGACCAGCGCAAGCGCTTGATGAAGGGTGCTCCCCTTAATGCCACAAACACATAACAGAAATAGAAAAATAACAACAATCATATGCAAGAACAGAAAATTGGCTTCTTATTATCTGCACAAATGTGGAATTACAAATTTTCAGAATTACAATATGCAAAGCCACATGGGCATTCCCTTACAATATACTGTATGACAAAGCCTCGAACTATTAACCAGAACTATTCTGAACTGCCTAAGACAATAATACAGCCTTCTTTATATAGGCGATTTCCACCTCCCGAGAAGGTTCCAGAATTTTAGCCCTAAGGGCCGACCAAACTTAGAATTATTTTATTTTTCAATTTATTACATCAAAGTCGGCTCAAGATAACCTTTGAAACCCGAACAGAAATTTTGAAGAAAATTATTTTTCGCCATTTTAGGTGGCCCAACTTCCGAAGATCATAAGTCATCACCAGTTGACCCGATTGACTATCATAACCCCATTTCAGAAATGCCACGAAGCGCTCTACAGGCTTGACCAGCGCAAGCGCTTGATGAGGGGTGCTCCCCTTAATGCCACAAACACATAACAGAAATAGAGAAACAACAACAATCATATGCAAGAACAGAAAATTGGCTTCTTATTATCTCCACAAATGTGGAATTACAAACTTTTAGAATTACAATATGCAAAGCCACATGGGCATTCCTTTACAATATTCTGTAAGACAAAGCCTCGAACTATTACCCAGAACTATTCTGAACTGCCTAAGACAATAATACAGCCTTCCTTATATATGCAATTTCCACCGCCCGAGAAGGTTCCAGAATTTTAGCGCTAAGGGCCGACCAAACTTAGAATTATTTTATTTTTCAATTTATTACATCAAAGTCGGCTCAAGATAACCTTTGAAACCCGAACAGAAATTTTGAAGAAAATTATTTTTCGCCATTTTAGGTGGCCCAACTTCTGAAGATCATAAGTCATCACCAGATGACCCGATTGACTATTATAACCCCATTTCGGAAATGCCACGAAGCGCTCTATATGCTTGACCAACGCAAGCGCTTGATGAAGGGTGCTCCCCTTAATGCAACAAACACATAACAGAAATAGAGAAACAACAACAATCATATGCAAGAACAGAAAATTGGCTTCTTATTATCTCTACAAATGTGGAATTACAAACTTTCAGAATTACAATATGCCAAGCCACATGGGTATTCCCTTACAATATTCTATAGGACAAAGCCTCGAACTATTACCCAGAACTATTCTGAACTGCCTAAGACAATAATACAGCCTTCCTTATATAGGCAATTTCCACCGCCCGAGAAGGTTCCAGAATTTTAGCCCTAAGGGCCGACCAAACTTAGAATTATTTTATTTTTCAATTTATTACATCAAAGTCGGCTCAAGATAACCTTTGAAACCCGAACAGAAATTTTGAAGAAAATTATTTTTCGCCATTTCAGGTGGCCCAACTTCCGAAGATCATAAGTCATCACCAGTTGACCCGATTGACTATTATAACCCCATTTCGGAAATGCCACGAAGCGCTCTACAGGCTTGACCAGCGCAAGCGCTTGATTAATGGTGCTCCCCTTAATGCCACAGACACATAACAGAAATAGAGAAACAACAACAATCATATGCAAGAACAGAAAATTGGCTTCTTATTATCTCCACAAATGTGGAATTACAAACTTTCAGAATTACAATATGCAAAGCCACATGGGCATTCCCTTACAATATTCTGTAGGACAAAGCCTCGAACTATTACCCAGAACTATTCTGAACTGCCTAAGACAATAATACAGCCTTTCTTATATAGGCGATTTCCACCGCCCGAGAAGGTTCCAGAATTTTAGCCGTAAGGGCTGACCAAACTTAGAATTATTTTATTTTTCAATTTATTACATCAAAGTCGGCTCAAGATAACCTTTGAAACCCGAACAGAAATTTTGAAGAAAATTATTTTTCGCCATTTCAGGTGGCCCAACTTCCGAATATCATAAGTCATCACCAATTGACCCGATTGACTATTATAACCCCATTTCGGAAATGCCACGAAGTGCTCTACAGGCTTGACCAGAGCAAGCGCTTGATGAAGGGTGCTACCCTTAATGCCACAAACACATAAAAGAAATAGAGAAACAACAACAATCATATGCAAGAACAGAAAATTGGCTTCTTATTATCTCCACAAATGTGGAATTACAAACTTTCAGAATTACAATATGCAAAGCCACATGGGCATTCCCTTACAATATTCTGTAGGACAAAGCCTCGAACTATTACCCAGAACTATTCTGAACTGCCTAAGACAATAATACAGCCTTCCTTATATAGGAAATTTCCACTGCCCGAGAAGGTTCCAGAATTTTAGCCCTAAGGGCCGACCAAACTTAGAATTATTTTATTTTTCAATTTATTACATCAAAGTCGGCTCAAGATAACCTTTGAAACCCGAACAGAAATTTTGAAGAAAATTATTTTTCATCATTTCAGGTGGCCCAACTTCCGAAGATCATAAGTCATCACCAGTTGACCGGATTGACTATTATAACCCCATTTCAGAAATGCCACAAAGCGCTCTACAGGCTTGACCAGCGCAAGCTCTTGATGAAGGGTGCTCCCCTTAATGCCACAAACACATAACAGAAATAGAAAAACAACAACAATCATATGCAAGAACAGAAAATTGGCTTCTTATTATCTCCACAAATGTGGAATTACAAACTTTCAGAATTACAATATGCAAAGCCACATGGGCATTCCCTTACAATATTTTGTAGGACAAAGCCTCGATCTATTACCAGAAACTATTCTGAACTGCCTAAGACAATAATACAGCCTTCCTTATATAGGCAATTTCCACCGCCCGAGAAGGTTCCAGAATTTTAGCCCTAAGGGCCGACCAAACTTAGAATTATTTTATTTTTCAATTTATTACATCAAAGTCGGCTCAAGATAACCTTTGAAACCCGAACAGAAATTTTGAATAAAATTATTTTTCGCCATTTCAGGTGGCGCAACTTCCGAAGATTATAAGTCATCACCAGTTGACCCAATTGACTATTATAACCCCATTTCGGAAATGCCACGAAGCACTCTACAGGCTTGACCAGCGCAAGCGCTTGATGAAGGGTGCTCCCCTTAATGCCACAAACACATAACAGAAATAGAGAAACAACAACAATCATATGCAAGAACAGAAAATTGGCTTCTTATTATCTCCACAAATGTGGAATTACAAACTTTCAGAATTACAATATGCAACGCCACATGGGCATTCCCTTACAATATTCTGTAGGACAGCCTCGAACTATTACCCAGAACTATTCTGAACTGCCTAAGACAATAATAGAACCTTCCTTATATAGGCAATTTCCACCGCCCGAGAAGGTTCCAGAATTTTAGCCCTAAGGGCCGACCAAACTTAGAATTATTTTATTTTTCAATTTATTACATCAAAGTCGGCTCAAGATAACCTTTGAAACCCGAACAGAAATTTTGAAGAAAATTATTTTTCGCCATTTCAGGTGGCCCAACTTCCGAAGATCATAAGTTATCACCAGTTGACCCGATTGACTATTATAACCCCATTTCGAAAATGCCACGAAGCGCTCTACAGGCTTGACCAGCGCAAGCGCTTGATGAAGGGTGCTCCCCTTAATGCCACAAACACATAACAGAAATAGAGAAACAACAACAATCATATGCAAGAACAGAAAATTGGCTTCTTATTATCTCCACAAATGTGGAATTACAAACTTTCAGAATTACAATATGCAAAGCCACATGGGCATTCCCTTACAATATTCTGTAGGATAAAGCCTCGAACTATTACCCAGAACTATTCTGAACTGCCTAAGACAATAATACAGCCTTCCTTATATAGGCAATTTCCACCGCCCGAGAAGGTTCCAGAATTTTAGCCCTAAGGGCCGACCAAACTTAGAATTATTTTATTTTTTAATTTATTACATCAAAGTCGGCTCAAGATAACCTTTGAAACCCGAACAGAAATTTTGAAGAAAATTATTTTTCGCCATTTCAGGTGGCCCAACTTCCGAAGATCATAAGTCATCACCAGTTGACCCGATTGACTATTATAACCCCATTTCAGAAATGCCACGAAGCGCTCTACAGGCTTGACCAGCGCAAGCGCTTGACGAAGGGTGCTCCCCTTAATGCCACAAACACATAACAGAAATAGAAAAACAACAACAATCATATGCAAGAACAGAAAATTGGCTTCTTATTATCTCCACAAATGTGGAATTACAAACTTTCAGAATTACAATATGCAAAGCCACATGGGCATTCCCTTACAATATTCTGTAGGACAAAGCCTCGACCTATTCCCCAGAACTATTCTAAACTGCCTAAGAAAATAAAACAGCCTTCCTTATATAGACAATTTCCACCGCCCGAGAAGGTTCCAGAATTTAAGTCCTAAGGGCCGACCAAACTTAGAATTATTTTATTTTTCAATTTATTACATCAAAGTCGGCTCAAGATAACCTTTGAAAGCCGAACAAAAATTTTGAAGAAAATTATTTTTCGCCATTTCAGGTGGCCCAACTTCCGAAGATCATAAGTCATCACCAGTTGACCCGATTGACTATTATAACCCCATTTCGGAAATGCCACGAAGCACTCTACAGGCTTGACCAGCGCAAGCGCTTGATGAAGGGTGCTCCCCTTAATGCCACAAACACATAACAGAAATAGAGAAACAACAACAATGATATGCAAGAACAAAAAATTGGCTTCTTATTATCTCCACAAATGTGGAATTACAAACTTTCAGAATTACAATATGCAAAGCCACATGGGCATTCCCTTACAATATTCTGTAAGACAAAGCCTCGAACTATTACCCAGAACTATTCTGAACTGCCTAAGACAGTAATACAGCCTTCTTTATATAGGCGATTTCCACCGCCCGAGAAGGTTCCAGAATTTTAGCCCTAAGGGCCGACCAAACTTAGAATTATTTTATTTTTCAATTTATTACATCAAAGTCGGCTCAAGATAACCTTTGAAACCCGAACAGAAATTTTGAAGAAAATTATTTTTCACCATTTCAGGTGGCCCAACTTCCGAAGATCATAAGTCATCACCAGTTGACCCGATTGACTATTATAACCCCATTTCGGAAATGCCACGAAGCGCTCTACAGGCTTGACCAGCGCAAGCGCTTGATGAAAGGTGCTCCCCTTAATGCCACAAACACATAACAGAAATAGAAAAATAACAACAATCATATGCAAGAACAGAAAATTGGCTTCTTATTATCTCCACAAATGTGGAATTACAAACTTTCAGAATTATAATATGCAACGCCACATGGGCATTCCCTTACAATATTCTGTAGGACAAAGCCTCGAACTATTAACCAGAACTATTCTGAACTGCCTAAGACAATAATAGAACCTTCCTTATATAGGCAATTTCCACCGCCCGAGAAGGTTCCAGAATTTTAGCCCTAAGGGCCGACCAAACTTAGAATTATTTTATTTTTCAATTTATTACATCAAAGTCGGCTCAAGATAACCTTTGAAACCCGAACAGAAATTTTGAAGAAAATTATTTTTTGCCATTTCAGGTGGCCCAACTTCCGAAGATCATAAGTCATCACCAGTTGACCCGATTGACTATTATAACCCCATTTCGGAAATGCCACGAAGCGCTCTACAGGCTTGACCAGCGCAAGCGCTTGATGAAGGGTGCTCCCCTTAATGCCACAAACACATAACAGAAATAGAGAAACAACAACAATCATATGCAAGAACAAAAAATTGGCTTCTTATTATCTCCACAAATGTGGAATTACAAACTTTCAGAATTACAATATGCAACGCCACATGGGCATTCCCTTAAAATATTCTGTAGGACAGCCTCGAACTATTACCCAGAACTATTCTGAACTGCCTAAGACAATAATACAACCTTCCTTATATAGGCAATTTCCACCGCCCGAGAAGGTTCCAGAATTTTAGCCCTAAGGGCCGACCAAACTTAGAATTATTTTATTTTTCAATTTATTACATCAAAGTCGGCTCAAGATAACCTTTGAAACCCGAACAGAAATTTTGAAGAAAATTATTTTTCGCCATTTCAGGTGGCCCAACTTCCGAAGATCATAAGTCATCACCAGTTGACCCGATTGACTATTATAACCCCATTTCGGAAATGCCACGAAGCGCTCTACAGGCTTGACCAGTGCAAGCACTTGATGAAGGGTGCTCCCCTTAATGCCACAAACACATAACAGAAATAGAGAAACAACAACAATCATATGCAAGAATAGAAAATTGGCTTCTTATTATCTCCACAAATGTGAAATTACAAACTTTCAGAATTACAATATGCAAAGCCACATGGGCATTCCCTTACAATATTCTTTAGGACAATGCCTCGAACTATTACCCAGAACTATTCTGAACTGCCTAAGATAATAATACAGCCTTCCTTATATAAGCAATTTCCACCGCCCGAGAAGGTTCCAGAATTTTAGCCCTAAGGGCCGACCAAACTTAGAATTATTTTATTTTTCAATTTATTACATCAAAGTCGGCTCAAGATAACCTTTGAAACCCGAACATAAATTTTGAAGAAAATTATTTTTCCCCATTTCAGGTGGCCCAACTTCCGAAGATCATAAGTCATCACCAGTTGACCCGATTGACTATTATAACCCCATTTCGGAAATGCCACGAAGCACTCTACAGGCTTGACCAGCTCAAGCGCTTGATGAAGGGTGCTCCCCTTAATGCCACAAACACATAATAGAAATAGAGAAACAACAACAATGATATGCAAGAACAGAAAATTGGCTTCTTATTATCTCCACAAATGTGGAATTACAAACTTTCAGAATTACAATATGCAAAGCCACATGGGCATTCCCTTACAATATTCTGTAGGACAAAGCCTCGAACTATTACCCAGAACTATTCTGAACTGCCTAAGACAATAATACAGCCTTCTTTATATAGGCGATTTCCACCGACCGAGAAGGTTCCAGAATTTTAGCCCTAAGGGCCGACCAAACTTAGAATTATTTTATTTTTCAATTTATTACATCAAAGTCGGCTCAAGATAACATTTGAAACCCGAACAGAAATTTTGAAGAAAATTATTTTTCGCCATTTCAGGTGGCCCAACTTCCGAAGATCATAAGTCATCACCAGTTGACCCGATTGACTATTATAACCCCATTTCGGAAATGCCACGAAGCGCTCTACAGGCTTGACCAGCGCAAGCGCTTGATGAAGGGTGCTCCCCTTAATGCCACAAACACATAACAAAAATAGAGAAACAACAATAATCATATGCAAGAATAGAAAATTGGCTTCTTATTATCTCCACAAATGTGGAATTACAAACTTTCAGAATTACAATATGCAACGCCACATGGGCATTCCCTTACAATATTCTGTAGGACAAAGCCTCGAAGTATTACCCAGAACTATTCTGAACTGCCTAAGACAATAATAGAACCTTCCTTATATAGGCAATTTCCACCGCCCGAGAAGGTTCCAGAATTTTAGCCCTAAGGGCCGACCAAACTTAGAATTATTTTATTTTTCAATTTATTACATCAAAGTCGGCTCAAGATAACCTTTGAAACCCGAACAGAAATTTTGAAGAAAATTATTTTTTGCCATTTCAGGTGGCCCAACTTCCGAAGATCATAAGTCATCACCAGTTGACCCGATTGACTATTATAACCCCATTTCGGAAATGCCACGAAGCGCTCTACAGGCTTGACCAGTGCAAGCACTTGATGAAGGGTGCTCCCCTTAATGCCACAAACAGATAACAGAAATAGAGAAACAACAACAATCATATGCAAGAACAGAAAATTGGCTTCTTATTATCTCCACAAATGTGGAATTACAAACTTTCAGAATTACAATATGCAAAGCCACATGGGCATTCCCTTACAATATTCTGTAGGACAAAGCCTCGAACTATTACCCAGAACTATTCTGAACTGCCTAAGACAATAATACAGCCTTCCTTATATAGGCAATTTCCACCGCCCGAGAAGGTTCCAGAATTTTAGCCCTAAGGGCCGACCAAACTTAGAATTATTTTATTTTTCAATTTATTACATCAAAGTCGGCTCAAGATAACCTTTGAAACCCGAACAGAAATTTTGAAGAAAATTATTTTTCGCCATTTCAGGTGGCCCAACTTCCGAAGATCATAAGTCATCACCAGTTGACCCGATTGACTATTATAACCCCATTTCGGAAATGCCACGAAGCGCTCTACAGGCTTGACCAGCGTAAGCGCTTGATGAAGGGTGCTCCCCTTAATGCCACAAACACATAACAGAAATAAAGAAACAACAACAATCATATGCAAGAACAGAAAATTGGCTTCTTATTATCTCCACAAATGTGGAATTACAAACTTTCAAAATTACAATATGCAAAGCCACATGGGCGTTCCCTTACAATATTCTATAGGACAAAGCCTCGAACTATTACCCAGAACTATTCTGAACTGCCTAAGACAATAATACAGCCTTCCTTATATAGGCAATTTCCACCGCCTGAGAAGGTTCCAGAATTTTAGCCCTAAGGGCCGACCAAACTTAGAATTATTTTATTTTTCAATTTATTACATCAAAGTCGGCTCAAGATAACCTTTGAAACCCGAACAGAAATTTTGAAGAAAATTATTTTTCGCCATTTCAGGTGGCCCAACTTCCAAAGATCATAAGTCATCACCAGTTGACCCGATTGACTATTATAACCCCATTTCGGAAATGCCACGAAGCGCTCTACAAGATAGACCAGCGCAAGCGCTCGTCACCCAAATTTTTGACCTCATCCGGGGCCTCTAAAGCCTTCAAAACTGAGTTCAAAGATTCTGTACCCTGCTGCCAATACCGAAAATCTTCAATATCTTCCAATATACACTTGATCTGGCAATGAAACTTTACTAGCAGACTTATATGACCAAAATGAACCTCCAAGAAAGAAATCATATCATTCTGAGCACATACGAAAATTACCAAAAATAGTAACTTTCCATAAATAGCAGCTCTGCACAAAATAACCCTTATTGAATATAAAAACATAAATATTTTTGGGTGATGCAAGATTGCTCTTACACCCAGGATGCTCCTGCATCAATTTCCCAAAAAGAACCGAGCCCAAAGTTATTAACAATCAAAGATAACCACTTTAAAAATAATTCTTTCTGCACTTGTCAAAACTGCACAAGTTGGCCTTGGAACTGCCTTAAAACTGACCTATTGAAACCTCCGAGGACTGGCAACTCGGGCATTGACTTTACATCATACAAGGAACACAAATCCATCATTACCTCACTCCGAAGATCAAGTGGTCAATCACATTTAATCAACAAAGTCAACCTGTTAAAAACATTTAGGACCAAAAATAGTGAAATATGCATAAATCAATTTTGGAAATGGCCTAGAAAATTGATCAAATTGATTGGCAGGGACCCCCAAATCTAGAGGTAAGTAGTCTTCCATGTCTTCAGCATGATTCCACAATTGGCATGTTATGATCAATCTCTGGGAGAAAGATACAATCAACTAAACAGGGCCTTCAACTAAAGTATGTAATTGCCCTTCATCAAATTGTTAGAAACTGCAGATGGAATCAGATTGGAAAACTAAGAAAAAGGATTCGCCATGGCCTATAAAATAAACCATAAGGATTATTTGACCACTGGAACATGGTGCAAAAGGAAATTTCTCAAATTTGTCACAGGGTCAAAAGTTATGATCAGCTAAACAGGGCCATTCAGAAAACTGGATAGAATAGAGAAACAAGACAAATCTGGAAAGCTAACTTTGGGAGATCCAAAAACTGATGAAACGGATTTAGGAAGGCTTGAGCTTTGAAACATACGCCATCTGATATACATTTAAAACACTCCTAAAGTGGTGGGCTATGAGACCTAACAGGGTATAAGATATTCAAAGGCAAATAGGGCCTGGTACAATAATTTGACACTTAGGGACGAATGCAGATTTTGGAGAAGTGTTGAAAACAAGACATCATGAAACAACTTGAAACTTGAATGTGATGATCTGAGATGTCTTCTAATGATAAAACAAGGGTAAAGAACACTTGACATGCATGGGAAATTTCAGAAATGCATCCGGGAAAATAGGCATCAAAGCACCTAATGGGGTTAGAAAGCAAAATTTTTTTAACAAGGTGCTCAAAAACCCATGCTGTATTTTTTGAGTAGCAACAGTGGCTCTGACTATGGACATATGCCCCATGCGGGCATGTAGAGAACCTTCAGAATCTCATGGTAGAAGCAGACCACCCCGAAAACACCAAATTTGAAACTTCTCTTTCTTCTCTTTTCACCTTTCCTTCCTAACACCTCTTCTCAAAAAATGGGAACCTCTATTGAAAGCAAACACACAACACAACTGAAAGAAAAATGACTCTACAATATGTACTTTATCTACAAGAAGCCCAAAACCCCAAAATTGAAGTTAGCTCTTACCTCTTTCATACATTTGGTTTTGGTCCTTACAAATCAAAGGCATACTAAAACCATTGCTTGCATGTGTTTTTTTGAAAACACTACCACCTTCCTTCAACACATCAAACAAAAGATAGTCAACAAACTCACCATCACCTGATAAAATAGAGTCAATGAAGTACTATGAATGCTGATCATTGTGCGATATCAAAACATCACACCCCTCCTTACTACTGACTTGCGGGACAAAGAAACAGTTTAGCTTCTTTTCATGAATAAAATCAAACTTCTCATGAACACTAGTTTGCACAAAAACATAAGATTCATTCACAGTATTGATTTGCAAACTAGGATGGAACTCTTTTAGACAACCATTTGATTGCATAAGACCTGATATAGCTTGTTGATTAGAGCCTTTACAAACATCCTCTAAATCTGAAAATGGATCATCAAATAACAATTCATTTGTCATTGGCAAATCTGAAAACACACATGTAGATCTCTTACTCTCCTTAAGAGAGTAATCAACATTCTAATGTACACAAGAATCATCCACATCAAACTCATCAAGATCGGAATCCACAACAACATATTCATCATCATATTCATCATACTTAATAAAATCAGATTTCTTCCAGTCATATGCATTTCCATCTTGCATATTGTTTGCCTCAGAAGTAGGAAAAAGAAAATCAGTATAAGTTTCATACTTTGTATCCACTTGCATGTCTTCACTATCAAAGCATATATCAACCAAGCATTGTAAAATAGGGTCTACATTTGGTGCATACTTCCGAAAATCCAAAGCTAGTAGTTCTGATATTTCTTCACTGCTCAGTGAACCTTGGACCTCACTTTCATTGGCTTTAACCTCTTCTTTGCTGTTGCAAATATCTTGTTCATTAGGAACAAAGATTGAAGTCTCTTGGCTCACACTATTTTGAGAAAAAGAGTCATCACAGTCACTCTCATCCGCATAATAATTGCTCTCTTGCTGATCACAAGACTCTTCCCTATTTTGAGAACAGAAGTCTATCCTGCCATGCTGATAATAAAACACATCTTTGAGTCCAACGGAAACATCTGCAATTAGGTTTTCATATTTGACATCTTGATATTCATCTACTTCACTATCAGCATCATAGTCAACATTTTCATCATAACTAGAGTCAGCATCACTAATATTTTTAGATTCACATTCTTCAAACTCATTTATCCATTTTTTAACAAGTTCAATGCCTTCCTCTTTACACTTCGCAGACCATTCTACTGACTTAGGCATATAAAGTTCTAAGAATAAATGAAAATATGTAGACTCTTGGATTTAGATTCCTTCTGACAACTTATCAATTGCATTGGAAAACCTTTCATATAATACATATATGGATTCTCCACTTATTTCTCCTACATGTCTTTTCAAAAATAATATAGCTTGGTCTTGTATTTTCTGACTTAACAATGCAATATCCTTTTGAATTTCTTGAAGATTTGGTTGACAAATCTCAGATATAGACAAAATATCTTGATTTGTTGGATCCAGACTCTCCATTACACTATTTAGAAACAAAACATCTTCTTCATTCACAAGGATTTCTATTCAACTTATGCAATCATTTCTCATAAGATCATATCATACTTCTAAATCTGATTGTTTGAAAAATATAAAACCATAAGCATGACCAAAAAATTTAAATCTAAATTCCTTCTTTTAGTGACTTCTTCACTTAGTAAGGAAATAATTTATTTCATAAAACTTTGAGGAATACTTGGGAAAATTCTTTTGTTGTTGTCCTTTTGAAGTTCATTCTGATTTTGTCATTCACCGCTAAATCTTTCGAGCATCTTCTAGATCCTTGCTGCAAGTGTTCCCAACTGATCATAAATCATCTTTCATCTAAGTGCACACTCGTGCAAAGATCTTTCAGAGTTGCCACTCACTGTTGTGAGAATGTATAGAGCTTTAATAGAACAAGGACAAGCTGGGTTTCAACAAAGATAGCAGGCTTTCAGCAAGTCAACAAGATTTGACACATTTCTTCACTAAGAAGATATTCAGAATCACCTTAATCAACAACAAAAACTAGGCTAGTAAATATGATCTGAATGACTTTCAAATTTACAAAGATTTTATAACTCTTTCCTCAACTAGATATGGCAGACGACTGGATTTATAAACAAATAGGCCAGGAGTTAAACTCAACTTAGAACTTGTGTCACTTGTCTGATTGTAAAAATAATCCCCAGCGGAGTCGACAATTTGTTAGGAATTTTTCTTGTAGGGTCAAACTTGGCAAGTTATGGGCTTGATTCTTAGTTAAAAGGGGCTCCAAGTTTGCAAGAAAAGCCTAATTGATGAGGATTGGATAAGATCGCCCTTCTGCTTCGAGCTCCATAGGACTTAGGTGGGTATTGCCTATGAATAGGTTACTATATTTCAAGTAAGCTTTTGATTAGTGGATTTGGTCTTCACTATCATGCTATTTAGGCTTCAGATCACTTCAACAAAAGATCACTCTATAGACAACTGAGAATCTCCTGATACAGAGCTTGACAATAGAAACTATAAATGTAACAACATAGACAATGGGATAAGGATGTAAATCCTTCTTCTTTTTATAAGTACAACTCAAGGAAGGTTAACCTTTCAATTTGATTCTCTCTCAAGGAATCAGTAGAATTAAACTATATGACTTAGATATAATCCCTTTACAATATGCATGAACTTAGAAACATAAAAGACTGGTACTAAAATTTAGTGTTTGAAGATAGAAACATAACTACTCAACAGACATCTAGCCAGTGCATATTCCATGGGGCAAATAGTTACTGTATGTAAATCCACAAGAAGAGATCAAAACAAATATAGTGAAATGCCTTCCAGATTACTTGCAGTTTGAATATAGTGCCTTACAAACCATTCTGTCACTCCTATACTGTTATCATCAAAATCTTGATAATCATGTTCACTCTCTGAGACTATTCATGAAAATTTAATTCTTTCCTTGAAAGAAAATGATAAATAATCAGACAAGCTGCCTTGCAACTGGTATGTTTTACATGCTTGACAAATAAAAACATAAAAGAGTATAACATAAAAATGAGAAGACAACAACAGAATCTGAGAGAAACTGCAATGTATTTCTTTGACCATAATCCTATTTCAATACACACAGAATTTTAAAGTTCAGGGACCTAGACATAGGAAAGAAAAATCTGCTCTACAAGAAAGATATTCAAGATTCATCCTTTAGAGACATGCTCACAACCAAGCAGTCACAGGAACCCTCCAGAAAAAAGGAATAGGAACCCCTAACACAGAGAAGAGAAGAAGATAAATAGAAGAAGAAGAAACCCTAAAATCTCTACTTGATCAACACTTGTTTGCTTTGCAATTTGATCTCATTTATCCTCTCTCCTTTGAAAAAAAAGATCTTCTTGGGCACCTCAAAATCTGATAACATTCCTTGCTTGCACAAAATCTGCTCATCTACTTGAAATCTGATTCATTCTGTCCTTTATTTTTTTCAAAAGACAAGACATTCCCTCTACCGGATCTGCAAAATAAAATATGCATAGAATAAAAAAGTCTCCCCAAAATCTGATTGCGGATGAAAAAGCCTTTACTACTCTCAGCAACTCAATCAAATTAGATTTTATCCACTGCCATCATATCCATCATCTTCTGGCATTTTCGGAAAGATATTATACTGCTATATTTGGTTAAAAAATGGATCTGCAGCAATCAAATCTCTGTGCAAGCTCCTGGCATGAAATAAATTCGAGTTTTATCCCTAATGTTGAACTTTGTAACCTTTTAAATCTTATATTTCTTTAAAATCTTCATAGGCTACCAGAATGTGCCACTTGTCATCTTCTTATTCACTGCTCAGACTGGACCCTTAACCTCAGTTCATTCAGAGATTTGGAGACCACACTAATCTCGAAATCTCTGGAGTCAACTCCTAACCATGGTTACCTTCAGAGACTTGGAGAAATCTCTTAGTCTCTAAGTCTTAGAAAGACCTCCCTAACTGCAGTTGGATTGAGAGACCTTGTGACTAGCTTCAGTCTCTAGATCTCCAAGTCTCCAAGTCTCTAGATTTCTCCTCTAGTGACTTGGTGACAAATGCTACCTCATAATCTCCAAATCCTCAACCTTTGACCACCAACATTATGAGACCTTGCAACTAGGCTAATCTCACAATCTCAGAACCTTTCGCATTTAACTGATAGCATCATGAGACTTCGCGACTAGTGGTTTGCTGACTGTTTCCATCTGGCAACTGGGCTATTGGTGGTTAACTCCAGGTCTCAGTGGTTATCTCCTAGTGACCTCACAACTTTGTAACACCTGTCCACTTTCATCCTTGCTATCACCATCAGCGCTCTACAAAATTTTTTATCTTGGGGCTTGTCAGGACGAAAACCAAGGCAGCCGCATAGGCTATCGTGAGCAGAGCCTCCACTGCCTTGACTTACTTCATTAGTGTGTTGAGTTTGTTTTAAACACCTTGAATTCACTTTGGAGGATGAATGTGGGACAATTGGTTTTCAAGTTTTAAAGGCTTTTGTTCATTTTCACTCAAAATTAGGGGGTCCCACCATGCACAGAGACTTACAGATAAGGGGGCCCACCGAGAGCCTCTTGGCTTTCTATTTACAATACATTTAAGTGTTAGTGTATTTAAACAAGAGAAAATCTTAGCCCCTCACAAATGTGGGATAATGAATTATAAAGGAAAAACCATCGAGTGCTTCCTCTTGGCTTTACCGTGAACATCATTCCTTTTGTCTTTGCGCTAGACAGGCCTGCATCTTTATTATGAGTGAGCTCCATTTTGCTTGGAGCAGCCTCCCAAATGACTTCAAACGCTGGAGCCCACTGCGTGAGTCACTAATATTGCACAAGGAAGCATCGTTCCACTACATGAGTTTCCCCTGTTTTACAAATGCGCTAGTTGCAGCTCCAATCTAACTCTTCTCCTATATACAATATAGCCTCTTCACAGTGAGCGCCTTCCCAAACTTGTGCATAGCATCCCTCTAATACTCACACCTGTGGCCTCCTTCAAAATGTGTGGGCTTCCATTGTCCACAAGCCTCCACTTCATTTGGTGCTGACATGTACAAAATGTGCTGACAGCCTCCCACTTTAGATTGCATAGGGGTTGGCTTATGTTTCGTTTGCGTGAGCTCTTGCCATTATGCAAGTATCCTCAAACAATAGGTCTCCCATAGTTTGTGTGACCACTGTTTATGTTAGAAGGCCTCCATTTGTGCTTTGCGTGAGGCACTCTACCAAATCGACACTCGAGCTCTCCCTTTTTCAAACGGCTTGCAGCCTGCCTCTTCGATGGCCATTGACCTTGCACTATGGGAAGCCCTAGTTTATTCCTTCATATGAGGTGCCTCCATTAATGTGCAAGAATCCATACTCATTCCGCATGGCAGCATACATGTACTTTTCAATGTGTGAAGCCCCCACACCAATTACACAGGGAGCCTCCTATCATTTTGAAAACTCATGCATCAGATAAATGCGTGAGTTTTCACTAAACCACATTCACATCAACTGGCACCCTCCAATTTCATTATGCACTGTTCATACTTGTAGTTGGCTGGCAAGACCGCACACATCCACCATTTGATGCGGACCTTCCCTTTAGTTTGTCTGCGTGAGTTTTCTGTTAATTCTGCTCTCCCTTTTGTTGTGTATGCAGGCATCACATACAAAATAGCAATCTCCATCCAAATGTCTTTGGTGCCTGTTATTTCCTTGCCGCCAAAAGGAAGGCATGTGCAACTTACAGGTTGTTTCATGTGCCCATCCCCATGCTTTGGGTTCTTCATATGGATCAATTTTGGCCGTTCAAATCATTTTCACTCTTGACAACAGTGCCACAAACCTCCGACAACATGCTGAACATCATGGTCAGATTTCTAGTGATCTCTCACAGAGCCCCAATAATAAGCTCATCCAACTTGACAAGCTAAAATGCAAAGGCTTTATTTATAAAGATCCATAGTAGATTGACAAGGCCTTTACAGAATACTGACAATTTGATTTGATTTGTGTGGAAACCCACAAGAAAAATATCCAAACATTCTTAGCATACTTTAGTATCCTGGACAAGTGCATCTCAATTCTCATACTTGTTTGTCTTTTGACCTAGTGTAGGCTTTTGAAACAAGATTCCAATTCCCATTTAGCTGGATCAAAACATAATCGTTTCTCCTCTTGGTACGTATTAGCATGTTAAGACAAATGAGTCTGTGTTCAGATACCTTTGCTAATCCAAAATAAAACCTCATGAACACAAACCATGGTGTATGGAGCCTTCAATCACAACAATTCAACCCAAAGTTATACTCTCTGCAACACCGTTAAATAACACAATCTGGCCTCTGGAAGCGACTTTGAAAACTGACTGCAGGGCCCGATAGGAGAGCGCCATCCAGATGACAAGCACACCTCCAACATGTTATCACATTTGCTAAAGGATATTTCATGAAAAGATCCGAGCCCAAAGTTCGTAACAATCAAAGATAACCACTTTAAAAACAATTCGTTCTGCACTTGTTAAAACTGCACAGGTTGGCCCCGGAACTGCCTTAAAACTGACCAACTGAAACTTCCAAGGATTGGAAACTCGGGCATTGACTTTCCATTATACAAGGAACACAAATCCATCATTACCTCACTTCGAAGATCAAGTGGTCAATGTCATTTAATCAGCAAAGTCAGCCTGTCAGAAACATTTAGGACAAAAAATAGTGAAATATGCATAAATCAGTTTTGGAAATGGCCTAGAAAGCTAATGAAATGGATTGGAAAGGACCCCCAAATCTAGATGTAAGTAGTCTTCCATGTCTTCAATATGATGCCACAACTGGAATGTTATGATCAATCTCTATGAGAAAGATACAATCAACTAAACAGGGCCTCCGGCTAAAGTATGTAACTGCCCTTCATCAAATTGTTAGAAAGTGCGGATGGAATCAGATTGGCAAACTAAGAAAAAGGACTCACCATGGCCTATAAATTGAACCATAAGGAGTATTTGACCACTTGAACATGGTTAAAAAGGAAATTTCTCAAATTGGTCATAGGGTCAAAAGTTATGATAAGCCAAACAAGGCCATTCAGAAAACTGGACAGAATAGATGAATAAGACAAATCTGGAAAGCCAACTTTGGGGGATCCAAAAACTAATCAAATGGATTCGGGAAGGCTTGAGATTTGAAACATAAGCCATTTGATATACATTTAAAACACTCCCAAAGTGGCGGGCTATGAGACCTGACAGGGTACAAGATATTCAAAGGCAAACAGGGCCTGGTACAACAATTTGACACTTAGGGACGAATGCAGATTTTGGACAAGTGCTGAAAACAAGACATCATGAAACAACTTGAAACTTGAATATGATGATCTGAGATGTCTTCTAATGATAAAAAAAGGGTAAAGAATACCTGACATTCATGGGAAACTTCAGAAATGCATCCAGGAAAATAGGCATCAAAACACCTAATGGGGTCAGAAAGCAATTTTTTTTTAACAAGGTGCTCAAAAACCCATGTTGTATTTTTTGAGTACCAACATATCCTATTAAACAAGAAGACATCAAATTGATGTCAATGATACTAGGTTACAGGTTTCATCACACTAGCAGGGTGAATAGTGTGTCTACAGGCACTATTCTAACTGCCATCAGACTTGTGAAGGATGATGGGGAATTCAACTTGTGTGAGATCTTGCGCACATAGTTGATTGATAACATCAAGGCCATCAAGCATGAAAAGACAAAGATATTTAGGTTTGGTTCATTAATCATCTACATGCACCTTCATATTGTTGGGTGAGTATCAGATTTGTATTTAGACAAATCCATTCCTACCATGCCTCAGATATCCAACAAAGCATCCATAGAGAGAAAATTAAGAGATTATGTGACATTGGAATTGAGGACCTTCAGGGTCAAGATGCAAATGAGATATAGGATTCTAGAGAGAATTGTGGAAAAGTACAAAGATATAATTTGTTTTACGGTGGAGACAAATACAACTTGTATGGAAGTTGTTTAGCCAAGAACTAAGTGGATTCATCCACTTGGCTATGAAGTAGAGGAATAGGTCCTTGAAGCATATGCATAGGTATTACTATCAGCATCCATAGAGAGCAAATTAATAGATTATGTGACATTGGAATTGAGGACCTTTAGGGTCAAGATGCAAACGAGATATAGGATTCTAGAGAGCATTGTGGAAAAGTACAAAGATACAATTTATTTTATGGTGGAGACAAATACAACTTTTATGGAAGCTCTTTAGCCAAGAACTAAGTGGATTCATCCACTTGGCTATGAAGTAGAGGAATAGGTCCTTGAAGCATATGCATAGGTATTACTATCAACCCACAAAGATCCTAATGAACCTAGGTGGGGAACATATGAGGAGAAAACAAGAGAAGTAGATGCAAAGCTAAAAAATGCATCAACAAAAAGAAAGGTTGCTAAATGTTGGAATTAGGAGAGATAGGTACTAAGAGGGGAGGGGTGAATCAATGCCTTCAAAAACTTTACTTGTAAACCTTTTAGATCTATGACTGTAAATAGTGATAACCTTGCAAAATAACTTGTATCTAATTGCATGTATCAATCATCCATTTAGTTTAGGAAAGTAAACAACATGAAATCAAAATAGAAATCACATAACACAAGTATTTTGGTAATGCAAAAACCCTTGTTATAAGGTAAAAACTACGGTGGGGATGACACCCACAAATTCTTCACTATTGCAGATAGAAAAGGTTTGCCTGTTAGGGCTACAATTTTTGATCACTTCTGGTGATCTTACCCTATTAGGAGTAACATATTAGATCAACTAGATCTACCTAGCTATAGGATTTTAACAACACTAATGAAGTGTGCACTCGGTTAAGAGATTTACATAAGACTGTTAAGTCTACTATGTTAAGAGATTTATCCAAAACTCTATTACAATTGTTAGAAAGCAATATGCAATTATCTACTAATTGACAACTCAATTGTCTAATATAGATCTATAAGTTCTGAATGTACTTCACTTTTTACTATGATGAATCTCTCCTCTAAACTGCTTGGTAGCCTTTTCTAATTCTGCTTAATCTAATATCCTCTGCAATTTGCTCTGTTAACTGATAGACTTGAAGTTAGGAAAATGCTTCAAGTTTCTTCTTCATTTATATATCTGTTCTCGCATCAATTCACATCACAAATGATGAAAACATACATTTATATAGCGATCTACTTTTTCAGCTTTAACAAAATTAGGTTACACAACATAGTCATAACCCTAAGATCTATGGTGTACAAAAATGACCTAGATCAGACTATTACATAATATATACATTGCATTTAATGAATATCATAACAATAAATATTCCTCAATCTTGGTAAAACATTTTATGATCTGTTGTAACCATTTGCATAGAAGAATGTGCCATTTTAGATTACTATGTCATTTTCTGTGAACCTCGGTAAAAACTATATAAACTGCTCAGTGTATACTGTGACACTTAGTGTTTACTGTCTGTCGGTGTCGGTGATGCTATTGCTTGGTAAACTATGTAGTGCTCGGTGCATAAGCTTTACCGATTAGTTTGTCTTGCTTCTAGTTACCGATTTACTCAATGTAAGTGACTGACCGATATCTTTGATAACCTTTGATACTAATGAAAACCTTGAATGCTCAATAGAGATAACAATCTCCCGCTTTGACATTAGTATAAAAAATGGAATGTATATAGACACAATTTTCTATATATAACTTATATCTTCGCCATATACATATATGCTTATCAAAATTTTCTAAGTAAGTACTCCCCCTCAATGCATGTTCCTGATTAGTAGTATACATAGCATCTATGTACATATTTGGCATAATGACTTATACATTGCTTTCCCCCTTTTTGATAGTAATGCCAAATACAAAAAAATGTAACAGTATATTCACATCTTGTCAAAAATATACTGGTGGATTTTCTTGACTAACTCTAAGAGGTTTTCCCATTCCTCTTTCAAGTTGGTGAGAGCAATATGCTCAAGACTGACTTGTGTAGGCATGTCAAAGATGTTTTTCGACACCGAAATCTTAGGTGTTGCTACAAGTTGTTCCACTTTGACAATGTGTGCCTCAAAATTTTTTAGGTATGGAAAGAGTTCTGTATGTAACTTAGTGACCTGATCAGTTATGTGCTCTTCCTATTTCTTGAGATCTGCTATCAACCGCCGAAGTTCTTGAACTCAATGAATGTGCTTTGAGAAAGCATGTGGCTTGGTTGTAGCAGCATTTTCACTGGTCTTGATTTCATCTTCCGGACCTTTTATCTTTTCACTGATCTCAACAGTGAAGGTTTTCACAGTGCATAGCTTTAGTAAGAATTGACAAATTAACTGGGTTATAGATTTTATTTTAGTTATTACCTCAGATAATTTGATCTTGTTGATTGCAACTTCTTGGCTGATTCTTTCTACTAGTTTATTCTGTATCCTTGACTCTGCTCTTTCTTCAATTCATTTGTCTGCATCGGTATCTAGGGCATTTATCTTCTCAGTAAGTATAGCAAGTTGATCTATGATAGGAGTATCTTCATCAATATTTACCTTAGGTACTACCTGTTGTAGGATATCCCTCACATCTGTTAAGATTTTAGTTAGTTTTTTTTCTTGCTTCAACTTTTCTTGAGCTGCCTTTCTTTAACATAGTTCCCCATATCTGCTTAATTCCTCAGGGCTAAGGGTCCTCGGGTCAAACTCAGGAATAATTATCACTTCATCTAGGGTGACCGGCACTTTTCCTTTCTTTTTCTTCTTCTTCTTCGATACTAATGGTGATTTCTTCCTAGTAATGACAAGAGACTTGTCTCCAGTCTTCGGAGTATCCTTCCTAGTTGACACACTCTATTCCTTCTTCTGCTCCTCGATAGCCATTGTCTTGGTTGATGGAGTGGGAGCCTTAGGTGTAGTGTCAGTTGGGATTACCTCAGTTTCCTTTATTTCATCTGTTACCTTTGTCTCGGTGGAAGGTGCCTCTATTTTGTTAGGCTCATCTGTCTCTGTAGGTTTCTTAGTTTCTTGTAGGTATCTTTGTTTTGCTTGGGGTTTGATCCATCAGGTTGTTCCTGTGAAATAATTTCTACTACCTCTGCAAGTACAAGAAGCTCACTTGGTAGTGATGTAAATGCACATTTAGTGACTTGTTCTTCATCTTGATTGTTTTCCGGTGCAATATTTACATCCTCATCTTCCTTGTCATCAAGATCACCATTTGTGATGTCCTTAATGAGTACATCATCATCCATTTTCTTCTTCATTTGGATCTCTACTCAATTCGGTGCATCCTGTGAGATATTTTTTGTCTTCTTTTTCTTTAGTGATATCAATTACCTTGGTAATTGATATACCAGAATCCTTTGACTTCTCTACTGTAGTATCATCAATGTATATACCTTTACCTTTGGAATTTTGTCTCTTTTTAGACATATTTAAGTATGCATTTTTCTCAACTTGTTCTTTGGCTTTAAAAATTGATCTCCATAGGGCATCGCTAGTCTCCTCTACATCTACCACGTTCTCATCTAGTATCATCATGGCTCGGTTCTTTACAGAAAATCTTAGTTGATGATTAACCATGAGTTCATCAAGTTCTGTTAGGCTTAGATGTGGAGTAGCCTGAACTAGAGATCTTTCTCTCTTTCTTATGTCAGTTTCAAGTGCATAACCCCATTTCTGATTTATTCTGTCATCCAAATCCTTTGGTAATGAACATGTAAATTCCAATGGAACTCACTTGAATTTTATCATCATTTGGATGAATGCCTCTTCTATCTTTGTTTGATCCTCATTTGACATTTTGTCAAATCTGCTTATTTCTGGATCAGCAAGGTCTCCGTTCTCAATTATATCTTCAATGACTTCATCTATTTACCTTACCTTGTTGCTGGCCACCTTGAATTGATTGTTTTCATCTTCAGTTTTAGTATCCTCAAGGTCTTCTCTACCTCTTATCAATCTTCTTCTTTTCTTTGGTGCCTCAGCTGCAACCTTGGATCCTTTCTTGCATAAGTCTTAGTTGGTGTAGTTTCTTTTCATTTTATTACCTTTTCTACTTCCTTCTTTTGTGGTGGTGAAGCTCTAGTTGATGATCTTGTCCTTATACCTTCTTGTACTGGTAACTACTTCTTCTTAGGAACTTTGGGAGGAGGAACCGGTGTGGGATCTTTTTATTTTTCAGACTTGGTTTCCTCACTATCATATGGCTTGTCATCTAACATTATCTGACCTTCAGTTGCTTGTTCAACTAGTGTCTCCTCAAATGATTTAGAGACATCTCTAAATCTAGTAGTAAGATCTTTCCTCATCTTCTTTTCCCTTCTATAAATTTTACCGATCTCTATGCCTATAGTGATTTTAGATTTGGCCTCTTCATATGTTCCGAACCTAGTGGTAATGGGGTCTTTTAAATATGCAAGTAGTGCATTAATAGATTTTAGTGTGAAATCATGGTTCATTTCATAACCCATAGGTGCCAACCATTTTGATCTAGGTTCAACTACTTTTATCATAGAATGATCTGTGTCTACTACAAAATAAATATTTGTCTCAAAATTTTCAACTAATTCCCTTGGAATTGTACTTCTTTTATGCATTTTGGTCTGAACTTCTTTAAAGTATGCATCAAATTCTATATTTAGTTTATCTCCTAACTTATTTACCATCTCAGTAATTTTTGCAATTATTGGTTTATCTGTTGTCCAATTTACTTTACTGACACCAGGTACAAACTTTTGTAGATAGAAAAATATACAAACAAGTAGTGATCCAAACTTATAGGTGTTTGACTTCTTTGACCTTATAGTCTTCATGTTTTCCTATAGTTGATCTAATAGTACCTCGACAAGATCAACCTGGTGACCTTTCTCCACAATTTTGTATGCCATGTCTACTGCGCTACAGGGTATGTTGTTGAGTCTGCTCGATTGAAATATCTTGTACTCGATTACATGTGTTGAGAACTTAACTACTGGGTCTCTGATTGTTGAAATCTTCAGTGCCCGACTATCCCATTGAGCTCTAGTGTTCTTCTCAACATTAGGTCATGATGAACTATGGAAGGCATTTTCCTTGTCGGTTGTAGGGAGCCCAGTAACCCTACTGATCATTTTCTTAGTGACCTCTATTGGTTTCTCTCGCCAGAATTTTCCATCGTGATACCTACTCAATACGATTATGATCCAATCTATCTTAAATGATTGCAGATAGTAAGTGACACATGATATCCATGATTCCTCAATCTTCTTGTATTCTTGTTTTAATTTTCCATCGATGCCACAGAGTAGTTGATGTGCTGCAACAGTCCTGAAATCTCCTACTTCTCCAATTTTGCAGGGAATATACGCTCTTACGTCCTCTTTCAATAAAACCCTATCTGGTATTCTTGAGAAAGCCCCCATTGAATCTATTTGTGATGTGACCTTGGGATGTGGCTTGAACTTAGGTTCATCAAAATTTTCCCTTACAATCAGATTAACTTCTTCATCAACACTTTGTGATTTGCTAGTGGATGGTGTAGATGCCATAAATCGATTAAGGGTTTCGGCTAGCAGTAGGTAAATAAAGTGTACGATAGAAAATGAACTTACTCAGAGTCATCGAAGAGTGATATAGGTTTGATCTACAGTAACCTTGAATCCTTCTGAAAAACTTTCTAGCTCAAACTCTTTTCTATGAAATCTTTGCTCTTTGAAATCGCAATGTAAAAATGAACTCTGTTTCTCGTGTATTTATAGAGTTTTTGATATTCCCGCTCAAACTTTCATGCAATAAATGCTTGATCTACTTTTAGTTCATAACAATTGTCAGCTCGATAACAACCAAAAATTTTTATCTACTTGGTTAACACATAATTTCTTCATTAGTTTGCACTGTTGTTCGATTAACCTTGTGTAGTGATTACCGATGGGTAACCAAGTCTCAGTCTTTCTTTTACTGACTATATAACATTGTTAGCTCATACCATATAAACCATAGTGCATCTTTATTCATGCAGATTTGGTATGTGCACAACATATATAAGGAACTATATGTAAAATGTGATCATTTTGTAATGTTAGTTCCATACATACCTATATCACCTCAAGTGGAGGTACCGATGTCACCCAATCTAGTGGATGAGGTTTCACCAATAACATTACTTGACTTAGAATTCTCATTAGATGCCCTCTTCCACATAGTGTTCCTTAACTTCGTGATATTTGCAATAGTGTATCCACTCTCAAATACATGATTTTCTTCTGGTGCTCGGTCTCTGCAGTTCTTGCTTAAATGACCGACTCTATGATAGTGCTTACATTCCATTCCAGTGCTTGTCCAAGTTCTTGATTGTCCAATCTGACTCTTTCTGTAACAATTTTCTACAATGTGTCCATATCTACCACAAGCAGTATAGTTAGCCCATGTATTACAATCCCAAACATAAGAATTACCTTGTCTCTTCGGTTGATAAGGCTTTCACGTGTTTTCTCCTTAGGAGTCCATAATTGCTTCATCTTAGCCTTACACTCTCGTGCAGTATGTCCATGTTTATTACAAGTATAGCATATTTTCTCCATAGTAGTATTGTTAGCAATATCATTCTCTTTAGCTCTACACTCATAAGCTTGGTGTCCAAACTTACCACAATAATAACAATATCCATTAAACTTAGGAGTGACTAGAGGTTTACCTTGTGCTTTGCTTCTACACACATTAGATGTATGTCTTGGTTTTCCACAGTGATAACATGTCAGCGCTTTAGGTTTTAGACTTTGATTGTTGTTGCCTTGTTCAGCTTGTTGTGATGATTCTCCTTCACCAATATAGCCTATCCTAGCTCTACTCCCAAATCTTCTTTGATTAAATAGAAATTCATCAATCTTCTTTGAATTATCCTCCACTATTTTCTTCATTTCATTTTGTTGCTACTGATTTTTCACTTCATTTCTCAGCTTCTCATTCTCCTCTCTAAGTCTTGCAACATCTTCTAGTCTTCTTAACAATTCTTCATTCACTCTATTTACCTCTTGATTCATAGTCATCAATTGATTAGATACTTGGAAGTGACGATTAGTAAGTCTTTGCATTTCATTCTCTTTAGCTTGAAGTTGTTCAGTAATCTATCTTGGGTCATCAATAGCTAGATTCCTTTCTTACTCGGCTTGTCTAGCATTGTTCATTGTTTCTACCATTCTCACCATCTGAGATTCTTGACCGATTTGTAGTGCTTTCACTTGATCAAGTAAGTGCTGATTCTTTTTAGACAAATCAATGATTATACTTTTAGATCCATCAGTGATGCTTCTAGAACTAGATCCAATATGCTTCAACATTTCATCAATAGATTCTTCATCGTAACCGATCTCATTTTGTAGAATAGCTAGGTTCTTCCTTTCAACTGGTAATTTCTTCAATCCTTCCTTGGCTTGCTTGTACTATTCAATAAATATCTACATTTGTATCTTCTAATTCTCAATATTCTTATCAAGCTTATATCTCTCCATGGCTTAGATCTTTACCCTTCAGTGGTTAAACTGTTCAACAAGAGAACTACGCTCTGATACCAATTGTTGAAATTAGGAGAGATAGGTACTGAGAGGGGAGGGGTGAATCAGTGCCTTCAAAAACTTTACTTGTAAACCTTTCAGATCTATGACTGTAAACAATGATAACCTTGCAAAATAACTTGTATCCAATTGCATGTATCAATCATCCATTTAGCTTAGGAAAGTAAACAACATGAAATCAAAATAGAAATCACATAACACAAGTATTTTGGTAATGCAGAAACCCTTGTTAGAAGGTAAAAACTACAGTGGGGATGACACCCACAAATTCTTCACTACTGCAGATAGAAAAGGTTTTCCTATTAGGGCTACAAGTTTTGATCCTTGTTAGGAGTAACATATTAGATCAGCTAGATCTACCTAGTTATAGGATGTTAACAACACTAATGAAGTGTGCACTCAGTTAAGAGATTTACATAAGACTGTTAAGTCTACTCTATTAAGAGATTTATCCAAAACTCTATTACAATTGTTAGAAAGCAATAGGAAATTATATGCTAATTAACAACTCAATTGTCTGATACAGATCTATAAGTTTTGAATGTATTTCACCTTTTATTGTGATGAATCTCTGCTCTAAACCATTTGGCAACCTTTTCTGATTCTGCTTAATCTGATATCCTCTACAATCTGCTCTGTTAACTAATAGACTTGAAGTTAGGCAAATGCTTCAAGTTTCTCCTTCATTCATATATCTATTCTCGCATCAGTTCACATCACAAATGATGCAAAAATACATTTATATAGTGATCTACTTTTTCCGCTTTAACAAAATTAGGTTACACAGCATAGTCATAACCCTAAGATCTACGGTGTAAAAAAATGACCTAGATCAGACTATTACATAAGATATGCATTGCATTTAATGAATATCATAACAATAAATATTCCTTGATCTTGGTAAAATGTTTTATGATCTGTTGTAACCATTTGCATAGAAGCATGTGCCATTTCAGATTATGATGCCATTTTCTGTGATCCTTGGTAAACATTGTATAAACTGCTCGGTGTATAATGTGATGCTCAGTGTTTATTGTTTGTCGGTGTCGGTGATGATTCTTATCTCTATTAAGCATTTAAGGTTGTCATTAGTACCAAAGGTTTGTAAAGATATCAGTCGGTCACTTACATTGAGCTAATCGGTAACATAAAGAAGAACAGACTAGTCGGTAAAGCTTATATACCAAGCAGCAGATAGTTTACCGAGCACCAGCAGACACCAACAAACATTAAACACCGAGAATCATAATATACACCAAGTAGTTTATACAGTGTTTACTGCGGATCACAAGAAATGGCATAGTAATCTAAAATGGCATATACTTCTATGCAAATGGTTACAATGGTTCATAAAATGTTTTACCAAGATCGAGGAATATTTAATGTGATGATATTCTTTAAATGCAATGTATATCTTTTGTAATAGTTGATCTAGGTTATTATTGTACATCATAGATCTTAAGGTTATAACTATATTGTGTAACCTAATTTTGTTAAAGCGGCAAAAGTAGAACACTATATATTTGTGTGTTCGCATCATTTTTGGTGTGAGCTGATATATGAATCATAGAGCACTTGAAGAAATTGCCTAACTTCAAGTCTATCAATTAACAAAGCAGAACTGAGTAAAGATGAATTCAGATTGAGTAGAATCAACAAAGGCTACCGAGCAATTTAGAGCAGAGATTAATCACAAGTAAGGTGATATTTTATTAGAACTTATAGATCTGTATCAGAAAATTGAGTTGTCAAATAGCAGATAATTGCCTATTGCTTTCTGACAATTGTAATAGAGTTTTGGATAAAATCTCTTAACAGAGTAGACTTAATAGTCTTATGTAAATCTCTTAACCGAGTGCACACTTCATTAGTGTTGTTAAAATCCTATAACTAGGTAGATCTAGCCAATCTAACATGTCACTCCTAATAGGGTGAGATCACCAAAAGTGATAAAAAATTGTAGCCCTAATAGGCAAACCTTTTCTATCTGCAGTAGTGAAGAATTTGTGGGTGTCATCCCCACCGTAGTTTTTACCTTCTAATAAGGGTTTCTGCATTACCAAAATACTTGTGTTATGTGATTGTGATATTGATTTCATGTTGTTTATTTACATAAGTTAAATGGATGATTAATTCATACAATTAGATTCAAGTTATTTTGGTCAGTTATCACTGTTTATAGTTATAGATCTGAAAGATTTACAAGTGAAGTTTTTGAAGGCACTAATTCACCCCTCCCCTCTCAATACCTATCTCTCCTAATTCCAACAATTGGTATCAGAGCCCAGTTCTCTTATTGAATAGTTTAACCACTGAAGGGTAAAGATCTAAGTCATGGAGAGATACAAGCTTGACAAGACTATTGAGAATCAGAAGATACAAATGAAAATGTTTCTGGAATAGTATAAGTAAGCCAAGGAAGGACTGAAAAAATTACTGGTTGAAAGGAAGAACCTAGCTATTCTACAGAATGAGATCGGTTACCATGAAGAACCTACTAATGAAATGTTCGAGCATATTGGATCTAGTTACGGAAGCATCTTTGATGGATCTGAAAGCATAATCACTGATCTATCTGAAAAGAATCAATATTTAACTGATCAAGTGAAAGCACTACAAATCAGTCAAGAATCTCAGATGGTGAGAATGGTAGAAACAATGAACAAAGAAAAACAAGCTGAGAAAGAAAGGAATCTGATAATCAATGACTGAAGACAGATGACTGAACAACTTCAAGCTAAAGAGAGTGAGATATAAAGACTCACTGACCGACATTTCCAATTAACTAATCAAATGATGACTATGAATCAAGAGGTAAACCAAGTGAATGTAGAATTGTCAAGAATACTAGAAGATGTTGCAAGACTCAGAGAAGAGAATGAGAAGTTGAGAAATGAAGTGAAAAATCAACAACAACAAAATGAAATGAAGAAACTTGCTGAGGACAGCTCTAAGAAGATTGATGACTTTCTGACTAAACAGAGAAAATTTGGAAGTAAAGCTGCTATAGGTTGCACCGGTAAAGGAGAATCATCACAACAAGCTAAACAAGTCAACTTCAGTCAAAATCAGAAACCTAAAGTGTTGGCATGTTATCATTGTGGCAAACCATGACATACATCTAATGTGTGTAGAAGCAAGTTACAAGGTAAACCTCCTGTCACTCCTATGTTTAATGGATATTGTTACTACTGTGGTAAGTTTGGACATCTTGCTTATGAGTGTAGAGCTAAACAAAATGATCTTTCTAATAATACCACTATGGAGAAAATATGCTATACTTGTAACAATCATGGACACACTGCATGATAATGTAAGGTGAAAATGAAACAAGTCTAGACACCTAAAGGGAAACCACAACGTAGGCCATATCAACCGAAGAGATAAGGTAACTCTTATGTTTGGGATTATAATACATGGGCTAATTGCATTGCTTGTGGTAGATATGGACACATTGCCACAAATTGTTATAGAAAGAGTTGGATTGGACAATCAAGAAGTTGGACAAGCACTAGGATGGCTTGTATGCACTGTCATAAGGTCGGTCATTTAAGCAAGAACTACACAGACCAAGCACCAGATGAAAACCATATATTTGAAAGTGGATATACTATTACAGATATCATGAAGTTAAGGAACACTATGTGGAAGAAGGCATCTAATGAGAATGCTGAGTCAAGTAATGTTGTCGGTGAAACCTCATCCACTAGATTGGGTGACATTGGTACCTCCACTTAAAGTGAAATAGGTATGTATGGGACTGACATTTCAAAATCATCACATTTTACATACAGTTCCTTATGCATAATGTTCTTATACCAAATCAACATAAATAAAGATACAGTATGGTTTAGTTGTCATGAGCTAACAACATTAGATAGTCGGTAAAAGAGAGACCGAGAGTTGGTTACCCATCGGTAATCACTATCTAAGGTTAACCGAGCACATGTATCAACTGATGAAGAAATTCTATGTTAACTGAGTGGATGAAAAATTTTAGTTGTCACCGATATGACAGCCGTTTCATACCAAAAGTTAGATCAAGCATTTATTGCATGAAAGTTGAGCGGGAACATCGAAAAGTCTATAAATACATAGGAAGAGAGTTCATTTTTACATTGTGAATTTGAAGAGAGAAGAATTCAAAGAGCAGAGTTCGAGCTAAAATATTTTCAGAAGGATTCAAGGCTACATTAGATCGAACTGACATCACTCTTCATGATACTAAGTAAGTTCATTTGCTATCAAACACTTTTTATCCTATTGCTTGTCGAAACCGTAGAATCAATTTATGGCATCTACATCATCTACAAGCAAATCTGAAAATGTTGAGGAGGAGGTTAATCTAATCGTTAGCGAAAATTTTGATGAACCTAAGTTTAAGCCACATCCCAAGGTCGTAGCACAAATAGATACAATGGGTAATTTTTCAACTATACCAGAAAGGGTTTTATTGATAGAAGATGTAAGATCATATATTCATTGCAAAATTAGAGAAGTTGGAGATTTTGAAACTGTTGCAGCATATCAACAACTCTATGGCCCCAATGGAAAAATGAAATTAGATTACAAAAAGATTGAGGAATCCGGGTTATCATGTTTTATACACTTCCCGCAATCATTTAAATCAGATTAGATTAGAATCATTTTGAGTAGGTATCACGATGACAAATTTTGGCTGGATAAACTGATTGAGGTCAACAAGAAAATGATCAATAGGGTTACTGGGCTCCCTACAACTGACAAGGCTAAGGCTTTCCATAGTTCATCATGATTGGATGTTGAGAAATTTACTAGAGCACAATGGGATGGTTGGGCACTGAAGATTTAGATAATCAAAGACCTAGCAGTCAAATTTGCAGCACATGTGATCGGGTACAAGTTATTTCAATCAAGCAGACTCAACAGTGTACCCTATAGCACAGTAGACATGGTGCACAAAATTGTGGTAAAAGGTCAGTAGGTTGATCTTGCCGAGGTACTATTTCATCAACTTCAAGAGAATATGAAGACCATAAGGAAAAAGAAGTCTAACACATGTAAGTTTGGATCTCTACTTGTAGGCATATTTTTCTATCTACAAAAGTATGTACTTGGCACTGCTAAAATAAATTGGATACCTAATATACCGATAACAAAATAGATTAGTGAAATGATGAATAAGTTAGGAGATACGTTGAATATAGAGTTTAATTCATACTTCAAAGAGTTTCAGTCTAAAATGCATAAAAGAAGCAGAATTCCAAGGGAATTAGTTCAGAGATTTGAGAATGATATATATTTTGTAGTCAACACAGATTATACCTTAATAAAAGCATTTGAACCTAGGATAAAATGGTTGGCACCGATGGGATATGAAATGAACCATGATTTCACACTAAAATCTATCAATGCACTGCTTGCACTACCAAAAGATCCCATTGCCACTAGGTTCGAAGTATATGAAGAGGCTAAATCAAGAATTTCAACAAATATTGAGATTGGTAAAATTTCTAGAAAGGTAAAGACGACATGAAGAAAAATATCACTGCTAAATATGGAGATGGGTCTGAGACATCTAAAGGCACACCGGTTGAATAGGCAATCGAAGGTCAGTTATAGTTAGCTGACAAACCATATGATAGTGAGGAGACCGAGTCTGACAAAGAAGAAGATCCTACATCTATTCCTCCACCTAAAATTCCTATAAAGATGCAGTCACCTGTACATGAAGATATGAAGACATGATCATCAAATGCACCACCACCTATCGATAAGGAAGAAGAAGAGAAAGTAACAAAAAGGAGAGCAGCTACACTGAAAAAGAAATATATTAAGAGAGAGAACAAGGTTGTAGCTAAGGCACAAAAGAAAAGGAGAAAATTCATAAGAAATAAAGAAGATATTGAGGAAAATGAGATAGAAGTTGATGTCAATCAATTCAAAGTGGTCAATAACAAGGCAAAAACAATAGATGAAATTATTGAAGACATAATTGAACATGGAGACCTCACTAATCCCTTACTAGACAAATTTGACAAGATGTCCAAAGAAGATCAAACCAAGATTGAAGAGGCTGTCATCCAAATGATGATAAAATTCAAGAAAGTTCCAATGGAATTTTCCTATGCATTACCAAACAAATTAGATGACAAAATTACTAAAAAATGGGCTATTGCACTAGACACCAAGAAGAGAAAGAGAGAACACTCTCTAGTTCGGGCAGCCTCACATTTAAGCTTTGAAGAAGTTAGTGAATACTTGACCAAATACCAAGCAAAATTTATGATCAAGAATAGAGCCTTGATGATCATGGATGAAAATGTAGCAGATATGGATACCACAACCAATTCTATGTGGACATCAATTTTGAAGGCCGAAGAAAAAGCTGAGCAAGAAGCATTCTTGAACTTGTCTAAGAAGAGACACAATTCCAAAGGTAAAGGTATTTGCATTGATGAGGGAAAAACAAAGAAATCAAAGAATACCAGTATATCAGTTACTGAGGCAATTGATATCACCAAGGATAAGGAAGAAATAAGTATTTCATAAGATGCACCAGATAAAGTTGAAGTTCAACTAGAGGAGAAAACTGATGATGATGTACTCATTGAGGACATCACAAATGGTGATCCTGATGACGAAGATGATGAAGATGTAAATATTGCACCAAATAAAGATGAAGCACTAGACACTGAATGTCTATTTACATCACTACAAGGTGAACTTCTTGTACTTGTAGAAGTAGCTAAAATTCTTTTCCAAGTACAACCTGATGGCTCAGATCCTGAGAAAAACAAAGACATCACAGGGGATCAAGACATAGAGAAACTTGCAGAAATAGATGAGCCTACACATATAGAGGCACCTTCCACTGAGGCAAAGGAAACAAAAGAAACAGAGGTGATCCCACTTAACACCACGATTGAGACTCCCATTATATCAACTGAGACTACAACTATTGAGGAGCAAAAGAAGGAATAATGTGTGTTACCCGAGAAGGATACTCCGAAATCTAGAGATAAAACTATTTCTATTATTAAGAAGAAATCACCTATAGCACTGGAGAATAAGAAGAAGAAGAAGAAAGGAAAAGGGCCGGTCACCCTAGATGAATTGATCATTATCCCTAAGTGTGACCCGAGGACCCTAAGCCCTGAAGACTTGAGTAAATATGGGGAATTATGTACAAGAAAGATAGCGCAAGAGAAGTGGAAGCAAGAACACAAACGAAAAGGAATCTTAATAGATGTGCAGGATATCCTCCAACAGGTAGTACCTAAGGTGAATATTGATGAGAATACGCTTATTATAGATCAACTTGCTACACTTTTTGAGAAGATCGATGACCCAGATATTGATGCAGACAAAAGGATCGAAGAAAGGGCAGAATCAAGGATTCAGAACAAATTAGATGAGAAAATAAGCCTAGAAGTGGCATTGAAGAAGGTCAAATTATCTAAGGTAATCACTGAGATAAAAACCATCACCCAGTTAATTTGTCAATCTTTATTGAAGCTTTGTACTATAGACACCTTCACTATTGAAGTTAGTGAAAAGATCAAAGGATTGGAAGTAGAAATACAGTTGAGTACAAATGTAGCTATAACCTGTATACACCTAAAAATGTTCATCTAGACTATTAGCCCCTTGCTAGCATTTTTGCTAAAATCATCAATTGCTTATCCTTGATCAAATCATAGTTCTATCATTTATTCGATTATTTTATATGGGCTAACCATCTTATCCTAAGTCTTTATTTAATTAAAAAAAATTTCCTCCTCTTTTAATTAAATAAAAACCCCCCACTTTTCCTCTTATCCTAGGTTGCACAAATAAAGCATTGTTCTTATTTTATAAAAAGTGAAGAAAAGCACTTTTTGTCTCATATGGGCACAAAAGTTAACTCTTATTTTCTCATTGGAGGATATTTGTGCACATGGATTGCTCCTCTTTGATGCTCCACCATTGATTAAATCTTTTGCCTCTTAATCTCCATGGTCCATTCCTTCTCATTTCTTATAAAAGGAGAGCTCTCTTCTTCATTCTAGATCCCCAACTTTTTATGCTAATGTTATGCTGGAGGTTTTCTAGGTCACTTTGGAGCTTTTTGAAGATTTGGAGCATTCTTGGCTTTTGCATCTACATGTTATTCTAGTTTTATTTCTTGCATTATCATGGCATTCATAGCTTCATACTTAGCTTAGTTTCCTTTATGCTTTAGATTACTTCATCTAGCTTAATTGGGAGGCTTTGTAATACTTGTTCTTTCATTTCCATAGCTTAGCTTGCATTTCTATTTCTAGCATAGTTGCATTGCATTTGCATTTCCATTTGATTCTTGGGGATATTGGCATTCTTGCCCTTGTCTTCATTTGAATCTCCCATTGCATGGTTTACTAGCAAGGTTATTGGCTTAATAGCTCTAGCTGAGAGCATTCTTAAACACCCTTGCACTCCATGTCTAGGGAGCTATGGATCAATTTTTGAGACCTCATTCTTGAGTGTTCTTGATTGTAATGATTCATAGAAGTGCACTATTTAGAGCACACATTTTTTGGCGCCTACCATGGGGCAGAGTAGACTACCTTTGTGCCTTCTTTTTCTGCATTTTCGTCAATTTTTCGGCAAGTTTTGAGCTTAATTTTTGGTCTTTGTTTTTTTGTCTTAGACTATTGTGTGATACTTCCAGAATTATCACATGATAGTTCTCTATATGCATGCATGATACTTCACCTATCAGAAGTATCACCTGGCTATTGCAGAGAATATAGACTGGTCTTGGGTGAAGTATCATCTGGTATAGAGCGAAGTATCGTAGAGACTAATATTATTGCTCTAGTATACTGAGAAGTATCGCGTGATAATTCTAGTGTCTGTAACTATCACATGTACCTGGCAGTGAGCTATTTTTGAGCTATTTTGTTAATCTTTCAAGTTTCAGGTTCTTTGCTATCTTTTTGGAAATTTTAGCATTTTCAAATTCATGACACTATGGAAAACTGGCACCATTTTTTAGAGATTTTCACAAACAATATCAAAAGTTTAAGTGTGATATATCATTGGAAAGCTCTTTTTGAGCTTGATCTAATCATGTTGGGTTCATTTTCAAATTTTTCTATTTGATGAGTTATTTTACTTGCAGATTATCTAATTTTTGATGTGTTAACCATTGTGGAGCTAACAAGTTGTGCTTGTAGGTGCTCTCATTTCTTGGAATTTTCCAAAAGAACGCATGTCAAAGAGGGCTACTAATGGTTTTTGCAGGGCTTCCCTAAGCATAAAAACCAAATCAAGTGCTTGTTTAATTGCTTGCTTTATTGAGTGCGGCATATACTAGTTATTTCATTTCATAGGCACTTAATACCTTGTTTTAGGAATTTTGAGGTGGTAGGAGAGTATGCTCTTCACCCTTGTGGTGAAACATAAATCTTGACCCATCTTGGGATTTTGAAAGTAAGGGGGTAATTGAATCTTTTCTTGGTGTGTTTGGGAGAAATTTTTGAGATAGGGGAGTATGCTCTTCACCCTTGTGGTGAACCAAAAACCTTGAACCTCAAAAATTGATCTACTCTTTGTTTAGCATTAGAATCCTTTAGTGGGCCTACTCTTGAGTAATCAAGAGGAATGACCCAAGTGGGGACAAGCTAATACCGAGCTATTCCAACCCACTATAATCTCAAGGCTATCAAGGACACAAAACCTTGGTAGACATAGTGCTTGTCTTCGCTTGATGTGAGTAACTTGTGGGATTGTGACCATGAGGAAAGCATTGAGCAAGAATGCTTAAGGTACTCTTGAGGCCGCGAGGTCCGTTACTTGCTACAAGTTAAGGAGTCCCTTTGGGGAGCAACATGGGTGCTACGAATGGAAGCCCTTACTAAGAACCACAGGTAGAGGCCACCCTATTTTTCCACTTAGCTTCTTGGTGCAATGATTGATCCAAGTGGAATAACCCAAATCACCCCAAGATTACTCACCATCTGTGTTCCTTTGGTTGTGTCATTGACACCTCCATGACAAAGCCAACATCTATTGTGAGCAACCACTTTGTGTGAGGCAATGGAACATCAAGTGTGAGCCAAGTTGCTAAGTATTGAGCCTTTGTCCTTTTAGGCTAGCAAGTGCTTGAATTGTTCTCATTGTTATAGACCCGTGCAAACATTCTTGAACATACAAACATCATGGTAATGCTCATAGATTTTCAATTTTGATATCATAATTGCTTGTCTTGGCAAGGTTGCTTTTTCCCTTGTGCAAGTGTTTGATGACATGTTTGATCACCTACTATTTGCAAACTTGTCTACTTCCTAATATTATTGTGCTTGAAACCAATAAATTGTACTTGCAATCTACAACATTGACCAAATTGCCTTTAAAACTGAGTTTTTCATGTTCATCGGTCAAGAGTCGCACTGCTTGCCTAGAAACTACTGTACAAACTTATTTTTCTGTCTCACAGTTGTTTGCAATATGAAGCTAATTCTTGCCATTCCCAGTCTTCCTTGGTCAATCTAGGTTGGATCTTAGGTGCCATGACATGTTGCTCAACATCCAAATGAACTCAAATGGTATAAAATTGCAAAAAATGACTCTTGGTCACCTTTCTTCCACATCTCCCATGTCTTCCTAGTCTTCCATTTTCATCATTTCTCTTCTTCCTTCATGCTTCTTCCTCTTCTTCCTAAATTCTTCATGTCTTCTTGATTCTTTTCCTCTTATTATCTAGTCTACCTTCTGCTATTCATCTCTTCTATTCATTTCTTTCATGCTTGATTCCTCCTCTTCTAGAACCATGAATTTCAACTACCTTGTTATGGAACCTCTCTTGAAAATAGATGATCTAGAACTCATTTCTCAATTTGAAGAGTATTATTCCTCCAAAAATCTCATGGGTGATAAATTTATGGCAAAAATAAAAGAAAAGATGATTGAATCAGATGCCTTTGCTAGGATCATACACATGATCCTATCATGACCTCCTTCTTCCAAACATTCTTCATCATCTAAGTATTCTCATTCTTCTTCACATTCCAAATCTTATCATGACTCTTCTAGACATTATTCACATTCCTCATTATCCAAGTCTTCTTCCTCCACTAGGTCTTCACTTTTTTCTTCTTCACAATCTCATTCCTCTTCTACTTCTCCCAAGAGTCTTACTTCTCTTCTTGAGACATACCATGATGAGCAACATGATAATCCTTATGATACCTCTTTCACAAAGAGTGACATGCCCATCTTTGATGAATATGATGACTATGATGATGAACCATATAGTCATACCTATGAAACCTATATTCCTAAGAAGCCTCCTCGTCATGTGCTTGTGCTTGCTAAAGGGTCATCCTATTGGGTAGATCATGATGGTGATCCATATGATTCTAATTTTGAAAGAGACTTTGATGATTTCTGTGAACAATACCTTGATGATGATCCATCTACTACTATTGAGGATTATAAAATGCACCGCACTAATTTGAAACATCAATATTATAAGAATCATTCCTCTAAGAACATTCATGTTGAAAATAAAAATTACACTCTCAAGCAAGATAATGTAATTGATGGACCTTTGTCTTGTGATGGTTCCCTTCCATCCCCTACTTCCTCCAATACTCATACATTTCCTAAAGCTTCCGAGTCTTCCAAACCTTTCACAAATCCTTCATCCAGCATAGATCCTAATACTTTTCATGTAGTTCCCTACAGTTACCCTCAAGGGCTATCTCTTAAAGAAACTCAAGCTAACCTTCACTTGGCTGCAAATACTTTCAATAATGCTACACCTAGCGAGCCTAAGCCTTTATGTGCTATAATGCCTACTTCGGTTAGTCCTTCACCATCTATTCCAAAATCTTCCATGCAATTCCAACATGATTCCTTGTTCTTAGAAGTGGCTCCATGTCAAGAGGACTTTAAAAATGATAAATAAAAGAATATAAAAAAAGATCAAGATCAAGAACCCTCCATGTCATCCAATCCTTTTCATGGCATCTCTCATCTTTTTCATGGTTCTTTTGATCCTCTACGCCCTTCCTCATTCATTCCACCATGTCCTGAGTCTTTTCCTAAGCAAGATCAAGATACTACTTACACCATTGGGCTTATTGACAATCAAGACGACCTTACTCCCATTGAGGTTATTGAAAATAGTGATGTTTTTTCCAATGCTAATCCTATTGAAAATCAAGAAAAAAATGACGTGTTTATGCTATCCAAAGTAACTTGTCAAGATCAAATCATTCCATCTTCTTGTTCTATCACTCCATGTTCACCTCCACTTTCTACTCTTCCTAAGTCTTTGCAAGCTTTGAAAATTCCTATCGAAGAAGTTGCTCCTATTCAAGATGTTCACGATCCTATTGAAAATCCTAATTCTCACTCTAAAGAGGCTGATGTCCTTGGCTATCATATAAATGTTGATGAATTGGTTGATTATCCTTTTGCATCTTCCACATCCATCCTTGGACTTCCTCCACCAATACCAAAGGCTTCACATCTTCCTTCCATCTTGAGCCCTTATGTCCCTTCACTTTCCTCTCCTAACTCTCCTAATTTTCCATCCATTTTGGGTCCTTATGTCCCTCCATCTCCTATCTTTCCTCAAGATCAACATAGATGCATACCCTTGAATCCTTTTCATCCACCCACCCATCTAAACCAGTCATATCCTCCTTCTTCCACAAGTCCTAAGTCTTTTGGAAGTAACTTGAATGTTCAATACAAGAAAAAAAAGCAATACAAGAATCCATCAAAAAAAGATCACCATGTCTTGTCTAATTGACATGGAGGTAAGAAGTCAAAAGAGATATCTAAGAAGAAAACTACAAGACAAGTATGGGTTCCAAAATCCATCATTGAAGATATCCTCTCTAGATCATCAAAAAGAAATGAAAAGCCTAAGGCTATATGGATTCCAAAGTCTCTCTTAAGAGAGTCTTATGTTGAAAAACAAGTGAAGTTGACATTCAAGATTTCAAAGGCTTCCACTTCATCTTCTTCCAAAAACATTCTTTCATTCCATGTGCCTAAACCACAACCTCTGCTAAACATTCACCATATTCCTTCACGTATTCCTTCATTCACGTTTCCTCTATCCTCTCACCACCCTTCAAGGTGTGTGTTGATGTTGATCTTTCCTTCCTTTCCATCTACCCTTTCATGATCCTTCCATTCATTATCCTTCTACCTTCTATCCTTTTTCCTCATTTGCCTATTCCTCCTATCTTCCAACCTCACTCGCTTTACATAAAACCTTATCCTCCATTTTTTTTTCTCTTCCATCTTTCTTTCTCTATCAAAATCTTTGAGAATATCATTTTGAATCCTTGACATATCATGGTTTATCCTTTCAAGGAGCATTATCTAAAAAGCCTACCTTCTTCCAAAACAAAAATAAAAATGAAAAAATTGAAAATGTGCCTTGGTGAAAACCTGGAAATAGGTGCCTTGGTAGCAAAAGTAAAGAAAAATAAATTCATCCTATAGCGAAAACCACTCTCTTGTGGCACCTTAGATAAGTACCATGATGAAAACTTGACAATCAGGCATCATGAGTAGTTCTTCTACATATTTCATCCATTCCATCTTCTCTCTTTGATCTTGGCAATGTTGACCTATACACGAACATTTGGCTATCTTGTGAGCTATCTTACGATGATCTTGCTTTCATTCCATTTATGGTTAGCCTTCATATTTATTTTCCTCCATTCATTCTTTTTTCCCTTTGGTCTTGATCTAATAAAAAAGAGTAAAACACGATGCTATGAAGCCTCTTGACATGTCTACTCCTTTGGACTGCATCCTTTCCTTCTTTTGCATTACGCTTTTATGACTTATCCTATGTTGACCTTTCATTGCTTGTCCAAATGTGCTTTACATGATAATTTTTCCCTAGCTTAGGTACTCTTGAGGAGTTTTCCATTGAGGATTTCTTTCCTTCATTCTCCTTTATTCTCTTGTCTTTCATCTCTTCCACCAGCTTGCTAATCCTTCTTGTCCTCCACCTTGCTAGACATTGGGACTACATGATGTGATCTTGCTTGGGATTTTGATGCCTGTTCTGTCTGGGGGAATCCTTTGTACATACTTATTGATCCTGAAAAAATTCCAAAAAAATAAAAATCATATATGATGTTGAAAAAATTCTAAAAGCATAAAATGTCCTGAAAAAAGGAGCATCCTAGTGAAAACCTAGCAATAGGTGCTTTGATGTCTCATCAAAAAAATCAAAAAATCAAAAAATTCAAAAATTCAAAAATTCAAAAAAATAGAAAAAGTGCCTTGGTGAAAACCTGGAAACAGATGCCTTGGTAGCAAAAATTAAAAAAAAACTAAAAAAAAGTCCTGAAAAAAAATCTATCAAGTGGTGAAAACCTGGAAACAGGCACTGCTTGAGACCCTTGCACCTATGTCTATCAGTCTTGCATGGTGCTCCTTCACTCCACTTTTCTCTTCGCCTCTCCTAGCCTAGAATTGACTCTGGTCTTAGTCTAGGGGGCATACATTGTTCTAGCTTATCTTGGGTCTCTTTGTGCATTTGGGTTTCTTGGGCCTCTTGGTTCCAATGGTGTTTTTCAACACCACCCCAATTGTGTTTTTCAACACTTTCCTAGCATCAAGTGTTTCTCAACACTTATCAGATATCCTAATTCGTAGTCCTGAATGATGCAATATTTCTCACTAGGAGATGTGATACTCAAATTTTGACTCTATGACCTACACACATGCACTTAAACACTTGACTTGCTGAAATTTGCTTGACTTTATTTCTTTGTGTGCTGTCTATGATGATTTATTTGCTAAGTGTTCTCTCCCTAATAGTTTTCGATGATGCCAAGCTAGAAGACTGGGGCATGAGGACATGTTTTATTTTCTTTCTACCTATGGGTATATTTTATTGATCTTGGTTGTCATGAGCATTTATGCTTGTTCCACTTGAGTCTAGGATCTACAAGGTATTATCCTTGATTGTTTTTGCAAGTGCATGCTTATAGTCATCTTGACTTTCTTGTGTCTCGATGTGAGCATAATCTTTCTATATCAAACTTAGGGAATCCCACTGCACTAGTCATCTTAACCTATATATCTTTGATGCCTAGGTGGGATTTCCCCATTTTTATCTAATATAGATCATATTCAGATTCACATAGTCATACTAGTGTGTATTGTATGATCTTGCGATGCTACTAATAACTCTCGATGATGATTATTAGATGTCTATTGGCTTTGTGACCTTGCAAGTAAACCACTTTTCATGTAGCTTGCATTTTTAGGTTCATGTTAGTTAGTTTTTCATCTTGCATATGGAGAGAGCTCTCCTTTCATATTTCATGGACTTGTCGATCACACTGCACTCACCTTTCACTTCTTCCCGATCATATCTTTTGCTTTTTTCCTTTCATATCACATCATTTTCTATTCATTTCGGGCTCAAAACTGAATTCCGAGTTCACCTTGATCATCAAAATCACATTTCTCCTTCTTCTGCATAGTTGGTTAACCTTTTGAGGCTTGATCCTTCGATCTTCACTGGGGCATCCTTTCCTTCTTCATCTCCATCTCTCTCACCATTCTAGTCTTTCATTCATTTCATTCATCTCTCTCTGAGGTTTTGACTGGGGCATATCTTCACTGCTTGATGGTTATTCTGTTATCTTTCATCTTCGATTATGATTTCTAGTGATTTGATCATGTTGCTCTCACTTCTATTTTCCCTCTACCTAATTTTGCTTTCGATCCCAAGGGGGCAGACACATCATATCCTATTGGCTATTCTCTAGAGCATATGCTTGACCATTCCATTTTCTTTGATTGATTGATCTATCTTTGCGCTTGACATGTTAGTTCTCATCTCAAGTTTTGATATTGACCACCTCTTTCCTAAGTGTTCAGTACTGTCACTACTAGGTTGACCACACAGGATTTGCTATCTCTCTACACTTCATACTTTGGAGTCAGATTGCTATTGCTTACTTTCTTGGTTGATCTATTCTTTGACTGCATGTGATCCCAAATTGATCTCACATTAGTCAAAGAGGGGCAAATGTATACACCTAAAAATGGTCATCTAGACTATTAGCCCCTTGCTAGCATTTTTGCTAAAATCATCAATTGCTTATCCTTGATTAAATCCTAGTTCTATCATTTATTCAATTATTTTCCATGGGATAACCATCTTATCCTAAGTCTTTATTTAATTAAAAGAAGTTTCCTCCTCTTTTAATTAAATAAAAACCCCCCACTTTTCCTCTTATCCTAGGTTGCACAAATAAAACATTGTTCTTATTTTATAAAAAGAGAAGAAAAACACTTTTTGTCTCATATGGGCACAAAAGTCAACTCTTATTTTCTCATTGGAGGATACTTGCGCACATGGATTGCTCCTCTTTGATGCTCCACCATTGATTAAATCTTTTTCCTCTTAATCTCCATGGTCCATTCCTTCTCATTTCTTATAAAAGGAGAGCTCTCTTCTTCATTCTAGATCCCTAACTTTTTATGCTAATGTTATGTTGTAGGTTTTCTAGGTCACTTTGGAGCTTTTTGAAGATTTGGAGCATTCTTGGCTTTTGCATCTACATGTTATTCTAGTTTCATTTCTTGCATTATCATGGCATTCATAGCTTCATACTTAGCTTAGTTTCCTTTATGTTTTAGATTACTTCATATAGCTTAATTAGGAGGCTTTGTAATACTTGTTCTTTCATTTCCATAGCTTAGCTTGCATTTCCATTTCTAGCATAGTTGCATTGCATTTGCATTTTCATTTGATTCTTGGGGATATTGGCATTCTTTCCCTTTTTTTCATTTGAATCTCCCATTGCATGGTTTACTAGCAAGGTTATTGGCTTAATAGCTCTAGCTGAGAGCATTCTTAAACACCCTTGCACTCCATGCCTAGGGAGCTATGGATCAATTTTTGAGACCTCATTCTTGAGTGTTTTTTATTGTAATGATTCATAGAAGTGTAATATTTAGAGTACACATAATTGAGCCTCATGCTTTCTTAAAGCACATTCACCAAGTTTAGGAACTCTGGCGGTTTTTAGCAGATTTGAAGAAACAAGAAGAGCACATAAAAAATCAGGTTACTGAGTTGCAAACTGAACTCATTCCATACCTGAAAATTTTTTAAGCACATATTGTCAAAGCCAAGCTACTAGTTGCAACACCAGAAATTTTGGTGTTAGATAACATCTTTGACATGCATGCACAAGTCGGTCTTGAGCACATCACTCTCACCAAATTGAAAGAAGAATGGGTCAACCTCTTGGAGTCAGTGAAGAATACCCATCAGCATATTTTTGACAAGATGTGAGTGTACTACTTAATTTTTGTATTTGGCATTACTATCAAAAAGGGGGAAAACAATGTATCAACTGTTATGCCAATATATACATAGATGCTACATATACTACACATTATCAGGAGCATGCACCGAGGGGGAGTACTTAGTACTTAGAAATTTTTTGATGTGTCTATGTATATGGCAGAAATATAAGTTATTTAGAAAATTTTGTCTATATACATTCAAAATTTTGATACTAATGCCAAAGGGGGAGATTGTTATCTCTATTGAGAATTTAAGGTTGTCATTAGTACCAAAGGTTTGTAAAGATATCAGTTAGTCACTTACATTAAGCTAATTGGTAACATAAAGCAGAATAGACTAGTCGGTAAAGCTTATATATCGAGCAGCAGATAGTTTACCGAGCACCAGCAGACACCGACAGACAGTAAACACCGAGCATCATAGTATACACCGAGCAGTTTATATAGTGTTTACCAAGGATCATAGGAAATGGCATAGTAATTTGAAATGACACATACTTCTATGCAAACAGTTACAATGGTTCATAAAATGTTTTACCAAGATCAAGGAACATTTAATGTGATGATATTCATTAAATGCAATGTATATCTTTTGTAATAGTTGATCTAGGTTATTATTGTTGGAAATTTGGCTGAAGTGAGTACATATATGTTGTCATTATGGAAACATATGATCCTCATGAAGATCACACAAGTCAGAGAGAAAGTATAGCAGAGCACATCACAAATTTGTCTAAGTGTGAGACAATGTTTTCACAGTGTACCAGGACATAGTTTTTGTTTGTGATGTTGACTGGAGTGAGTTCAGTGCTTGCACACTTGAACATAAACTCTATGATGGCTAATGATGATCCATCTCAGAGTGCAAGTTAGTACAACATGTACGAAATTAGTTATGACAGTTTTACCAAAGATAGTGTGAAGCCAACAAGACAGAATATGAAGGCAGAATTGGTAAAGAGTTAAGGGATTATTTTGTTTATCAAAATAATAACTTAACAATATAAAGGGATGAAATCCTAGATTTTAACTCTTAGATAATGATATATGGAAGCTGACCATGTAAAGTTATTAGCCTTAATAACTTGTATATATATGCAATTGTAATTAAAAGAAGGATGAATATGAAGCGAAGAAAAAGTGATTTGATAAATGTAATTGTGAAGCAAATGTAATAGTGATAATGTGAAGATAAGAGTAGAAAATGAATTTTGATACAAGAAGAAAAAGGTTATGTACCTTGACCTATTTTGTATACATTGTATATTACTTGTTTGGGTAGTGGGCTCATCTGGTAATCAGATTTTGTATTGACAACTCCTAATAGGGTTGAGGCTTCTAACAAGGCCTATAGTCCCTTAATTAGGATTGATACACTATATGCTTGTAATAGACCCCTAACAAGGTCAATATCCTTAACAAGATACTTTTGATTAGTGAATCTTTGTGGGTACCATCCCCACTGGGGTTTTCCCTTGGCTAGGGTTTCCTCGAGAACAAACAATGTGTTATGAGTTCTTTGATGTTATTTTTATGCATGTTATTTAGTTTCTTATGTTATGCATGTGTGAATATAATCTATTATATCCATATTTGGGCAAAAGATAAAGTTTTTAGAATATTGATTCACCCCCTCCTCTCAGTATTCCCTATTTCTAACAATTATTGTACACCATAGATCTTAGGGTTATAACTATATTATGTAACCTAATTTTGTTAAAGAGGCAAAAACATAACACTATATATTTGTGTGTTTGCATCATTTTTGGTGTGAGCTGATATATGAATCACAAAGCACTTGAATAAATTTCCTAACTTCATGTCTATTAGTTAACAGAGCAGAACCGAGTATAAAGGAATTTAGATTGAGTAGAATTAGCAGAGGCTACCGAGTAGTTCAGAGAAGAGATTCATCACAAGTAAGGTGATATTTTATCAAAACTTATAGATCTGTATCTGACAATTGAGTTGTCAAATAGCAGATAATTGCCTATTGCTTTTTGACAATTGTAATAGAGTTTTGGATAAAATCTCTTAATAGAGTAGACTTAACAGTCTTATGTAAATCTCTTAACCAAGTGCACACTTCATTAGTGTTGTTAAAATCCTATAACTAGGTAGATCTAGCCGATCTAACATGTCACTCCTAACAGGGTGAGATCACTAGAAGTGATAAAAACTTGTAGCCCTAACAGGCAAACCTTTTCTATCTACAGTAGTGAAGAATTTGTGGGTGTCATCCCCACCACAATTTTTACCTTCTAACAAGGGTTTATGTGTTACCAAAATACTTGTGTTATGTGATTGTGATATTGATTTAATTTTGTTTACTTACATAAGTTAAATGGATGATTGATTCATGCAATTAGATTCAAGTTATTTTGGTCGGTTATCATTGTTTACAGTTATAGATCTGAAAGGTTTACAAGTGAAGTTTTTGAAGGCACTGATTCACCCCTCCCCTCTCAATACCTATCTCTCCTAATTCCAACAATGTTTTTGCTTGGTAAACTGTGTAGTGCTTGGTGTATAAGCTTTATCGATTAGTTTGTCTTGCTTCTTTTTACCGATTTACTCAATGTAACTGACCGGCTGATATCTTTGATAACCTTTGATACTAATGAAAACCTTGAATTATCAATAGAGATAATAGCTAAAGTCACATCAGAGATCTTGAGAATACATGGTGTATCTCAATTTGACCTTGACAAGGCAAGGGAAGAGAAGATTGCCTTGGAAATGAAAAGCGCAACAATAGAAGAACAAGAAGATCCTAAGATGAAGAAGATAAAAATTGAAAAAGATGACAGTCAAAAGGACATAAATGATGACACTCCTTCTGCACCCAAAGAAACCAGTGATTCTAATGCTCCTCCAGAGTATAAGCTAATAGTCAAAAGGAAGAAAGAAGCCAACACTAGTCATCCATCCTCGCGAGCTACAAGGAGCAAGAAAAACATTCAAGCACCTCCTAAGGTAGGATTTATACCAAGCCTCAAAGTATTAAGCACAAGAATTGTTGATGAGGGCGGAATTGATCAAGTAGGGAAGTTTTATGAAACATATAGTGAGATTGACAAATCAGAAATACATGATATGATTGTTAAACATATGATAAAGTTCAAGAAGATAGTTCTTGAATTGAAAACTGCAATTCCAGATAAAGTATGGGAGATAATGGATACCTTGAAGAGACAAGCCACTGAAGAAGACTTCAGAATAAGGGAACAAATTCTTGATTCCACTCTTGCAGTATGTTCTATTGAAGAAAAGTCTCTATTGTTGAATTTGGTGAAGCTACACTTAAGGTCAAAGATGAGAACACTACACCTCATGAACAAAGACTATGAGCTAATCTTTGAGGAAATAGAGAAGGCCTTTGAGAAGTTATTTTTAGAACAACACATGAAACCTATGTTTGCGCCCATCTCTCAAGTACCTAGTAAGCAAGCTAAAGCAACAGAGACTATCAAGGTGCAGTCTACAGGTCCTTAAGATTTAGTGCCTGCAATGGAAGATAAATCTATGCCCATGTCAGAATCACTCAAGGAAAACACCATTATCATTGATAATGTGGAGATAGCCAAGGTAGCCACTAACATAGAATTAGACAAGTTTGAAGAAGCTTTTGTAAGAACACAAGAAGCTAAGATTTTATGCAGCAGCACACCTCCCACTCATTAAGAAGAGGTATTGATTGAAAATATATCAGAAGAGAAAATAAAAAAGGAAGAAAAGAAAGAAGAAGATAAAGACCAAGAGAAAGATGAAACTTCTATTGATCTAGCCAAGCTAAAACTAGAAGTGATGGATAACACTCCCTCCTCAGCATCGTTGTCAAGTTTGACACCTGACACATCTAGTTTCGACTCATGGAGAGAAGAAGACCTGATTAAGTTCAGCATCTTAGCTATGGAGAAGGAAAAGGATAAACAAGTAATGAGAAATCCTCTCCTTGTGGAATCAGTGAACATACTGAACAATTTGTTTCCTGCGAACATGAAAGTGAATAAGGTACACTTGGTTGATGATGTGAGTACAATTATCTCATAGTTCAAAAGTAATTTTTCTAGCCTTGAAGAATCTGCATCCAAAGTTGTAGAAGAGAAGTACCTGAAGAAGAGATTGAATGAGTTGATGAGAAACTTTGCACTAGATCTGAATTCACTCAAGATGGGACAAGCATCTTTAAAAGAATTTGTTGATCAAGGAAGGAAATTCATTGCAGACTACATGGATCAAGGTAAGTGTACTGATGCCCATCTTAAGAAAATGCAAGAAGTAGAAGCTATGATTGAGCAGGTAAAGAGTTAAGTGAAAGACACATCCAATGATGTGAACATGTGCAACAATGTCTACCAAGGTCAGTTAGACAAAATTCAGAAGGCAGAGAAAGAGATAGCAAAGATAAGGTCTAGATAGACTCAGTTGAGGAATGCTCTTGGGCCCTCACTAGACATTCTCAATCAGAACATAAAGGAGATTGATGCCACCCTGATAACCTATGATCAAGGTCTGAGCACAAATTTGAAGAAGATGGAGAAGCTTCAATATGCTTTATGTACCCATCTCCAGATAGTTAACTCTTTGATAACTTTTTGGAAGGAGATCCAGAACCTCAAGATAGCATATCCGGATGTTTTCCCTAAGTAAGTATGTGCAGATACAATTTTTTGGTACACCTTTGTCATTAATGTGAAAGGGGGAGTTGTGTATAGAACATGGAGTATAACATGTATAGGGAGATATAAGATTATGTATAAGAAATGTATAGAAGACAAAAGTTTTTTCTATTAAGGGATAGTTAGCAACTTGGCCATATTCTTTTGTTGCCATCAATGAAAAAGGGGGAGATTGTTGGAAAGTTATCTTTACTAAGGTATATGACTAGATATAGTGTTGTCATTATGGAAACAAAGTCATATAGCAATTTGGAGTCAATGCACTTGATGTAAAGATCAAAATTCGGTTAAGTGTTGAAGACTAGATAGTGTATAGAGTTTCGACAGCTCAGAGCATCAACGTATGTGTGTATGGATGAATTATGGTATGCATCCTAGAAGTTAATTTGGTTAAGAATATATTCTTTCTTAGTCTATGAGTGCATGATCAGATGTGAAAGGATGAGAAAGTTACAGTCAACTGAAGTTGCATAGTCAGTGTGTGCCAGCAGAGATCAGAGCATGGAGCCGACAGTTAGTATTTTGGTTTGCGATTATAATGTAATATTGTAAAAGCTATGCACCCATTATATTTAGGTTGCCGACATGTTTATATGTATAATTGTAAGCATGCTTAAGCCAATTCATTTGCAAGCATTGTTTGTAATTAGTTATAGGGATGACCTAATTGTGTATTTTGTATGAGCGTATAAATATAAGATGCACCCATTGTATTCAGTATGGAAGTTGAAATAGAGTTGTGATAAGCAGAGAAAAAGTGTGAAAAGACACTACAAGGTGTATTAGAGCTTTGCTATAGGTCAAAGCATTAGGGCATCAAAGGAACTGATCTGACAAGCAGTGTCACATTGACAGTTCATTCTATAGATATAGTATGTATCTAAGATCACAAGGTTGTAGCCTTCACCACTTGAGCAGTGAGCTCTTGGATAGTGCATCCTCTCCCCTAACAAGGACTATTGTAAAAGAATCCTAACAGGGTCTAACCCTTAACAAGGTCTACTATACTTAAAGCATTGTAAAGCTACTCCTAATAGGGTAAAGGATCTTCTAACAAGGATCACAAAACACTGGTGCAAAATATTAGTGGGTATCAATTCCCATTGGGGTTTTTACCTATTTAGGTTTCCCCATAATCATATTGGTGTCATGTGTTGATTTCATGTTTGATGTTTATGTAAATGTTTATTTCAGTACTTAAGCATTTAAGTTTAGCATAAAGATTAAAGTGAAAAGTTAAAATACAGTGAAAAATTGTTCACCCCCCTCTCAGTGTTCCCATTCCTAACATACTTAACCATCTTTTCAAACTAATCTACCATCATCGATTAAGGATCAAGTTGATTATTATTCATTGTTATTTTCCTTCTTCATTGTCCCAAACTTTAGAATCTTGTAACTTTGTCCATCGATCATCAATATTGATGTGATTGCAAAATTAATCCAATAATATCATCAAGATCACTCTACTCTGACTGTAACACTTGATTCCATTCCTGTGGGATACACCAATCAAATCTTTTTTCTCTCCTTAATTGCTCAACCAATTTCCCTTTTTCATCTCACTAACTGTAACTTGCATAAAAATCATCATATACATGTGTGATCTCATAGATATAGAATTGTAAAAAATTCTAGAACATATGTTCCAAAGTGCACACCATAATTTATAACATAAATTTCATTTCATCTTCTCCATCATAACTTGGTATATCAAGAACATAGTCAACCTAGAACACCTAAGTTGACATCAATGAATTTTTTTTTTTGACAAAACACATCATCAAGCCATTAGTCATAAAGTTTACTCATCTCATTTACATCAGTTATGCCAAAAATCTCCCCCTTTGGCATTGATGGAAACACACCAATAAATAAAAAACATGTTCTTGACCCACAACATCATGTCTTCATCTTTATCAAATGGAAACACACCAACTAGAAACACAACTTCTCTTTCTCTATTTATCTGTTCTTCATAGTTTATCTCTCCTTTTTGTACTATTCTAATCTCCCTCTTACTTCATATTTAATATCATCATAGTTATTCTTCCCCTTTGACAACAATGCCAGATACACCATAATGCTCAAGATTTTATCTATCTGATTGCTTCCCCTAAGGAGTAGTCCCATTTTACATCAATCCACTAAAAAATATAAAATAGTAATACCCACTGGATTGATGCAACATTTGCAGTTGGATTCTTCTTAGGTAGGGTCATGACCCCCAACTTACCTCTAAGATACTCAAAAGTATTCTTAGGAAGTGGTTTGGTAAAGATACCTGTAATGTTCTCTTTAGTCAGAATTTACTCCAACCTTGCCACTTTCTCCTGCACTTGTTCTGTGAAGAAATGATACTTAATAGAAATGTTCTTGGTCTTCAAGTGCATAAATAGGTTCTTGGAAATTTTTATAGCACTATTATTATCATAATAAATTATCACCAGTTTTATTACCTTCTCCTTAATTACTTCTAGCATTTTCTTCATCCAAGCTACCTGTGTGCAATTGATAGATGTAGCCACATATTCCACTTTAGTTGTAGATTAAAATATGTAATTCTATTTATTGCTTCTCCAAGACACAATCCTATCACATAGAAATAATTCACCACCACTTGTGCTCTTTCACTCATCTACATTACCAGCCCAATCAACATCAATAAAAATACTCAGTGAAAAAATTACCTCCATGAGCATACCATAATCCATAATCCACAATGCCTTTTAGATATCTAAAGATTCTCTTTACTACAACCATGTGTGACTCCTTCAGCTTTGACTTAAATATTTCAACTATGCCAACTTCTTGTGCAATATTTGGTCTTCTATTTACAATATAGTGTAACTTCCTGATCATGGACCATAATTCATAGGGTGTTTTTCTAGTTCCCTTCTTCACCTACACTCGGTTCCGAGTATAAACAATAGTATTGATTTCTCCTGTCCAGTAGATCTTCAAATTTTTTTTCCTATATCAACATAGTCCTTGCAACATCAATAATTGTTCTATTCTTCCTTTATGCAACACCATTTTGTGAGGATATCTTGGAGTAGACATTTGTCTTTTTATACCATTATCCTAACAATATTTCATAAATTCATCCGATGTGAACTCACCTCCTCTATTCGATGTTAAACACTTCAGACTTTTTCTTGATTTCTCCTCTACCAATGCTCTAAAAGCCTTAAAATTATTTAATGCATTAGATTTTGTCTTCTTCATTTTAGTACCTATATAAATTTGCAAAATAATCTTTATTTGTAATTATATCTTGTTATGTAGATTAGTATTTATGTAAATGTAATTGATATTGTTACTTGAAGAGTCCATGAGGAGGTCAATGTAAATTGTGATAATGTAATGAATGGTTTATTAAAATGATAAATTAGTGTTAGATAGATTGGTATTGGTATAGATTGTAATTATGTGATTGTGTGTTATCATTTTTTCATGTAGATGGGATTTCTTAGGAAAATTTGAATTCATTGATTAAAATGAACTTAGTTGTAACTAGAAATGATGATAATTTGAGAATTATTTCCTTATTAATTTAGTGTTCTAGTTATGTCATAAATGTGTGTCATAGTAGCGATGTTAGGTAGCCCATAGAGGACATAATTTCTTAGTGTATACTATATTTGTTAGGAATAACAGTCCATAATACAACTGAGAGGAGGGGGGGTGAATCAATTGTATGGAAGATTATTAAACTTTAAACGTTAAGTAGCAGCAATATCAGATCCAATGAACACAACAAATCCCAACATAATAACACAATATTTTGGTGTTGGGGAAACCTTGTTAAAGGTAAAAACCCCGATGGGAATTAGCACCCACAAATGATGTACTGAGAGTATAGTATCCTTGTTAGAAGATTTAGCCCTATTAGGAGCATATTGAAACATTACAGTACATAGTCCTTGTTAGAGGATATACCTTGTTATGAGTCAAGAAGAAAGGGAGGGCTCACTACCCAAGGCTCACTACCCAAAGAAGGTTAAATCCACCTTCAGAACTCACTATTCGCAACACAAGTGTATATGAAGAAATGCACAATCTTTTGAAATGTTCAGCAGAAACTATCCTTTCTTGATCAGTTCCAATGAAGTCCACCAGTAAATCTCTGCTCTACATACAATAGACAAAAGCTCATAGCTTTTAAAATCTCTTTATATCACATTTTTCTATCCATGTCTTTTCCAAAGAAAAGACCTCTCATTTATACCTTATTACAATTCACATGATCAGGTTGGCCGATAAGCCTTTTCTAAAATTATAAATAATTACATAAACCCTTGCTAAGATACACATGGTATTTAAAACAAGTATACAATGATTAAATGTTACAATATTTAATGACCGACATCCTTAAATTATGTTTACCAAGCAAAACACATGCTACATCTCCTAAGTCAACTTCCAAATAGGTCTTCTCCAGAACATACACCACAACTGACATCACCAATGATTCCATACCTTGCACTGATGAATGGACATCCTTCACTACCTTGTCTATCATTCCTTAAGCTCACATACCTTGAATACATATCATCTAGAAGATATACCAAAAATACAGAGACTAACTCTGTCATTACAAACTGTCACAATCCAATGACCAGTCTTCACTAAAACATATGTAACTCATCCAATATGAAACATTACATGATGTGATCTTGGATATAAGATCACAAAACCTTCCTGAACTCTCATTTGACTTCGTAGAATCTGAAACATTCATACAATATTCGTACACTGTGACAACCAACTTGTTCTCCACATAGAAATGTATGTTGACATCAGTGACAAAACACAAATGACAATAGTATGAGTGCCCATTCAATAACATAGTGATTAAACATATAAGATGTCTCAATCACCTCCCCATGCATTAGCAATATCCAACAATCTCTCCCTTTCGCATTGATGTCACATATGGGAAAATCCATCATCCCAAAGTTATATCAATCCAAAGTTTTGCATCCAAACAATACTGCATACAATCTCCCCATATAATAGGAATTTTCTCATAGAAAAAATCCCCCTTTGACAACAACAGAAAAGGGTGCCATGAGTCGTCAACTGTTTTCCAATAACTTTCTTCAATGATCACTCCACCTGAGGAGTAGATCCCTAAATCCAATCTAGAATATGATAAGGCTCTGAAAACCTTTAGACTGATGCATCTCTGCATCATTTAATTCTGACTAGGAGGGGCTTGAACCCCTAGCATACCTCTAAGATATTCAAAGGTAGCTTTTGGCAGTGGCTTTGTGAAGATGTCTACAATCTTCTCTTTTGTACTAATATATTCTAGTTTTATTTCCTTCTCTACCACCTTGTCTCTCATGAAGTGATATTTGATAGAAATGTGCTTGGTTTTAGAGTGCATCACCAGATTCTTTGACATATTCACTGTATTGGTGTTATCAAAATGGATAACCACAGGCTCATCAAAAGTTAGTCCTATGTCCTTCAACATTTTTTTCATCAAAAAAATTTGAGTATAGTTAACAACAAAAACAACATACTCTGATTCAATAGTAGATTGTGGGTAAAATTAAAAACCCATGTTACACTTTTATAAAGGAAAAGGATGACAACATGCAAATTTTTCAACTTTAATGACATAAAAGTGGCATTTGTGTTTAGAATTTGAAGATGATGTAAACTAATGAAATGTGTAAAATTTGATGAATTTTATGCTTATAATTTTTTTTAAAAATTTGAATAAAATTTGACATAGTTTTTTAAGTTTTGAAGTCCATTTTTTTATTGCTGAAATATGTTGAAAATCTAGGGTCTAGTTCCCACCTAAAAATTATATACAAATAATCTTTTTTTCCTCTGATTTCATAATATGTTTTAGATGACATGTATAGCCAGTGCATAAAAAAAGAAAAATTGGATTTCAGTATATATTTTGTCTATTATAACTATCCAAAGTTGGTGTTATCTGAAATTAATAGTTTTTTGTTCCCACAAAATTTTCCCTATCAAATCTACACCATTAAAAAAAAATTATATATTCTTGAAGAGGACTCTCTCCTCTAGTGTTAAATATAAAGTTTAAATTTTTCTGACATGATTTTTTATTTTTAATTTTTTTGAACAAGTGTGTTATTAAATGTTAGAATACCTACTTGAAGTATTTTCAACTTATAATATATTATATGAAATCAAAACATAATAAAAAATACATAACCATAATCTTGACTCCGAGCTCTACAAAATGGTATTTTTAGATTTTAGAGAAAGGTAAATTTTGACAGAGAATTTAGATCCAAAAGTGAGAACTTCTAAGAGTCACCTTTTTTTGCTTATTTGGCTACCACATAGGATTCCACATGGGTTCAACCGAACCAGTTCTGGCTGAACCAACTACGACTAGACCTGGTTCAGCCGGACCTATGGGCAACCAAACATGGTCCCGTGGATGACCAAGCCCCTTAAATCCAAAATTAAAAAAATACGACCACTTTTTGAAATAATTTTTTTTTTCAAATTGATTAATTATTTTAATTTTATTTGGAAATGGAGTTAAGTGATTTTTATCTTGAGTTCTAATTTATGTTTGGGTATTGCATGTTAAGTCCTAGTTTCAGTTTTTAAAAGTTAAGTGATTCTTTTTCTATTTTTCAGAGGGCAGTTTACCTTGTTTATGGTGTTGCATGCATTAAAACCCTTATTTTATTTTCTTTATTAAGAGGATTTTGGCCAGTATTCGATATATAGGTTTATAGATTTTGGCTCTGAGATTGAATTGGAGGATTGTCAAAGCTTTGGGAAATTTCAGGGTTGTTGGATTATTTTTTTTGGTTTTTGTCGAGTGGTGGTTTAAGGTAGGGTGTGAAAACCTTTTTGCAATTATTCTTTGGAACAAATTGTCTTCATTGTGTCTTCTAGATAGGTTGATGATTTTGGAGCGATTGTATTTTTTTTCATTGTCCTTGAGAAAATGTACAAGATTAGATTGTTGTGATTTTGTGAATGATAAATATGTATATATTTTGGTTGCTTATGAGTGTAAGCTTTTATAGAAATGTGTGAGTTTTAATATTAATTAAATATGCAAAGAAGGAAAATTAATAATTAAATGCAAATGGAGTTAAGTAATTTTCATTTTGATTTCTAATTTATGTTTGAATATTGCATTTCAAGTCCCAATTGCAGTGTTTTCAAGTTAAGTGATTCTTTTATATTTTTCAATTTGAACAATTTTTGCAAAGGGGAATAAAGGGAATAGAACAAAAAAATATGATTGAATAAGTGATGAAAAAATGATAGGTCATACAAAACATAATCAAGATCAACTTGTTGAAGTTCAGGAAGAACCTATTGATATTCAAGAAGATGCAATTCAAGTAGGGGAACAAATTGGTAGTTCTAAAGGTGGAAATATATCTTTTGGCATGGGCAATCTGATGGAGATGAATGAGGATTCAATTTTCAGTCAAATTTCATTTGAACAAATTTTATCTGAAAGTACAATTAAAATGCATTGGAAACAACTTTGGGATGAATATTTTAAAAATAAAAGTATGGTTGGAAGAGCTTAGTTATTTGTTAGGTTATTCAGGAAAAAATAAATGACTCCTGTTTTGGAGTTGTTGGGTGTTGATAACAAGAAAAACTTAGGAGACAATGTAAATCTAAAAATAGTTGAAAATTTACAAGATGCATTGAATGAAATTAATAACTCAAGTCGAGGAGCTGATTTAAGTGTTGCACGTAGAGCATTGATGACTACTTTATCTAGTAGGAGGTTGACACTGAGAAAACAAGTACATGCAATTTATGATTTACTGAATGTATCTAGAAGAACTATTCAAAGATATATTAGGAAGATAAATATGTTAGATGAAAAAATTGAAAAGAATTGGGTAAATATTTGTAGGCTTCCTCAAAAAGACAAAATTTTTGAAGATGCAAAAAAATTGGTCACTGAATATTGGACTGCTCACTCTCATGTTTCTTGTAATAGAAGGAATACAATACAGATGAAAGATGAAGAGATTGGTATGAAAACTGCACATCAAAAACATTTTATAGATACAACACAAAGTAAATTATTTGAAGTATTCAAGCAAGAGTTTTCAGATGTGAAAATATGTCAAAGAATATTTGAGAGGTTTCTTCCTTTCTTTGTCGGCATTTAAATAAGGTTCATGAAACTTGTTGTTGTCGAAATCATGTTGAGTTTCATTTATACTTGCAATCATATAAAAAATTTATGGCAGTTCTTGATTCAAATATGGTCATCCCTGGAAGTACGACATAATTTGTGAAGTCTATTCTATGCGATAAATTAGAAGATTCAGATGAGTTCGAAGTATAGTTTATAAAGAATGCATACAATGATTGTGGAGATTTGCATAAATTTCCATTGTGAATTGAGAATATTAATGTTTCAACACCAGTTTTGTGGAAAAGATTTGCATATGAGACATATCAAACAAAGACCAGAGATGAACCCAAAAAAAATGTATTGAAGGAGAGTGAATTGTCCTACCTTGATTTTATGACCAGATTTCGTACTCTAATTTATCCCACATATCCAACATTGTCATGGTGCACAGTGGAAAGCTAAATAGTTTCATGATTCCAAATATTGTTTTCCACTTGGTTGTATTCTTTCAATTGTAGATTTCTCTGAGAACTATACATTTTCCCCTCAAACAGAGCTTCAAGCTCAATATTATCATTTTGAGTAGGTTGCAATATTTGTGCAAGTGACCTATAGACATGCATAATTTGATTTTGATGAGGTAGACAGTACTGATCCAAATGAATGCATTATCATCAAGGAAGTTCATTTCTATATCAACGATGATAAGGTTCATGATAGGAGCTATGTGGCTCATTGTTTTGCAATATATTTTGAAGATATTACGAATCATGATATAAAGGCTTCACAACATTGGATTTGGTCTGATGGTTGTGCAGGTAAGTGTATCTACTTCAATTCATTTTCATTATCATTTAATTGTAATTTTTAAATTATTAAATGATTACATGTATGTATGCATGTACAACTTAATTTTGTAGGATAATTTAAATCTACAAAAGACTTTAACTGGCTAGCCATGCAACATGCTAGATGCAATGTTAAGTTTATGTGGAACTTATTTGAAAGTGGACATGGAAAAGGAGAACACGATGGAGCAAGAGTGTGTGTGAAGCGTGCACTTTGCCAACATGAACTTGCAGGTACAAATGGTGTTCAATATATATATATATATATATATATATATATATATATATATATATATATATATATATATATATATATATATATATATATATATATTTCAAATAATATAATTTTAGCTTAGATCCATTTTCTTTAAACTGATCATTCATAAATGTATAGGTAACATGATAGAGAATTCAAAGAATTTTTTTGAATGGTGTCAAAGTCATTTTGCTCCTCGGGACACCAAATACAACAAACATTATTTTTGGAAAGTGAAAGGTAATTTATATTTTGTTGTAAAATTTTAAATTAAAATTTGATTTCGTGTTCATCTATCTTATCATAATTGTTGATCTAAAAATGTGCAACTTTGATTTCATATTTGTAACAGATATAGACCGATCTGATCCTTACAATCGTCAAATAATTGTTGGTATTAGAAGTTTACATCAATTGATCACTACAAGACAACACCAGCCTCTTTTGATTCAAGTAAGAGAAAAATCATGTTTTTGTGCACATTGTGTTGAGGACAATCTAATGAGTCAATGTGAGAATATTACAAATGGATATGTTTCACGATGGGATATGAAGGAGTTATTCATAATGCTTCCTTATGAAGATGATGACATTGACATAAACATTCATGATCCTATATATTCATCTTATTACGAGTGTGTTTTTGATTTAGTTGTTACAGGTGCCTGCACATACATGTTCTTTTATATATTAATTTTAAATTATCGTGCAAGTAATGTTTAATTTTAATAGAATCCATTTGTATAAAGGTGATATTTTTGTTGTAGTTGTGGATCCTGACAATGTAGAAAGTGTAGATTATTATCTACTAAGATGCATGAAAGCAAAATACAAGCTGGCAGAAGAAAGTGTAAATGATGATGGACATACATATCCAGCAGGTTTAGTTGTTATTGAAGGAACCTATTATCAGCAAATAAAGATTGACAAAAATGGTGTTCAATTTATTGAATACATGGCTGGCCAAAAAGTTCTACATTACAGTCACTTGGTTATAGTGACAAAGTTACAATTTGAGGCATTGCAAAAAAGAGGACATGGCAATCAAAGTGAAGGTTGTCTATTGAAGAACATGAAATTTTTTTGGAGATAATAAAATATAGAGAGGATCCAGAGTATATGTATCAGGAGCTTTAGGATAAAATTCTTTTTGTAGCTCTTGTACTTTCATATTTGAACTCTATAGTTTGAACTCTATAGTTTGAACTTTCATGTTTGAACTCATATATATATATATATATATATATATATATATATATATATATATATATATATATATATATATATATATATATATATATATATATGCTCGGTAATTGTTGGTTAGTTAGTTAATTAATTGTATGATTTTATGTATGTTAGTTAATTAAAATTGTATGTTTTGATTAATTATGTTAGTTAATTATGTTTTGGTAATTATGTTAGTTAATTGTGCTTAGTTAATTATGTTAGTTAATTATATGCTTAGTTAATTATGAACTAGTTATTTATGTTTAGTTTTAATTATTTAAGTATGCTTAGTTAGTTAGTTAATTATGTTTTTGATTAAGGTAAAAATAGGTTTTGAAGGGACCCCGAAACCCTTTACAATACCAGAAGTTAAGATAAAACTATAAGAGTTCCATACATACAATAGTCCAGCCAAAACATAAGCCCGGACACCACAAACCCCTCACAAAGAAAAAAATCCAAAGATACTAGCTAAAGACCCCCAGCCAACCAAGAAAGAACATTGTCACCAAGAAAAGGGAAAGAACCCAAGACATAATCTAAGATTTTCCTTTACCTCCCTTATTCTTAGAATGAATAATCATTTCAAATTGAGGAGGAATTTTTATGATGTTTACCAATAACTAGGGTCCACCCCTCCTCCACCAAAGAAGCCTTTTCCTGCCATTCTTGAGAGGAGGATCTCAAGAGAGAAGCAGTAGAAGAAGTCTGGATAGAACCAACCAAGGAACCTACCTCCTTAAGAGAAGCACTAGGTCCATATTTATCTGTACATCATTAGAAGGACCAGCCAAAATAGGTTTGACTGGAGGGAAACCAGTAGACCCAACAAGAACAGAACCATAAGAAAAGACACTAGCAGACTGACCAATGCCATGACAACCAGCAGGAAGAGCAGATAAAATAGGGCTAGCTAGAAGGAAACCAATAGATCCAACATGAAAAGGAACAAAACCAATAGAAACAAACTAGCCAACACCATAGGACCCAACAAAAGAATTACTGGGAGAAAATACAGGAGCAATGCCATTAGAAACACCAGCAGACTGTCCACCAGTAAGAGAATCACTGGGAGAAAATACAGGAATAGTGCCAACAGAAACACCAATAGACTATCCACCAGAAATACCATATTCAATAGGACAACCCCCAGCAATAAAAGGATTACTGGGAGAAATACAATTAGAAACAATAGGAACATTACCAGCAGAAGAAACACCAGTAGGTTGAACAACCTCAAAACTACCAGTAGAATTGAAGGAAGCCCCCAAAGGAATAGTTCCAATAGTAGGGACATCCTCAAGACCAACATTCTCATTCTTCTTAACAACTGTATAATGATCCAAGGAAGCACCCTTCCACCAAGATGTAGACCTTTTAGTCTTAGTCCTCTGTAAACCACACTGAGCCACCAAATGACCCATTTTAAAACACTTCCTACATCTGAAGGGAATCCCTTCAAAGTCCAAATTTTGAATCCAGGAAGTATTTAAGTACTCTAACTTAATCATTTTTGGTAACCCCTTAGAGATATCCATCTCTACCAGAATGTGTGCATAAGTCGAATGCATAGTTCTAGAAGATTCTACATCTATCATCAAAAAGTCTCCAAGAGCATCACCCACTGCTTCAAATAGGGAGTCAACCCAAACATGGAGTGGGAGGTAGGGGAGCCTCACCCAAATTGGAATCTTATTAAAGATTTTAGAAGAGGGGGAAAAATCAGGAGACCAAGGTTTAATAACCAACATATTATGGTTTTCCCAAGAGAAAGAAAGATTACACATAATCAACTTTCTATCTTCGACATTATCAAAAGTAGCAATAAAAAAACCCCTAGCCATGGGAAAGATATGAACAAAACTAGAAATAATAGGTTTCCAATAAATAGAAATCCACCTGTGTAAGTCAACAAGGCTCGGCCACAGACCCAGGAAGCGATAGATAACACCAAGAGATGAATAATTAGAGGTTGCACATTCAATATCTTTCACCACTTCCTCATCCAAAGAGATTCAGATAGGGTTTGAAATAGGAAATGGTCCCTTAGAAAAATTTGAACCAACACCAATCTGGTAGAGGCCCCAGAAGAAACCATACCAGCATATGATAATATTCCCTTTGGAAAGCCAACACCACCAAGAGGAGCAAATCCAGCAGCTGAACCTCTAGCAAGGCAACAAGCAGAAGAGGAAACCCCAGTAGCTGACTGCAAAACCACACCAACAACCAAAGAGACCTCCAAAGGCCCATCAACAGCAACTGGAGAAACCACAATGGATACACCAACATCCAGCGAGATCCTTCCAGCTGATTGAAGAACACCAGCGGGTGGAGGAGCCTTGGATGAAACCCCAACAAACTGTGAAACTTCCAGCAATGCATTAGCAGACTGGAACTTTCCATTTGGAAGCAAATCTGTAGTAGGAGGAAAAATGCTTGAAGAAACCCCAACATCCCGTGAATCTCCCAGCAATGCTTCAGTAGATTGGAACTTCCCAACAGATAACAAATCTATTACGGGAGGAAAAACCTTAGAAGAAACCCCAACATTAGGTAGAAAATCTGCTGTGGGAGGGAAAACCCTAGAAGAAACCCAAGCATTAGGCAGAAAATCTACTATAGGAGGAAAAACCCTAGAAGAAACCCCAGCAACAAGCAACAAATCTATTGCGGGAGGAAAAACCCTAGGAGAAACCCTAGCATCCCGTGAAGCTCCTAGCATTCTCGAATACTTCGTGAGCCCGATAGATAGTTAGTTAATTATGTTACTTAATTAATTGGTAATTGTTAGTTAGTTAATTGTGTTTGTTAATTATACTTTAGTTAATTATATTTTTGGTAATTATGTTAAAGTTAATTGTGCTTAGTTAATTATGTTAGTTAATTGGTTTTTACTTACATGGCATTAGTTAGATTACTTAATTGTATTTTAAAGTTTGTACATGTGTATATATATTTTGAGGGTTCAATAGCTTTATTATATATTTTATGTGCATATGTTGTGATGCATTACGTCCCCTTAAGACCTCCCCTTAAGACATTAGTTAGTTACTTATTTAATTATTTTTTACTTACATGACATTAGTTAGATAACTTAATTGTATTTTAAAGTTTGTACATGTGTATATACAAATTAGTTTACATGAATGAAAAATATTCATAACATTAGTTATTTACATGAGTGAAAAATATTCATAACACGAGTACATGTGACATAACATAATGTATACATAACACATGTATAAAAATATGTCTAAAATATGAAATAACACATGAACATATAACATGTAATGTATAAAATATGAAATAACACACAACCATATAACACGTAAATATATGAAATGACTAAAATATCTACATGTATATATGAAATGTCACATGAAATATCTAAAATAACATGGTTGCTCAACTAGAGCCATGTCTTGATCTGTGGCCTGATGTCAGTGCACCTCCTCCTGATCTTTGTGTACAATAAAAGAAATATGTGTCATGCATGTACATACATGTATAATAAATTTTAAATACTTATGATCATAGAAAAATTATTTTTGAACAAACATCTCAATGTACCTATGTGTCATGATGTACATGGTCGCATGGAGTTTGTAAATCTCCATACGATGTAGCATCCTCGTCGGTCACCTCCTAGCGTACACACATATATAATATATATTAATAAAAATTCAAATATATGGTATAATATATATACCATAGAAGCCTCTAATGGTCTCCCAAAATGACTCAAATCTGAGTCATTTAATGATATCTATGCAGGATCAACCTGGTCATCTGTAAGCAATGTGGTAAAAAGTTGATGAGCTGAATGTGATGAATTGGCATGAGTGACCTAGGGAGGTGCATCCTCATCAATTGTGGTATGTTGAGGTGTCGTAGGTGGTGCAGTCTACTGAGGAGCTATAGGTGGTGGTGTAGTCTATTGAGGAGTTGTAGGTGGTGATACAGTCTTTTGAGGAGTTGTAGGTGCACCCTAAGAACCTGATCTAGTAGATCTAGTAAGAATGGAAGTGACAAAATTTGGAATCTCCCTGAGAAGAACCCCACCAAGTATTTGTATGGCTTGATATGCATATAGTAGATCACTGGATAATAATGCACTTGTATGACACAAATGGTCCACATCTGATAAAGTTGTAACCTCTAGGGGAGATGGTATGTCTACTATATCATATGGATCACCACTGGAGGATGCATCCTGTGCAGGTGGAGGAATGCTGGAATGAGAACACAACATGTATCTCCCTAAATGATCAGATGAAATCTCATGAACCTGTGTGGCGATACTCACAATACTTGAATATACATCCCTCCTCATCGTGTCATTTGGCACACTCTCTCCTGCAACTATTTCCAAACCTTTTGGTATGACCAAAAGGTTTGGACCCACCCTTGCCATCTTATTAGTGGGCACAGGGGCATCAGGTGCTTTGAATCTATTAGATAATCTCCCCCTCCCCTTCCCAACATGATCAGGGTAATATGTATAGTCAACATCATACTACAAATGAAATTATGCAAACAATTGTTTATAGAAGTATAGTGGAAGCTCATCCTTCTGGGGCCACCTATGATGAGCAGCCAACCATCGAGGATATATAAATGGTTGAACTAGATCATCTTCACATCTGGTAGTCATGTATCCTCTCACCTTAGCCAATTCTCAATAATGAGGAAACATGGTCTTCACCATAGTGGTGGAAACATTTGTATCAATCTGTCTATACTTCACAATGCCAGTAACACTACAAGACAAAGAAGTATAGAATGTATCAATGCTGATACTATTATACAGGTTGTATGATTGAACTATGCCAATCATACACAACAAATAATCTCTAATAATGTTTACCCTATCCCTGTTGGGAAGGGTGGTGGATGAAGAAATCATCTGATCAAGAACCTCTATGGCTCATGCCAATCTATTAATGGTAGAAGCAAATAGCTTCTCTCTGGCCTCTCTCAAATCGACTGATCTATGTGAGGAGTGGTGACTAGGTACACTCCCTTGTACACTAGGCTCTCATGAATCTGCTGACCCTCTACCCGATGCCATGTAATAGATAAAATGGATATATGCATGGAAGTATAAACAAGAATATATATAGATCTTTGCACATGTACATTATAATCATCTAGTTTAAATGAAATATATATATGTACATACAAATTTAAGAAACATACACGAGTTACAAATTTAATCATCTAGTTTAAAAATGAAATATATATACATGTACATACAAATTTAAGAAACATACATGTTAAAATTTAATTGAATCTAGATTCAAAATGAAATATATATACATGTACATAAAAATTTAAGAAACATACATGTTACCACTAGTACATTTGAGACCTTTTTCCAATGGATGATTGTCTAAATTTAGATAGTATACTGTCGATTAAGTGACACCACTCGACATTGTAGTTTTGCAATCAGAAACACTGATGGTTATGATAGGCATCGTACATGCGATGTCTATAGTCATCACAAAAGGGGGTTTCAACATAGTGAATATACCCATCAGGTCTACTTGTAGCCATCCCATGTTCGATAGATCTTTGTCAGACATAGTTAGTTACTGATGAAAATGTTGTACCTACGATGGGTAACCATCATAATGTTCCAATGCCTAACTATCATTGGAAGATTGTATACCGATGGAAATGCTATTGGTGCGACAGTTATCCATCGGACATTTCTGATAGATTGTCATAACTTCTCTAGTGCCATTGTAATTGCAACAGAAATCACAATTTTTTTTATATATATATCTATATATACATATATATATATATATACATATACATATATATATATATATATATATATATATATACATATATATGTGTGTATATATATATATATAGATGTATATATATATATATGTATATATATCTATATATATATATGTATATATGTATATGTATATATATATGTATATATGTATATGTATATATGTATATGTATATATGTATATGTATATATATGTATATGTATATGTATATTTATATGTATGTATATATATATATATATATATATATATATATATATATATATTTGTCAATCAAGTTTGACTCGATTGGTGTTCTTACAGATTTGGTTTTCATTCAGAGATGACTTTACAGTAGATTTGGTAGCGGCTCAGACATTATTGAGTTGAGTCTAGAGACTTGGATTTGTAGATCACTATGGTGTCCGTGATGACTTGGGAGAAGTCTTCTTCTAGGTGAACCAAGATGAGATACTTGAATTACAAAAAGCAGGTTGTTTGATGCGACTTATGAGACATTGGATGCCTCTTCACAGTGGGTTCGCAGTGCGGTCTATGGTGTTTCTTTGCGACTTGGTTCTTGGTAGCCATTGGGATGGATCGATATGACTTGATCTTGGGTCAAGACTTATTGAGGTGAGTTGAAGTGATCATTGCTCCTTGAAGTGATTGATGTTTCCAATAGATAGTCATCGCTTTTAGTTTTGTCATCCATTATTCTTTGGTTTCCATCATAATTTCAATGACTCACACTATTTTTTAAAAAGAAATATATATTTTTCGTACGTTGATTGAGATCTTAAATTATTGAGCTTCTCTTTGTTTCGATAATAGTTTAACATTCTCTACTTAACAGGGCCAACCGTGTGAAGGTGGAAGCTCATCTGGCCCCTCCTAGGATCCTCTTATGACCCTTTACGACACTTTAAGACATCTAAGATGTATTCTTAGGGATCGTAAAGGGTCATAAAGGGTCATAAGGGGTCATGGGACACAACCGCTGAGAAACATAAATGTATGCATCAGGGTCATAATTGTTTGGAGACAACATAATTGAACGCTATACCTAGATGATGCTACACAACCACTACTCCTACAGTTCCAAGTTGACACTGCAGGATCCAAAAACCAAAGATAAGGAATCTATATATGGTTTTTGGATCCCACAGTGTCATCTTAGAACTATAGGAGTAGCGGTTTTGTTGCATTTTCTAGGTATAGCATTCAATTGTGTTGTGTCTCCAAAAAATTGGGACCATGATTCCTATATTTATGTTTCTCAGCTGTTGTGATACCTACATTTATGTTTTTTAGCTTTGGTGTTTATTTGCATGTTCTTTGTGTTTGGCTTCTCTCCCTCACATCAAAAATAAGATTTTTCCACTCTGAATCGAGAATGTGTGTGCAACACAAGCATAATATGCATGGATAGCAGGTGGAGCTGAGAAGACCCAACACATTTACATTTTTTTCTCCTTTGTTTCTTGTACACCATCTCTATTGGAAAGTTTCTTCATGGATGGCCTCCACTATCTTCCCCACTACAACTATAACCACTATTCATTCTCCTACGGTCATTACTATCTTCTCTATTGATTAGACCTCCACTGCAATTTCTCTGATGAAAATTTCCAAATTCAATGTTTGGTATTCCTTCATCTCCCCTCAACTCCATCACTTATGTGTATGGATTCTCTCCCTCACATTGAAAATAAGATATTTCCCATTCTAAATCAAGAATGCACGTGAAACACAAGCAAAATATGCATGGATAGCAGGTAAAGTTGAAAAAACACAACACATTTACATTTTTTTAATAGCTCAAAATTACAATGTTTGTGATGGTCTATAACTTAAAATACGCAATTAAAGACCTCTATAAAAAATGCAACCTTGTTGTATTTTTTAGCTCCACCTGATATCCTATGTATATGAGTTGAGATTGCATATTGAACTAGGCGTCTCCTTTTGCATTGCCTGAAACTAAGAGACTGTCACAGTTAACATCTAAATGGTGCATCTCATCATCACAACTAATCCACCTTAAACAATTGATTAACCATTCTAGACAAGATGATGATTTAAGTATTGTGTTTTAGACAAGAACCCATTAAACATTCTAATAGTAATTTCTCCCAAAATATGAAATCCACTCAAATTTAGCAAAAACCCCTCCAACATTACAACAGTGTATAAAAGGAAACTCAGTGTCTAAACATGGAACTAAGCTCAAACATGTGTAAATAAACATCAGTCATTATCAAATAGGTTGCATAAATGAGAATCATTTTTTTTTGGCTTTCTTTTTTTTCTACTTCCTTATATTGTTGCAGAGGTGTATCCATGTCTAGAGCGTCATTTCTTCTTGGCCATGCACTTGATCTCACTATCCTTTGCAAAGGTGGGTCCTCTACAATAACAAATAAAAGGCTTCAATTAAAAACATATTATCATAATTAGGGTTAATTTAAAATGTATTCATTATTGTTACAAGCATTTCAATACATTAAAAAACATAAATGTGACGCTCTTTACCTTGTCCAACCACATCATCTTGCCCAGTGGATTGAACCTCAACATGCTCATCAGGAACAACATCCTCTACATCCCCTGCAACTGCAATACAAAATGTTTTATTAATCCCAACACATTATAATTAAATTTTTATTACTAGGCCAAATTCAATTTAACATGTTTTCTTGTATTATATATTCATTAATCAAAATTCGAATAGAAATGTATACCTTAAGTACTATAATTCACATTAGAATCGATGCCTCCATCGTGCTCGGCCAATGCAGTATCAATATTGGCAGGTTGCATTCCAATGTAAATAATTAGTGTATTTATTAACAATACATACATATAAATATAAGGCAAATACTGAGAAATGTTAATCATTCAGTTTACTACATATAAATATATTCACTTTAAAGTTTTAAACAAATATATAATAAGTGTTTCCTTACTTAAAACAAATATATTCACTTTATGTTGGAACTTAACATCAAATACGGTAATTGGTAAAGTTTTCAACTTGAAATAAAAATCAATTGGCTTATTTACTTGATCAACAGATCTAGTAGAAGAACCTTGTGCACTCATTGCTCAGTATCATTCAACCATGACTTTATAGCCTTGTTTGTAGCCTATTTTTTTATCCTCTTCTATAAACAATTTTTTGAATTCCAAGACTTGCATTTTTTATTGGTATCGTGAATTTTTATTGTAGTGAATTTTATCAAAACTAAATTGATTTCAATTTAATTATAAATATTTGCATACGATTTTTCATTTACTAATACTTACAACTCATGCAACAAGTTTTGAATATCCACCCAAGCCAAGCCTGTGTTGCTCGTGCTTTTATTTTCTTACTGTTGTTGCCTTTGTTGTGTTAGACAACCTATGTGATGTTTGAAGTATGTTAGATCATATAAGTACAAAGAGTAAATAGTACATAATTTCATTATTAACATTATCACATACCTTCTTTTCTTGGGTGATACTACTCGTCCACTATGTCTTGCACTTCTCTCAAGTGCATCCTTTTTAAGATCCTCCCACTCATTAATAGGAATATAGGGAGGCCGCTCATAATAAGGGTTGTGTTCTATTTGGCTCCTATAGTTGTCCCTAATATACTTCAAAATAGTGCCCACTTTGTCAAGGAGTCTAAGTCTATGAAAGACTTCAGGTCCAAAAGTGTTGTCATAGAGTCAATGAGCTTATTCTTTAACCCTTTATCTTGTACTAACCACCTTTTAAGAAAAAAAACTATTAGATTCATAAATGAAGTGAAGCTACCTTTTAATATACTTGAAGAAAGGGATGAAACAAAATCTAATCTTGTAATGAAATCAAAATATGATACCATGTACGTATGGTGGGCCCAAAAATGCACAAACATTCATCATTAAGTTTTTCATAAAATAGATTATTCCCTACAAGATAATTACAAGATTATTATAATTAGTTATTGCAAGGGACCAAATAGGGGGTTAGTGCATTACGTTATGATTATTATATTGTATAGTAAACAAAAGGATCAATCTTTAAAGTACTTGGAAGCTGGGCTACTCTCAAGGGAAGTCCATCTTCATTTCTCATGAGCAATTAATCACACTGTATTGTTCCCGTACATTTAACATGAGTACATCCAAGAATTGCATCATCACCTCCTACATAAAATGAATCCAATATTACAAAATTCCCCCTAAGAAAGAATATATAGTTCAAGTCAAATAAACACATGATAAATAAGAGAGAAAAAGAGGAGTCTACTTACCAATAGTAGGTGTACTTGCTGACATTTCAGGTGGAACTACCTCTGTGGATCTGATCCTCGTACCAGGCACCGTACTTAACATAGGCTCAATAGCAGGTGCTAAACAAAAATATTGTTAGAGCATAAACAAATATGGCTAACCACGGACAAGATGGAGGATAAAACATGTGATTTACCATCTGAAGTATTTTCATCTAAGGTAATTCCCTTTAATCTATTTAGCATCCCCTATAAAGAGAACACATATATATTTTAGTTAATGACATAAATAAAATAGTATACTATAAAAATCATTATTGAAATTTTATTATAATTAAAAACTACATTAATACTTACTCTATAGTTCTGAATACGGCCAATCAACATATCCACTGCCCTCTATATTTTAGGAGTGTGATGTTGAATATTTTCCATTCAAGCTAACTCTTTTGATATTGCATGAAGGTCCCTTTCCAGTGCAACCATAGGATCAACCTCTAATAAAAAATCAACATCAAATGGATCATGCTCATTCTACGGCTCCTCATGGACTACTTGTTCCTTTTCCTTTCTTTGATCAACACTCATTTGTGAGAACAATATTATTAGCCCTTTATTTAAAAGCAATCCAAAATAGTAGAACAACAAAATATACGCATTAACATAACAAAAATATGCATTGACATTTTTCTTGTATGTGCATTTGTACAACAACAATGAGTTTTACCTGTCGGGAAGAAGAAGTCCCATGAGAACTATCACCGTTGTGCATATCGTGTGGTTGTTGATCCATACTATAGCTCTGTATTTCAAAAAAAATCATTCAGACATGTTAAAACACATGTCCTTATTCTAAGTTACATTGAATAATAGATAATTATCAAAATGTGTACCACCTTGTCCATGATAGTGATGGGGTTTTATGTATCTATGCGATTCAAATTGTAATCGATAAGCAACTCCTCACCTCCACGTATTGATTTGATTGCACATACAAATACATGATTTCCCTTGTGTGCCTCAAATATGCAATTGGGTTACTTCTTAGTTGACGTAGGTTGTGTACTGTTTATAAAACTTGCAATATTCCTTGATGCTTTTGGTCTTCTGTTAACATATATAGCTACTTTTTTATTTTGTTCATTGAATTTTTGTTGTATATAATTTTCCGCAAGTGCATACCTACACATACTTTTTTTATATTTAACAATTTGCATCTAAGTACTGTAATCATAACAAGGTCCAACATACTCCATCAATTTGACAGCTTTGTTATAAGAGACCTTTATTCCATCCATGGAAAATAGGCCCAAACCATGTAATGAAGATGGTGCTATGTGATATATCCTCTCTTTAACACAAAAATTAGTGTTTATTGGAGGAAGTTCATTAGGGACCCATTGTTTCTATAGATGTTTGTACCTAAATAGCAACTTGGAGTCGCCTTTGCTCTCATCATCATAAGAACATGACCCCCCTTCAGCAAGGAAAGATTTCATGTGTTTATTGAATTTCTTTCTGATCTTTTGACCTCAATTCGATCTCATTAAATTACATGTACTAAATGTCTCACTTTCTTCTTCCATTCCTAGATTTTCCTCGCTCGAGGAAGACAATTCTGAAAAATACCTTTTCTCTAGTACCTACACCTCATGCAATGAGAAAGACATGTGGCAATGAGAGAGATATTTTACATATGGTAAAAGACATTAATCTCTATAGGGTGTATTGACTTGTACTTGACAATCCATGAGACTATGTGGGATACTTGACATAAGAGAATAGTTATATAATCAGACAAACATAGTTCACTCCATAGTTTTCATTATATCTTGTGAAGGACATTATTCATTGTTAAAATTATCTATTTATCCAACAATATTTTGAATATCTTAGCATTGCATATAATGAAACATCTCAACATTACATGAGACACCATTATTGTTGCATTTCATCAAATAGTTCTCGTGCCTTGCCACTAGTGTTTTTATTACATCTTGTGAAGGACTTTATACATTGTTAAAATTATCTATTTATACTTTCAAAATTAGCTCACTCAATTGCAGGGAACAAAGAGAATCCCCTGTGATTTAACATCATTGAGATGCCTCCTTTCATTAGCTTCATGTCACCTTCTCATAGCTTCCTATGTGTTTCATCCTTCATTTATACCCTTACTTCCTAAGGGGTATTCTTGAGTTCAAACATATTGAGCCACTACAACTGAATTAGAAATCATGAATTCACTATAAAATTAATTCACTATAAATCAAGGGGCATTATAAATCATGAATTCCCTGTAAAATTAATGTATTTCTCTAGATTTCATATGGACATTTTGTCAAATGGTTGACATGTATGTTTATTTAAATGGAGTTATATCATTTGGAATGGATATATGATTGGTTGATATCAAATTCTATGTCAAGATTTACAACATTACATTGATCATAGTTCGAAGACTCAAACATAAGAAGAATATGAGTATAGCCAATTTTCAGAAGATTATGAATGAATGAAAACATACATAAGTGGATGAACATAATTAATGAAGGTACATGATATTTCCTGAAGTAATGAAGTGTTGACCCTGGGTTCAATCCAGTATGCTCATGTATGATCCAGAAATTGCAAGGTAAAAAAGGATGGGGTTAGATCCAAAGGATCTAATCAATGTCTGACGCTCTATTATTGATCCTCATCTAAAATTATGCATGTGCATAGTTAAGCCATACACTTCTAAAAGGAACTATGCTACATAACATGTGTAATCAGGAACATGTGTAGTGTATAGGTGCTGGAATCCAAATGAAGCCCTACCTTTATGTCTCTATGAACACCTGGTGAATCACTATTGTGGTTGCATCATCCAAATAGTGCAACAACACTAGATGTTGTTGTTCCATCTGGTGTTGCTATAACATCATTTCCAAATGATTCATCCACAACAGTAACCCACCATGCCCATCAACACAAGGCAGACATGATCAAGCATAAGCAATGGAGGGGACATTATCAAGGTCAAATTAGAGGTCAAATTTCATTCCTTGAAATTTTATATTTGTACAGTTATAAAATTTCATGCCTTGAAATTTTATAACATAGTTCCTTAGCATTTGATCTTCATAGTGCAACCATGACTTGAGGTAGGCATTCAAGCTTTGTCTTCTCATTAACTAAATTTCATTTTGATAACATTTGTTGATTTAATTGCGACACTAGCTTGGCTACAAAAAAAAAAAAGAAAAGAAAAAGAAAGTGTCATTTGCAATTTTTGAGAATTCAAAGAGCTGCTGCGAAGATGGCACTGCACTTTTTCATGGCGTGAAGAGGGCATTTGAGTTTGGCTCATAGACTACAAGCTAGGGCATCATGCATTGTTTATAAGCTCATTGTTTGAGCACCTCATGTCCTTATTTGATTGGCCAGTGCTCTATTTGTTATATTAATTTTACATCATATATTTAGTCTTAATAAATATCTTATAAAACAACATAAAACTAACCCAAAATACTTTGTCTTAATAAAATCATAATAAAACAATATATTTAGTCTTAATAAAATCTTATAAAACAACATATATTGTGTGAAGTGTTTGATCTTTCTTTATTTGTTTTGTTGTTGATATTCACTATGTGGTACTCCCCGCTTATGATCATTTCACAAGGAAATGTCTTGATGGCTTGCGGGCTGCAAGCTAGGGTATCATACATTGTTTATGAGCTCACTATTTAATACTGGCATTGTTTACATCTTTTCATTTGGAATGCTTGATGACCCGCGGGCTTTGAGAGCTAGGGAATCATTGCTATTACCTTCAAGGCATTGTGTGAAGTGTTTGATCTCTCTTTATTTGTTTTTATTTTGATATTAACTATGTGGTACTCCCTGTTTATGATCATTTCATGAGGAAATTTATTGATGGTTTGCGGGCTACAAGCTAGGGCACCATGCATTGTTTATGAGCTCACTGTTTGAGCACCAAACAATCAAATAAGGACATGAGGTGCTCAAACAGTGAGCTCATAATGACATAAACAATGCATGATGCCCTAGCAAAACAACAAAACAAATAAAGAGAGATCAAACACTTCACACAATATATGTTGTTCTATAAGATTTTATTAAGACTAAATATATTGTTTTATTAAGATTTTATTAAGACAAATTATTTTGGGTTAGTTTTATGTTGTTTAATAAGATTTTATTAAGACTAAATATATGATCATACATTAATACACTTACTATTTTGAATTTGAGCTCAGACATCATGCAATGTTATTGCTATCATTGCATGCTTGCTGCTGTTGTGCACCATATATTGTTTTATACCCTGTTTATTTCATTGAGACCGTGAGATTGGCATTTGTAAAGTATTTTCTATTATTGGATCAATGCTACCATGTTGTTGAGGCTGTAGATGCATTGAATCACCACTGACATTCTATTTTGATAGCAGCAATATAACAAATAGAGCACTGACCAATCAAATAGGGACATCGGTAAGACATTTAATCCATTATTACGTCATCACGATGATAAAAATTTCATTGGCTCAAAGCACATAGAATGTGGGTAGATGCATTGAATCACCACTTCCATTCTATTTTGATGAAGAGGAACTATGTTATAAAATTTTAAGGCATGAAATTTTATAACCTTACATATATTTTATGAGTATAACTGTACAATAGAAGAGCACCCACATGCCTTGGTTTTTATTGGTCTATGAAAGCTTTTGGTTTGCCTTTCCCAATTGAGATATCATCCTAAGATTCAAAAGGACTTCAGTACTAGTGATGGCACCTAGGTAGGGTTGTTTGGTACCTAGTGTTCCTGAATTTTGGCTTGTAGTGGCCTTAGCCAAGCCACTAGGTTAGGGAGAAGCCTATTTGGTCTCTCTAGGTGTGCTAGCTAGTGTTTGTTCTTCTTTGTCCTTGGTGTGTCTTTTGGAGCTTGGTTGCAATAGTCTTAGCCAACTTTGCTAGGTTGCCTATCAGAGGACAGTGTTCTAAAGTTGAAAAAATGGCCTCTTTAATGTTTCAGAGGTTTGAAAATGGCCTTTATGACCCTTAATCAATCAAGGATTGAGTGCTTTTGAGGTGTGTGTATGTAGTTTTCCTATCCACCAAAAGTTGTCATGACAACTTTGAAAGTTGTCATGATAGTTTTTCTTGCAAAAGCATGTAACCGACTCAAGAGGTAGCTAGCCTGATCCATGGGCCCTAACACCAAGGAGGGAGCTATTTAAGCTTTGAAAACCATAATTTGATGCATAGGGAAGAGCGTAGCATGGAGAGCAAAATTTTGGTTACAGTTAGACTATGTAACTAGTTTTCCTTTGACAAAGATATACATTTTTGTGTTGACAGAGATAAGAAATGGATTGAATATCTGACTGTAATGTTTTCATGTGATGATTGTTAATGTTTTTGAATTCCTAGGATAGTTATTTATCATTTCATTTCAATTTTGAGATAGTCTTCATAGTTTTCTTTATTTTGGCCTATCTCAGGTTACTACTGATAGAGCTTTGAATAATGGAGTGCTAGAGAACTCTCCCATCGTAAAATTTGTACAGGTCTATGGGATTTGTGTCTAGACTCCCTATAATATATGTTTTGTAAAGGAGGGGCCCTAGAAACTTCAAGATGTATCTATAAACTGATGCCCTAGGCAAGCTATCAGTGTTTGGTTAGGGATCAGTATGTTGTTGTAGAGTAGATGGAGTGATTGAGGGAACTCAAAGCCTAGTTCAAATGATGTGGAGGGGAGGTCAGATGCATGATCAAGCATCTCTAATGTAGAGAGAGCTCTGGAGATTGTAGATATAAGGGAAAATACTAAACCCTCACTGTTACAAATAGTAAATTACCAAACCCTCATTTATAGCCCCATTTTTAGCAGGCCCTGTATGGATAGTATGGGAAAAGGAGACTGACATAATCTTAAATCCCTCCCAAAAGGGTATTCAAATCCATAATTAGTTGGATGCTTTTCTTAGAGAAGTTTGGAGTTATTAGTAGAAAAAGGTCAATTAGGTCTACTAGACCTAGTAGTCTTTTTAGGCCAGACATCAAACAAATTTTTTTAGAAGGGACAGAGAGGTTCCTAGAATAGTGAACTTTATCATATTCTTGGTGTCATAGACTAAATGGAGAAAGGAGGAGTTTGAAACTTCTTAGAAGGGGACTAGGATAGCACCCTAAAGGCTAGGAGATTAATGTCTTTGATTCTAGGAGGGCCTAGGACAAAGTTATAGCAAGGTCAATGTAACATCAAGTACCCTAGTTTGCATTATTAGATGATCTTGTTTAATTTGTGTTCATTTCATGCAAAGATAGATGTAAAGGAAAAGAAGTTTTTGTATCTAAAGATTACATGTCTATATATGAAAAATAACTTGTATATGCTACACAAGGAAAATAACTTTCAGAAGAAAATGCAAGAGTAGAGACATACATAAGAGGATGAACATAAATAATAAGGGTGCTAGACATTGCTTGGAGTGATGAATTTTTGACCCGGGTATGAATCTAGTGTGCCCCTGCATGATCTAGAACCTGCAAAGAAAAGAGAGATGGGAGTTAGATAAAAAATATCTAAGGAATGAATGGCATCCTATTACTAATCCTCATCTACAATTATGCATGTGCATAGTCAAGCCATACACTTCTGAAAGAAAAACCATGCTACAAGACATGTGCACTCAGAAGAATGTTGCAGAGAGTAAATTGATGCATTTATGTTTGTGTGAACACTTGGTGAGTCACTATTGTGATTTCAAGTAAAGATCATAACATCACAACATGGTTGGCAGCCCCAAGGAGGCCCCATTGCATGCAGTGAGTAAGCTACATCAAAGCAAAGAGGTACACAAATGCACATCATCTATACTGATGTCCCAATTTGATTGGACAGTGCTCTATTTGTTATATTGCTGCTATCAAAATAGAATGGAAGTGGTGATTCAATGCATCTTCAACCTCAACAACATGGTGACATCAATCCAATAATATAAAATACATTACAAATGCCAAGCTCACAGTCTCAATGAAATAAACAATGTATAAAACAATATATTGTGCACAATAGCAGCAAGCATGCAATGACAACAATAACATTGCATGATGCCTAAGCTCAAATTCAAAATAGTAAGTGTATTAATGTATGATCTAATAGCAACAACCTCATTGATCATTACCTTTCACTCCTGCATCATTATAGAAGAGATAACTACCTACAACTATATTTCATAATTCCTCCTTTGAAGTATATATATATCAAGTATAATTATGAGTTTACATCATATATTTAGTCTTAATAAAATCTTATAAAACAACATAAAACTAACCCAAAATACTTTTTCTTAATAAAATTTTAATAAAACAATATATTTAGTCATAATAAAATCTTGTTGAACAACATATATTGTGTGAAGTGTTTGATCTCTCTTTATTTGTTTTTCTATTTTGCTAGGGCATCATGCATTGTTTATGTCATTATGAGCTCACTATTTGAGCACCTCATGTCCCTATTTGAAATGTCCATGCTCAAATAGTGAGCTCATAAACAATGCATGATGCCCTAGCTTGTAGTCCACGAACCGTCAAGACATTTCCTCATGAAATGATCATAAATGGGGAGTACCACATAGTGAATATCAATAGCAAAACAAATAAAGAGAGATCAAACACTTCACACAATGCCTTGAAGGTAATAGAAATGATTCCCTATCTCTCAAAGCTCGCGGGTCATCAAGCATTCCAAATGAAAAGATGTAAACAATGCCAGTATTAAATAGTGAGCTCATGAATAATGTATAATGCCCTAACTTGCAGCCTGTGAGCCATCAAGACATTTCCTCATGAAATGATCATAAATGGGGAGTACCACATAGCTAGTGAATATCAACAACAAAACAAATAAAGAGAGATCAAACAATTCACACAATGTATGTTATTTTGTAAGATTTTATTGAGATTAAATATATTGTTTTATTAATATTTTATTAAGACAAAGTATTTTGGGTTAGTTTTATGTTGTTTTATATGGTATTTATTAAGACTAAGTATATGATGTAAACTCAATATGAAAAATTGAGCACCGGAAAATCAAATAGGGACATGAGTTTCTCAAACATTGAGCTCATAAACAATGCATGATGCCCTAGCTTGCAACCTGCAAGCCATCAAGACATTTCCTCATGAAATGATCATAAACAGGGAGTACCACATAGTGAATATCAACAACAAAACAAATAAAGAGAGATCAAACACTTCATACAATGCCTTGAAGGTAATAGCAATGATGTCCAAGCTCTCAAAGCTCATGGGTCATCAAGAATTCCAAATGCTAAGATGTAAGCAATGTCATCTAGACATGTGTACTATGAGATTTCCTGCAACAAATGGACTTGTGATGATTTTCACAATAGTACATGTGTTGTAGGAAAGCTCAAAGTACTACTTAGGAAAATATGAATGTTCATCACCTGTGCATATCAAAGTTGATCAGAGAAGGTATATGCATAATAAAATAAATAAAGAGAGATCAAACACTTCAAAATAGGGACATCATCCATACACTTCTAAAATGAACTGTGCTACAGAACATGGGTCTGTGTTAATGTGATTTAGAAGCTATTATAGAAGATTGTTTTATTATTGAGATAAGGATATCTTAATTCTACAAGAAAAAAATGTTTTGAGAAATATTTGAATTTAATTTTGACAATAACATGAGGAGTGGATACATTTCAAGCTTTAGCGAGACTTCATACAACATAGTGTTCGTAGATTATGTTCAATGCATTATTTATGCTTGTATTGGTGGGAAAACTCTTGAAAATGCGCAAAAGAGATTGCATTCAACCATGTTGTTTACATGACACGTGTAGTTTACCTCCAGCATAAATCAGCACTGCATACAAATCTGTGAATGGTGCGTGGTATGAAGCCTCGCTCAAGATTGAAAATGATAAGCATTATGATGTTGAGGTATGGTGTAGTAAGCACAAGTATAGTTTCTCGTAAGATGCTATTGGTATAGTTTTTTTTTTCAATAGTTCCAGAATCCAGCTTCTCCTATACTTACACATATGTGTACATTTTAGGCTTGGTTTTAATGTCATGTAAATTTGATTGAAATGGTAATAATATTTAAGAGCAACAAGTATGACATTTTAAACAAGTATGCATATACATTATATAACAAGAGTGATATATTTTAATGGTAGTGGACATAGAAATTGCAGTGAAAGTAGCAGGATGATTGTAAGTGGACATAGAAATTGTAGTGAAAATCTGTAATTTATTATGACTCAGTGTTGTATATCCATAGTCAATGTCTATTTAAACTTAAGGATGATACTTATATGATGGCTTAAGTAAATTGTTCTTATCTTGAGACTAGTACACCATGGGATTAGAGGATGGTTGTTATAATAGTAATTGTGTGTCTATGGGATACTTTTATATTTTGTATTAAATGATGATAGATACATATGAATTTCTTCCTTTTGAAACAGTTTATATTCTGATACTTATATCTTGAATTGTCAAATGACCAATGAGTGATAATTTCAAAAGTGTATCATAATTAAAGGCATGTGAATTCATATTGTACTTAATCTGAATGCCACTGTGTAATGTTTTTACTTACGATATTAATCTTAATATATCCCTATGAAGATATTCCTATTTTATTATTGATGTCCCTATTTACATCTTTTGATCAAATGACCCAAAAACATCAAGAATGGTCCTATATGGTCACTAATAGCCAACTTTCAGAAGAATATGAATGAATGCAAACATACATAAGTGGATGAACATAAATAATGAAGGTACCAGACATTGCCTGAAGTAATGAAGTGTTGACCTGAGGTTCAGTCCAGTATGCTCTTGTATGATCCAAAACCTACAAGGATGGAAAAGATGGGGTTAGATCCAAAGGATCTAAGCAATGCCTAGTGTTGGGTATCCTAAAAGTTTTTTGAGGTTTGTGTCCAATTCTTGGTTTAAGTCTCCATGCGAGTGTTATACCTGGACTAGGGTTTGTAAAGTGTCGTGAAAATGGTTTTTGACATGTTCAGAAAAACCCTTACCCTAGGTCTTGTCTTTCAAAATGTTTCCAATTCATTTCTAAACTTCATGTGGCCCTCTTGTTTATTTTTCTTGGTTACCTTTAAGTCACTTAAGTTGCTATTTGTGCATATGCTTATTTGCCCCAAGTGTTCGCCAAATCGGGAAGTGTCTTATCAAATTTCAAAACAATCTGGCGATTCAGCGAATGAGTCAAATTCATGTTCACTATTAATATCAGTCGCCAGTTCTCTAGATCTTCCAGCGGTTATCCCAAACATCCAGTGAATTGGCGAATGCATTAAAGCCATGCTTTTTGATTACTTTGTTCGCTAAGTCTCCAAGTGCTTCGGCGGTTTCATTTTCCTTTCCGAGAACTAGCGAATGAGGGTTATCTCCAATTCTCGCAATCTTTGGCGGTCTTGTGAAACAATCTAGCGATTCAGCGAACACTTTGTTTGCTTATTCTCAGAATCTGGCGGTCAAGGGTAGTGTCAACTAGAGAATTAGCAAATATCGTGGATTGTTTTCATGATCAACGGCCTTGTTTTAATCTCAAAATATCTGTCGGTCCTGCATATTTGATCTGGCGAATGAGCGACTAAATACTTATAGTGCTATCCTCTAGATTTGGTGGTTCTGATGGTTTGCCCAAAAGATTTCAGTGGAGATAAGTTTTCTCACATTCGCTTATTCTCAGAATAAGTTGGTGACATACTAAACAATTTAGCGATTCAGTGAAGCCAGTGGTCGCCAGTTCTCTTAATAAAAGGATAAAGGTTAAAACAATCTGGCGAATAAGCGAATCAATGGATGATAAGTTTTAAGGTCTCAGTCGCTTATTCTCGAAATGAAATTTTCAATGATATGAAGTATTTGGAGAACTAGCGAATGCTCTTTGTTCGCTGATTCTCGGAATTAAATGGTTAAGGTTTTTATTATTCAGAGAACTAGCGATAGCCATCGATTGATGAAGATCAACGGTCAATCTGGAATCCTAGTATAAAGTGATGATTAAGGAAAGATTCAGCGAATCAGAGATTAAAGGGGTTCGCCAGTTCTCTAGACAATCAAGTGGTTAAGTATATCTTTAAGAGAATGCGCGAACCCTTTGTTCACTAGATCTCCAAGAAAATTGACCGTCAGTCATAATATTAAGAGAATGGGAGGTGGCTTTGTTCGCTAGTTCACCAAATGGTAATTGCAGTTAACTGTTTAAGTGGGAGCCCTTTGTTTGCTGATTCGTGAAATGCATGGATGGTTAAGGATGGGATTCCGAGAACCCGCGAAGCTAGTAGTCGCTAGTTCTCCAAATTTGAACTAGGATTAAACAGGGATTTAGAGAACGAGCGAAGCCAGTGGTCGCCAGTTCTCCGGTTGCTAGCTAGGGTTAGCATTATATTCAGCGACTAAGAGAAGCCAATAGTCGTCGGTTCGCTAAATGGGCTCAGATGGAAAAGGTCATAAAGGGAAAAGAAAAGGAACCGTTGCCACATAGATAAAGTACTTTGTTGATCTGGACATGAAACCAGTAAGCCATCAAATCAGCTTCAAGAAGAAAGATTGCATGACGCAAATAGTTTTAAAGTACAGAATCATGATCATTGCCTCTTCACCTCATTTTCAAGTAGTTTAATCTATCTGTCAACATCCGGACATGGCGAGCTCAAAATTTGAAATCTGAGGGTACATAAAATTGAATATGGGATCAATTAAGGAGATTTGCATTAATTATGGTGGTTGCACACCTTGGATTCATATCGATAAATAAGTTGAAGCTCATTGTTTATTTGTTCAGTCTCAGTTGTTAAGAGTTTCTGTTTGTCTAGAGAATTTCCGAGCATAAAGCATTTGAGATACAGAGAATTGAAGGTGTTTCTGTAGCAAGGATGAGTCAATCTGAGAAGAGTGCAGCGTCTTCTAGTAGTGAGGCCAAGTCCAAAACTGGTGAGGATAGGAATAAACCAAATTTTTCAGATGAATTCTTGAAACTGTTGCCGGGCTCCAGTCAGAACAAGAGGGCTATTGATGACGTGTTTGAAGATCTTTTGGAACAATGTAGAGACCCAATCACTCCGAAATTCTCAGGTTACACTATTTTCAACTTCTTTTACAGCAATAAAAATAAGCATGTTCCTGTCTGTAATGGTTGGGTGTTAGGATTGGGAAAAATGGTTGTCCCTGATGTTTTCCTAGATGTTGATTTAATTGTTGCCCTAGCCAGAAGTTATGACCCTATCTCAAGGACAATTAGAAAAGAAGACCAATCACCCTTAGTTACTCTTGATAGGGGATCTTTTATGAAATCTTTTGGTCTATACACATCCTTTTCAACTGAGATTGATTTGAACAAAGAAAAGGCAAGATACAGAAGCAATATAGGGTTAGTAAAAGACCAGTTGGTTAAACATATGCCAAAACAGGATAAATATATAGCCCCCCTTCCTGCTAACATGAATACCCCATACCAGTTCAAATCCCTCCATCATTATATGAGATATACTTGCTATGTGTTATGTAGAGTTTTGGGAATTGATGGGAATGCAGAGTTTTTACCAGCTGACTTGCTGATGATTATCTTGGATATTCAAAATTCCTTGGTAAAAACTGACTATGATTACATTCAGTATGTGATTGATAGGATGCATCAAGGGTTGATGTCTATCAAAGAAAGTAAAAGTCCTATTGAGTTCATGCATTATTCTTTATTAATGCATTTGATTCTATTTTTCAACATCAATAGTTTTGATTTAAACATGTTAAAACCAAGGTTCACTTTCAAGGATCAGCACAATCCAGTGCAGTTGTGGGTGAGAATATGGAATTCTACCTCCAATGAAGCAGATTTTTGTGTTTTTCAGAATTTCATTGTCTTTTCGATTATCAGGATGCTAGGCATAAATGTCACCAGGCTATCTCCTAGAGTCCTTAGGCTTTTAAGACCACTGTAGTATGTGGATAAGTGGGATGGAAATCATAATTGGTGTGACTTCTACTTAGGAGATAATTCCACAATTATCAGAGTTTATGGTTGTCCCCAACCCCCACAGTTATTACCAAAGTATGTGCCTCCGAGAGTGGCTTGTTTGGAATTTGTTTGGCAATTGATGTGTACAGATAGAGAGCTTCTGGCCCCTCACAGAAAGGGTACGTTCACACCTAGGCAGTTCAGGGTAGGTGACTTCCTGATAGGAAAGAGGGCTTTTCCTCAAATTAGTGCATGGCTACAACAATTCAAAATGGTTACTGGTGCTTGTAGGCACATAGATCCTGAGGGCTTCATCAAGATTGCTAGGATGACTTACATCCCAAACATTGGTGTGATCAAGGAGCATGAGGGTTTAGATGAAGAAGATGTGATTAGAAACATTTTAGATGAAGATGAGGTTAAGAGGAGATGGTACAGATTCTTTGATTTAGTAGATTTGTCCAACCAATTGAAAGCATCTCAGATTCCTTTTGATGGTTTTTTCCCCGATCTTCCTTATTTGAAAAAGATTGATGGGATGATTGAAAAATATGATACCTTGGTGAATCAATTGGAAAGCCTGATTGATCAGAGTAAGCCAGAGAACAAGAAAAAGAAAGATTATTCATCTTCTGATGAGGAAGAATTCACTGATGAGTCACAAGAAGAAGATAGTCCTCCACAGGTTGAGGGACCACCAGTTGTTGATCTCACTCAAGATCAACCAGAAATAAAGGATATCTCAGAGCCACCATTGAAGAAACAGAGGCTTGAGGAAGGTGAACCTTCAAGGCATGAGAAACAAAGAAGGGAAATTGATAGAGCATCTACTCTTGTACCAGGTGATAGGCCATATCATCATCAATTGAGGAAAGCAATAAGAGCAGGCAAGAAAATGGCCATTGAGCAAGAGAGTAGAGAAAAGTCCTTGTGGTTGGAGAAGGATATCAGAGAAGTCTATTAGGAGGAATTCTTGAGGGATGATCAATTTATTAAGACTGATGAGTTCAAGAGTTTTCTCATTTGGAACAAGTAGCAAGAAGTAAAGAAAGCTCTGCTTGAAGGTATGGAGCCAAGTGAAGAAACTTTGAGAGCTCTTGCTTCATATGATCCTAGCCTTGATCCTATAACAGTGGACGAAGCCAGAGAATTGGTTAAATCAAGTGGAATGTTGTTAACCCCAGGATGGGATCTGACTTCTGCATTCCTCATTGATCAATTGAGAAAGCAACCAGAGGGTAGCCTATCATATGAGGTTCACATTGGTGACATGATAAGAGGAAGTGGCTATGACCCTAAGTCCCAAGCTATTGCAATGTGGTCTATGGCCCCCAAAACCCAAAATCCATCTCTATTAAGTATAGAGGATAAGATGGAGGGGAATAAAATTATATGGACTGTACAAAATACAAAAAAACTTGAAGTCTCCAAGGCAGTAACTCATTGGGCTAATCTGAATGAAGCCAAGACAGCTCAGCTGTCAAAAAGATATGCCAAATTGTTTGAAAGTTCAAGCATGGTAGCCAAGGACATAGATTTGAAAATGATGAAGATCAAACAATTGGAAGATGAGCTGGCAGAAATAAAGGTCAAACTTGAGGAAGCCTCAAAAATAATTCCTCCTCCTCCTCTGCAAGTTGAGGTACCTGTTTAGATAAATTTGGAGGCACCTGAGGGACCTGCTGAAGACTTGGAAAAGGTGAAATTGGATGCATCCCTGGACACTATAGCCAAAATAGTGCAGTACAGGCAAGACAAAATAAAGGACAAGATGGATGTAGTTCATAAATCAGTCAGCCTATTACATCAGACCAATCAAAAGGTGAATGACTATTTAGCCACCTTGGAGCCACTCTATAGTATTTGGTCTGGGAGGAATTTGTTGTTTGATAAACTTGACAGTTTACAAGAACACAGGCCTGATATCCCAAAAGTAGTGATTGATGTATTTGAAAGGATTGGCCTAATAAGTGCTGCGTCAAAGTTTTTCAAAGGAAAGTCAAACCAAATAAAGGCTAGGTTAGCCATGTTTGATAAAGACTACAGCAAGTATTTGCCCCCGGTATATGATGACAATGGAAATGTGGTCAAGCTGGAAGATTGGAAGTTGTCAATGGGTCATTTGGTAATCAAGCAAGACACCTTCCTAAAAGATAATAAGGCTTTGGATGTGGAAAGAACTAACAATATAATTGATAATTTGTTCAAAGTTGAATGTGACTGTATTAAGTTTACAGCAGAAGTTAAAAATGTGACTGATTCTACATGGGAATGGAAAGTCAACTTATTACAGGAGCTACAGAGTTATGACTGGCCATCTGATGATGATGTGGCAGCTTGGGAAAAGCTAATAACAAAGAAGAAGAAAAAACCGGTTATCCAGCTGACAGAGGAGGAAGAAGAATAGATTGCACTTGGCACCTGATCCAGAATTTGAGGGAGAGCGTGTTCAAACAGAGAATGATGTAAATTATCTTGTAATGGTGGTCATCATTCATATAACAAACTTGGTAACTGCTCTGAAAATATCTACAAACAAAGGTGCCAGCTGCGGAAGTTGTCTAGAATTGAAAAAATATGCCTTGCTATCTTTATTAAATATCTTTCTGTTTGTATTTTCTTTTGTTTTCTAGTGCAAATTTCTATGAGCCATCCGAAGCTTGTTGCATCCTTTCGAGGATTCCAGGATGGTTGATTAGTATAAATAGTCAGTTTCTATTGAAGATAGTGGTTGGAAAATGTTTTTGTAAAAGGAGAGGTCCGGAATATAGAACCTTATTTTCTTGAAATCAAGGAAGACTGTATAAATGCATCTAATCAATTAATACAATACACTGGAGCTTTGCTACTATCATTTGATTGTCTTTACATGTGGAGTGTTTTAGTTTCTTTATGTATTTAGATTGTAAGATAGTTTAAGTACATCTTTCACAAGGTGAATGTAGGGGTTGAGCTTAAGTTTCTTTCAAGGAAAGAGTAAAATCTTAGGGGAGGTCTCTGGGAATTAAATATCTATATGTGGATTTGATGACAGGTGTAGGAATGGGAACAATGATATGTTAGGCATGTCATTTGAGTTTCATTGTATTCATTTTAATAGATATATGTGAAGGTAGAGTTCAACTCTGATGCCCAACGGATAAGGGACTGGTTTTAGATCCATTTACATTGGTTTACCATCCAAGATATAATTGACTGAAATTTTACTTTATATGCATAATTTCCAGACTTGAGACATTTTATGACAAGTTCATAAATATGTATTTCAATGCTTTGAAGAAGCAATAAATGAGGTTAACCCTTCCCTGAGTTTAACTCTAAAAGGAAGAAGGATGAATATCCTTAAGCCATTATTTCATGTTGCTGTTTATATAGTCCATATCATGATGTTGTGTATCAGGATAATTTGGGTTATACTCAGAGTTTTAGCAACTTATTGAGTTGAATTTTGAAGGCAGTAACAAAGCAGTGAAGGAGCAAGTTCTCAATTCAGAGCTCAGTTGAACATTGAATTGATAGAGGTACACCCGCTTGAGTATATATTACTCAAAGTGAAGAAGGTCTTAACCTTAATACCTTAGTAGTTTGTAACTTGCTAGGTTATAGCCATTGGGATTATTTGAGTAATTGACTAATCTGCAGGTTCAAACACTAACAAAATTGGTGACTCTACTGGGGACTTATTTTGATAGCTTGCAATAGGTTAGTGCAAATCTTGTCTATTGTATGTTTGTAGACCAGTAGAAATAACTTTTGATTCCCACTTGAGTAGTGGGTGGTGACTCTAAAGAAATCTGTATTACCAGTTGCTAATAGTTGCAAAATTTTGTAAAATTATTGTCATTTACCATGAGTCGACCAAGGAACACTAGGTCTTACTATAAGGATCATCCAGAAGATAATATAGGTGATGAACTCCACACACCAAGTAGAAAGCAATGGTCTAGGAGAGGCCAAAATAATGCTAGTTCCCAGGCTCCTTCTTGAGAAAGATTTCATGTTCCACTTCCTCATGAAACTTCTTCATCTTCTGACGATCCTGAGCATGTCAAAAGGGTCACACCAGAGGTCTATATGCAGAAAGAAGTAGTCACAAAAGTAGGTTTTTTCCCTGCTAGAGAAACCCTTGAACAACCAGATGAAACCTCTACCGCTGAAACAGCTTCATATGATTCTGAGAAGTTAAGAGAGGAAGTGATTGCCTTGAGAGAAAAGGAACGTGAACAATTAGCAGAAATTGCTAATAGAACAAAGGTAAGGGAACAACAGCTTCGTGAATTGCTTCTGGAAAGGGAAGAACTCCTCAAGAGAACCAAGAGAAATGAGACCCATGTTAGTGATCTAAACCAGGATGTACAAGGTTTGGATAAAGACTTGTTTGGTGATATGCAAGCTTTGAGAAAGCAAGCTCAGGATACCAGGCCCCAACAAAGTGCATTTGAGGGAACAGGCCATGTTTTAAGACAATTGAATCCCTCTGAAATAAAAAAAAACAAGGAGATTAAAATTGCCCCCAAGGAAATCCCTGATAAGGGAAAACAAAAGGTGGTGGGTGTTGTTATAAATGAACCGAAGAAGGTTGTGCCCATTCCTGATGTGCCTACTCAAGCGAGTACAGATTTAGACAGAGCTAGGAAAGCAAAGGAGGATTTGGCTATGCAACTTGAGAAACTTGAGTTAGAGGCTACTGCAGATGAAATGAAGAGGAAGATTGCCTTTCTACATGCTAACATGAATACATCTGCTAGTAGTTCTATCCCTATTACCATAGGAACAACTTCATCCAGTTAGCCTAACATTTCAATTCCAAATACTCAAGCCTTTCACTCTGGACAATATCCATTTGGACAATTTCCTAGTCAAGTTCCCTTTATAGCTGGAGGTACATTGGGAAATGTGCCATGTCAAAATGCTGCAACAACCCCTTCAAATCAACTTACTATCCAAAGATGACCAGTTCATTTGGATAGATATAGGCCTTTGTTTTTTGATGGTATTCCTGGTCAACCCAATGCTGTTCCTAATGAAATTAGGAAGAAGATCCCATTATTCACTGGGAATAATGTTATTACTTGTGAAGAGCATTTGAAGTTTTTCACAGATAAAGTTAATGACTATGAGATCGAACATGAAGATGTCATTATGAAACTTTTTGTTCAATCATTGATTGAAGATGCTAGGGATTGGTACAGAGGGTTACCTGAGAACAGTATTGCTTCATGGGATGAATTTGTCAGGAGTTTTAAAGAGCAGTATGCTGAACATGTGAATTCTAGTTACATTCTCAATGAATTCAATAATATCAAGAAAAATTATAATGAGAGCATGTCAGAGTTCAATAGCCGATTTCAAAAGGCTATGTACAAATTGTTCCAGGTATTAAGGTTGGATGATGCAGTTTGCATGACAACTTATTTCAATTCCATGGATGGTAAAATGTCTTATCTCCTAAGAGATAAAAATCCCCGCACCCTTAGGGATGCATTTAAATTGGCCATAAATATTGAGAGTAACCGAAAGGCATCTGGCCAAATGTACAAGAGGGATGAGGGTAAATTGTGGAAAGAGACCAGGCCACAACATGCAAGGCCTTTTAAAGAGGAGGATAGGATGGATAAAGGACCGGGTGCTAACAAGGAGTTCCCAATAAGATTTGATAAAGGTGGTAGAAACTTTCAAGATGCAAGACCCCCTTATCAAAGGCAGGACAAGGCCCCTAATTTGAGAGACATGCCTTACAAAACTAATTGGAAGGATGGGAGACCTGTTCTCGACAGCAATGAATTACAAAAAGGGAGAGATACCCCAGATCCCTTAAAGAAAAATACAACACACAATGTAGAAAACACTCCTTGGTGTGTAGCTTGTAATATGCCTCATTCACCTTTCCAGTGTGCTATGGCCCAAGCCTTAGGAGAAGAGGCTGATAACTTATGTGCAGGAGATTATGAAGAATCTGAAAAGCCTTCCATTAACATGTTTACTATAGATCCAATAGAGGATTTTGTGTCCTTAGATGATGAAGCAAGCTGCCCAGATGTTGATCATAAGAGAAAGATTTTCTCTGATTATGAGCAACAAATATTTACTCAATCTGATCTTGAAGAATTTGATAACAATGATTATAAAACTCATATGGTAGGATCTAGATCAGATGAGAAGCAATGGAGGAAGCCTAGTGAAGAGGAAATCAAAAACTTAATTGTGGCTGCCATAACACAAGCAAGATCCTCATACAATTTGAGGAACAGAAAGGTGGATAATGAACAGGGAATTCCTAGATCAGTATTCATCAAAGGTAGTCCTCAAGATAAGGGTTTCCCAAAACCCAATGTTATAGATGGCAAGGATCAAGAACTTGTGGGTGAAAAGAAGAAAGGGGAGGAAGTTAGTGTTGACAAGATGAAAAAGAAAATTGGTAGGACAAAGGATCAATCTGATTCTTCGACTGATTCCCCTGCATTTGATATGAGACATGCGTTGTCTCAGATGAAAGTGTCCATCCCTCTGCTTGAAATGTTGAAAATAGAAGAGCACAAGACAACAACCTTGGCTCTTATAAATGAGCAGAGATTTGCGCCTACCAAACAAGAGGAAGGGAGTTCTATAAAAAAGCCTATTCCGATCTCAAATGTATGTGTTGGGACAATTGTAACACAAGAACCTTCTTCCATCAATCCATTTTATGTCACTCTAATTGTGAATGATTTATTGCTAAAAAATTGTATGATAGACTCTGGTGCTGCCACAACTGTGATGCCATATCATGTAATGAAAGAATTAGGATTGCAAGTTGACACTTCTAATGGAAGGTGTTATGCAATGGATAATAGGGCAGTGCCTATTGTGGGGACTTTGGTTGGAATTGAGGTAAAAATTTCTGCATTCCCAGAAGCTACATACAAAATGGATGTAGTTGTTGTGGATACAAAGCCTCACTATGGCATGTTATTGTCAAGACAATGGGCTACAGCAGTGGGTGGAAAGTTGGAACTAGATTTATCTTATGCCACTATTCCAGTGAATGGGACTGAAGTAAAGTTGTACAGGGAGCCCCGTTCCTCAGTTATGGTGGAAATGGTTGCTCCGGAAGCCCTTAATTGTTTTGTAGATATTGATATGAACAATTTTGTGATTGAAGAAGCAATAAATGAGGTTAACCCTTCCCTGAGTTTAACTCTAAAAGGAAGAAGGATGAATATCCTTAAGCCATTGTTTCATGTTGTTGTTTATATAGTCCATATCATGATGTTGTGTATCAGGATAATTTGGGTTATACTCAGAGTTTTAGCAACTTATTGAGTTGAATTTTGAAGGCAGTAACAAAGCAGTGAAGGAGCAAGTTCTCAATTCAGAGCTCAGTTGAACATTGAATTGATAGAGGTACACCCACCTGAGTATATATTACTCAAAGTGAAGAAGGTCTTAACCTTAATACCTTAGTAGTTTGTAACTTGCTAGGTTATAGCCATTGGGATTATTTGAGTAATTGACTAATCTGCAGGTTCAAACACTAACACCTAGCACCATATTACTGATCCTCATCTACAATTATGCATGTGCATAGTCAAGCCATACAAAAACTAACAACATGGTAGCATTGATCCAATAATAGAAAATACATTACAAATTCCAAGCTCATGGTTTCAATGAAATAAAGAGTGTATAAAACAATATATGGTGCATAACAACATCAAGCATGCAATGAAAACAATAACATTGCATGATGCCTGAGCTCAAATTCAAAATAGTAAGTGTATTAATGTATGTTTGCATGATGCCAGATATTAAACAGTGAGCATATGAATAATGCTAATATTAAACAGTGAGCTCATGAACAATGTATGATGCCCTAGCTTACAACCCGTGAGCCATCAAGACATTCCCTCATGAAATGATCATAAATGGGGAGTACCACATAGTGAATATCAATAGAAAAACAAATAAAGAGAGATCAAATACTTCACACAATGCCTTGAAGGTAATAGAAATGATGTCCTAGCTCTCAAAGCTCGCAGGTCATCAAGAATTCCAAATTAAAAGATGTAAACAATGCCAGTATTAAACAGTGAGCTCATGAACAATGTATGATTCCCTAGCTTGTAGCCTGCGAGCCATCAAGACATTTCCTCGTGAAATGATCATAAGCGGGGAGTACCACATAGTGAATATCAACAACAAAAAAAATAAAGAGAGATCAAACACTTCACACAATGCCTTGAAGGTAATAGAAGCGATGCCCTAGCTCTTAAAGCTTGCGGGTCATTAGGCATTCCAAATTATAAGATGTAAATAATGCAAGTATTAAATAGTGAGCTCATAAACAATGTATGATGCCCTAGCTTGCAGCTCACGAGCCATCGAGACATTTCCTCATGAAATGATCATAAACAGGCAGTACCACATAGTGAATATCAATAGAAAAACAAATAAAGAGAGATCAAACACTTCACACAATGCCTTGAAGGTAATAGCAATGATGCCCTAGCTCTCAAAGCTCGTGGGTCATCGAGCAATTTAAATGCTAATTAAGATGTAAACAATGCCACTGAAATTGAGTTAATGAGAAGACAAAGCTCAAATGCCTACCTCAAGTGCTAGTGCCCTCTTCCCAAATGGTGCCAACCTCTTCGCGCATGCCAATCTCGAATGCCCTCTTCACACCACGTATAAATGCAGTGTCATCTTTGCGACAACTCTTTGAATTCACAAATTACAAATGACACTTCCTTGTTCTTTTTTTTTTGTTTATAACCAAATGGGTGTCACAATTATGGTAATATCATCGCTATTACGAAACTGTCGGGGGCACTTGCATTAAAAACACAAAAAACATACACAAATTGTAGTGGTGTCGCAAATTGGCATCAAAATTTGACCCCAAATGTTGTAGTGTACAGACTCATATTAGGTCTTAAGGGGTCACCTATATTATGTCTTATTAATCATGTTAGGTCTTAATTGACGTCATATAATTAGTAGGTATTAGCTAGATTATTAGGTCATATTAATCAATTTAGATGCACTAATTGGTCATATTAATCACATGTTTAAAATTCTTAATCAATCAATTAATAGGTGAAAGTATTAGTCACATGTTAGGTCTTAATTGGTCCTATTAGGTCTTAATAGGTTGTATTAAATAATTTACATGCTAACGTGCCCTATTAGACCTCTTATTAATTTTCTTAAGGGTCCTATTAGGTATTAAGTGGTCCTATTAAATGTTAAGGGCCTTATTAGGTCTTATTAATCATGTTAGGTCTTAATAGTCCTAAATGTTAGGTCTTATTACTCATGTTAGGTCTTAAGGGGTCATTTTATGTCTTATTAATCATGTTAGGTCTTAAGGTTCCTATTAGGTCTTATTAACTTAGGTATTAGGTCTTATTAGGCTGTATTAATCAATTTAGGTGCACTAATATGCCCTATTAGATATCTTATTAGTTCTTAAGGGTCTTATTGGGTATTAAGTGTCTTATTAGGTCTTATTAATCATGTTAGGTTTTAATAGGAAATATCACCTACCTTATTACTCATGTTAGGGTTTATGTTGGTTCATGTTCTAGTTTCACATTGGTGTAATGTTAAGGTTTATTTATCAATTAGGTTTAGGGATTTTTTTTTAAAAGTAGGAAATATGGTTTTAAGGTTTGAATGTTTATTTAGTGTTAAGGTTTATGTTTGTTGATGTCAGGTCTTAATTGGTGACAGAGAGAGAGAGAGAGAGAGAGAGAGTTCATGTTGGTTTCTAGTATTTGGGTTTATGTTAGTTTCTAGTGTTACCTAGTTTATGTTAGTTCATGTTCTAATTTCATGTTGGTTTAATGTTTTAAGGTTTATTTTTGAATTAGTTTTAGGGATCTTTTTTAAAAATAGGTTTATGGTTAAGGTTTGAATGTTTATTTAGTGTTAAGGTTTATGTTTTTTCATGTTAGGTCTTAATTGGTCAGAGAGAGAGAGAGTTCATGTTGGTTTCTAGAGTATTTTGGTTTATGTTAGTTTCTAGTGTTACCTGATTTATGTTGGTTCATGTTCTAGTTTCATGTTGGTTTAATGTTAAGGTTTATTTCTCAATTAGCTTTAGGGATCTTTTTAAAAAATAGGTTTATGGTTAAGGTTTGAATGTTTATTTAGTGTTAAGGTTTATGTTAGTTCATGTTCTAGTTTCATGTTTCTAATAGTTTGTAACATTTTCTAATATTTTCTAACATTTTTCTAATATTTTGTAACATTTTTCTAATGCTTTGTAACATTTTCATAATGTTTTAAAACATATCTAATAAAACTAAATTAATTAGATAACTAACTAACATATTTTTTTAACTGAAAAAAAAAAATCTATTAATTAAATAACTAAATCTACATTAAGTCATATTATTTAATTTCTACAATTAAAAATAATAAAGTTACATAAACAAAAATAACAAATAACTTAACTTATTATTAAAATAATTATTTCTACAGCTAATAAATTAACATTTTTATTAAAATTATACTATTTTAATAATAAATTGACAAACATAAGTAAAAAACATTAAAAATGTAAAAAAAAGAAAGAAAAAGGGCCTACCTATTTCGGCCGAAAACGCTAAGTTGCTCCTACAAATCTACAAGCTACTCTATTCAAATGAGCTCTCCCAACCTTTTTTTTTGGTTTATATTGTTGTTTTAGGGTTCTAGCCAAAATCATTCCAATCGGAACCATTTTGGCTGAAATAGTTCCAGCCAGAACCCTTCTGCCACATAGGCACCACATGGCGCCTAGTGGGTGCCATGTTGTTTCGATCAAAATGGTTCTGGCTAAAATGGTTTTGGCTGGAACCGTTTGACTGAAACCCTTCAAAATGTCCTCTAGTGCGATAGAGGTTTGTACTTTTACCCTTGTGCTATACAATCTTATTTCTTACTTAGCCAAGAGACCAACTTTTTCCCATGGAAAAATGCACCACCACTAGTACTTTTTCTGTCATCAATGTTTCCTGCCCAATCAACATTAGTATAAGCATGAAGTACAAAACTATCATTCCTATCATACTGTAGGCCATATTCAGTTGTCCCTTTTAGATATCTAAATATCCTTTTCACAGTAGCTAGATGTGTCTCCTTTGGCTCTACCTGATATGTAGCCACAATTCCAATAGCATTAGTAATATTTGGTCTAGTACATGAGTTAGATATTGTAATCCTCCAACCATTGACCTATACTTGGTTTAAAATACACATTGAGTCTCATCATTACATGATATCTTATTACCAGTCACCATGGGTGTTCCTACTAGTTTACAATCTTGTATTTCAAATTTCTTTAGCATTTCTTTGAGATACTTAGTCTGAGAAATAAAGATACCATTCTCATTTTGAGTTATTTGTAGTCCAAGAAAGAATTTCATTTCACCTATCATGGACATCTCAAATTCACTTTCCATTTCCTTAGAGAATTTCTTACATAGATCATCATTACCTCCAAAGATAATATCATCAACAAAGACTTCTATTATCAAGATTCCATCTTCACTAGTTCTTAAATACAAATTACTATCAACATTACCTTTTCTAAATCCAAGCCGAAGTAAGTATTTGTCCAACCTTGCATACCAAGCCCTTGGAGCTTTCTTTAGTCCATACAGTGCCTTCTTCAACTTGCATACCATGTCTCTGTCTTCAGATAGGGGAAATCCATTTGGTTGTTCTATGTATACTTCTTCTTCAAGATCACCATTCAATAATGCATATTTCACATCCATCGGATACACCTTGAAGTCTTTATGTGCAGCATAAGCCAAGAACAATCTCACTGCCTCTATTCTAGCAACAGGAGAAAATGTTTCTTTGAAATCTATGCCTTCTTGTTGTGAATATCCCTTACATACTAGTCTTTCTTTGTTTCTTACAATAGTTCCTTCTTCATTCATTTTGTTTCTCAAAACCCATTTTGTTCCTATTACATTTTTTTTAGGTCTAGGAACCAATTCCCAAGTGTTATTCTTCTTTATATGATCTAATTCTTCCTTCATAGCTTTTATCCTTCATAGCTTTTATCCAAGATTCATCTCTACATGCTTCATCTATAGTCTTTGGTTCAACTTGAGAAATCAAACAAATTTCTTCTCTAGCTTTTGATCTAGTCATTACTCCTTGATTAGAATCACCAATAATTTGATTTTTAGGATGGTTATTTTTTACATACCTTGGAGTCTTAGGAACCTCAGTAGCCTCACTTGTGTGACCATCACAAGTCTCTTTTTCATATTCTTCCTCAACAAGTTATTCATCCTCTATAGCAGCAACATCCTCTTTGAGCTTTGTAATCTAATTATCATCATACATTCTTTCTTGTATCTAAAAATTTTCATCTATCTTTACATTGTTACTCTCAATCATCTTTTTTAATCTTAGATTGAAACATTTGTAAGCCTTTCTCTTGGTATAACACTTCTAGCATCAAACTTTCTTATCTCATCATCTCTTTTGGTATAACACTTACTACGAGATATTTTAAAGTATTTTTCAATAGGAGTATGATCAAATGATAATTCATAAGGAGTCTTACTTGTACCTTCTCTAATTTCAATTATGTTCAATGTATACACTGTTTTCCCAATAGACTATCTCCAATGTACATGAGATACATTTCCTTCAAGAAACATTGTCCTAGCAGCATCAAGTATAGTCACATTCCTTCGCTCTACTATCCCATTCTATTGTGGAGTCCTAGGAGCAGATGGTTGTCTCTTTATTCTATGCTCTTCACAATATTAATTGAATAAATCTGAGGTAAACTCTCCACCTCTATCTGACCTTAAACACTTGATCTTTAAACCTAATTCATTATCTACTTTTTATTTGAACAACTTGAATTTATCAAATGCTTCTGATTTTTCTTTTAAATAAGTAACCCACATCATTCTCAAAAAGTCATCAACAAAAAGTATGAAATACCTTTCACCATAGTATGATCTTGTCCTTGTAGGTCCACATAGATCTGTATGTACCAAATCCAACTTTCCTTTTGATGTATATGCTTTTCTTTTGTAACTACTTCTAGTCTATTTTCCCATAACACATTCTCTGCATACAGAGTTAGATGGTTTCACAATCTTTGGCAGATCTCTTACTGCATTAGCTATACTTTTCTTCACAATGTTATCAAAAGTAACATGAAAAAATATTCTATGCCATAACCAACTTTCATCAACCTTTGCAACAAAACAAGAGGCTCCATATGTATTTAATTTAAATACATCACCTCTAGATTTAGTATCGGTTGCAATCAGCTTACCTACCTTACTTCTGATAAAACATTTTCCATTAACAAAACTTAATTGAAACTCTTTATCCATTAACTGTACAACACTCAACAAGTTATGTTTTAGTCCATCAACAATCAACACATTAAATGTATTAGTCTTTCCATCCAAGGTAATATATCCTACACCTATGATAAGTTTAGGAAGATTGTGTCTGAATCTTACAACACCGCCACCATACATCATTAATTTAACAAACTTGTTCCTATCTCCATTCATATGATGTGAACAACCACTCTCTATTATCCATTCAATTTTCTTGTCAACATGAGATACTAAGGCCTTTTCCTCATTCACTGGTTCATCTCTAATAGCAAAAAATCCAATCTCTTCATAATCTAAATCATCATCATCAGAAATGCCTTCACTAGCATAATAGAATTCTTTATCCCTTTTAAACTTGGAAAAATTAGGTTTGTACTTAGGAACTCTTGTAGGACATCTAGATGCAAAATGACCTACCTTATTGCATGAAAAACATTTCAAGGGTAACTTTCCTTCAAATTTTCCCTTACCTCTCTTTTCTCTTCTAGCAATTAGTGCAACAAGTTCATCCATCTTTCTTTCCTCTACCATTATCTATTCCCATTCCTCAGCATACTCACCAAGCTCTTCTTTTAGGTCTTCATTGCTGGTCCTTGGAAATGCAGACATTTTTTGTGTGTAGATGCCTTGAATGTAGATTCCACTTTAGGTACCGAATCTCCTAGTTCAACAGCCTCAAAGGTAGTTAGCTTTGCAATCAACATGTCTATGCTAAAACTCAAAGTTAAGGGTATAATCTCTTGAATAGACATAGCCTTGAACTTGTATATAGGTGTTAATGATCTAAGGATCTTCACAACAACTTCTTCTTTATCATAAGTGCCTCCACAATTTCTGATTCCAACCATGACTTTTGGAACCCTTTGAACATAAGCCCTAATGCTTTCATCATCCTTCATTTGTAGCTTCTCCATCTTGGTTTTCCAGTTCTGTAACTTCTCTTTCTTGGTATATTTTTCTCCTTCATATAAAGCTTCTAATCTTCTCCAAATTTCATATGCCAAATCTAAGTCTTTAACTTTAGTAAAGTCACCTTCAGATAGTGCGCTTATTAGTGCTTACCTTGTGACCATGTTGTATGTGAATACCTTTTTTTCATTATCAGTAGCTAATGGAAAATCACTCTCAGTCTTTATAGCCACCTTATTCTTTGTGATCAACCAATAGTCGATGCCCAAAAATAGCAAATGAGTTTGCATCTTGTTCCTCCATCTATCAAAGTTTTCAAGATCAAATTTTGGACCATCCTTCTGATGAACTACAACTGATTGAATACCTGAATGACTTGAAGATCAATAATTAGAGATCACAAAGTACTGAAATGATATGTAAGATAATTAAATTAGTCATTGTGTTGTCATTGATGTCAACTAGTTTTGATAGTACTTATCATGATAGTTGCAAACATTTAAACATTTGTAAAGAGGAGAGAAAAGATGAACAAATGAGATATCTACATGGAGAAAGATGAATATGACACATGAGGATAATGAATAATTGGGGTAACTTATTGATGAGTCTATGATTTCATATGGTTGAATTGATTATGTTACATTAATATGTTATGAAGTTATAAGTAAAACTTAACAAAGCAGTGTGGTCGGTAAATGGATAACTTTAGTATACACCGAGCCAGTGTAGTGTATACCGAGTGACAGTATTAACCAAGCTTGTGTTTTCCAATGTATTTCTTCATTAACCAAGTATGGATGAAAGCATTTAATACTTAAGTTTAGCTGACAGAAACTGATGAGCTGTAAAGTGTTATGATTTTGAGATTGAGGATAAAGTTTGTTACAAGATCCACGACTGACAAAATTTGGAGAAGATCTAAAGGATGGAATTGAAACATGTTATTGACACAATCATCGATGAAAGTTTAAGAGAAAAAATCAATGAAGGAGATTAAGAAGAAAAATTTGATGGTTGATATGAAAATGGTTTATATGTCTATATAAGAGATATGAGTTTTCTTTATGAAATATGCCGAAAGAAAGAAGACTGTAGAGATTTTGCGTGAATATAATTTCATGCATGCCTCATCAGACTGGTTGAAGAAGAGTTGAACTTCAGAAAAGTATTGAGTGTCAGAGAGCTTTTACTGAGTGAAAGTAAGTTGAGGAGATGAATTGATATATTGATTAGAGGATTTGTATGGGCTTAGAATAGATCTCATCATCTGCAATTTGAGTTGTATTGTAATCAGATCAACTACTGTTTTAGTTTAACCATTGATACAAAAAAATCTCTTAACCGAGTAGACTTAACCATCTTATGATATACCCCATGTCATTCAATGAATGTACATTGTTATCCTATTAACCCCATAGTGAATGATGGTTGAACGATAAATGTTAGTCTTAAATCCTCTAACAAGGTCACACCTAATAGTGTGTTTGTAACCTTTAACAGGGTTGGCTCTTCACTGAGCTCACTTCAGAAGAGTGAAAATTATTTTTAGTTACCAATCGCAGGTGGTTTTTCCCTTAACAGGGTTTCCATGTTAAATATTTGTGCTATGTATTTCTGTGATGATTGATTTGTTGTCATACTTTACATATTGCATATTTGATTTGGTTGGTAATCACTGTGAGTAATTATCTGGTAATCGATAAAGGCATAGACAGTTTAGTATTTTATGTTACCGAGCTGCATAATTTGTTGAATTTGTTTAAAGAGATACATCTTTGTAATTGGGAATGTACGATAACTAATCTAATTGATTCACCCCCCCTCTCAGTTATTCTAACAATTGGTATCAGAGCATTGGTTTCTTGGAACAGATTTTTAAGGACTTCAGCATAAAGATCACAAAAAGTATAACAGGGAAGTGTCGAAGCTGAACAAGGACAACTTTACAATATGGCAAAGTTGAATGAAACTTCACATTTCTAAAATTGGAGATTTTGCCTTACATCTACTAGAGAATGACTACTTACAACCACTGACTGGACCTTTGACTCTTGATCAACTAAAGGATCGACATGAACACAACATGACTATGATAGAGATTGCTTCTGCTCTATCAGATGCTAAATTTGAGGATGTCAAAGATTGTAGTACTTCAAAGGAAATGTGAGAAAAAATAGCTCAAGTCTATGGTGGTGATGTTAATGTCAAGAGAGCCCAAGCTAGAAGCCTAAGAGGCAGGTTTGATGATATGAAAATGAAAGAAGGAGAAAATATAGTATAGTATAGAAATGAAATAAAGGAGGTAGTCAATGCTATCAGAGGATCTGGTGGTGTCATTGATTAAGATACAATGGTAAGTAAAATTCTAAGGACCTTGATGCCTACTTATGCAATCAGAATATCTGCTATACATGAAATGAGGTCTACACTTGGCAATAATCTTAGTCTTGATAGTTTGATTGGTAAGCTAACAAATTTTTTGTTGAACAATTTTGATAATAGTATTGTACCATCTGTTGAGTTTACTTTCATGTCTTCTCTAAAGATTGGTAAGTCTAGCAGTAGAAATAATAGGGATGACAATGATAATAAATACTGATGATGAGCTTGATGAACTTGAAGCTCTTATGGCTTGGAGGTTAGCTAAAGGTAAAGGTAGATATAAGGGTAAATTGCCTTTAGCATGTTTTAACTGCAAAGAAGTTGGTCATATTGCTGCTAGATGGCCAAATAGGAAAGAAGATGATAGAAACAAAGATTGATCTAGTGAAGGAAGCTATGGGAGGAGAAACAACATAAGTTACCAACACTACAATAGAGATAATGGAGACAACAATGATAAGGGAAAAAAGGTATGTTACATTGCTAAAGATAATGATATTGATACTGACACTGACACAGATGATGATGTTGAAGTAGTATTTTTTGCGATGAGGGATAATTCTGAGAAAGAAGAAAGGTATGTAGAGACAACACTCATTTCTAAAGTTAATAAAAATGATACATGGATCATTAATAGTGGCTATACACATCACATGATTGGTGATGAAGAAAATTTTGATCATCTTGAGTAATATAATGGAGGTTCTGTAAAAATGGGTAGTGATACACCATGTATGGTTAGAGGAAAAGGATCTTTACTGATAAATGATAAAATCAAATGTGATAATGCTTATTGGGTAGAAGGACTAAATTAAAATTTTCTAAGTGTGGTACAGCTTAACAACTTAGGTCACCGAGTAGCTTTTGAGAGAAAGAAGGTAAAGATATTTGATGATGGAGGAAAACTTGTTGGAATGGGAGCACAATCCAAAGGTAACTTTTTTTATCTTGACAATGCCGAGTCTTCCTGTTTACTGATGAAAAATGAGGATGCATGGTTATGGAATAAAAGGTTATGTCATGTAAATTTTGATAACATATTTAATATTAGTAGAAAGAAAAAGGTTAGAGGTCTGCCTAGCCTAACAAAGCCTGATCATGTTATGTGTCATGAATGCCAAAAGGGAAAAATGACAAAATCTAGTTTTAAGAGTAAAGACTATTCAATAATGAGAATCTTGGAGTTAGTTCACATTAACCTATGTGGTCCCATGAGAACTCAGAGCTACTATGGAGATAGATATTTCATTCTATTTGTTGATGATTACACTAGATTGATGACTGTAATGTTTTTAAAAGAGAAATCATAGGAATTTAAAATGCTTAAATGGTACAAAGAAAAAGTAGAAAAAGAAACTGGGAAAGAAATAAAATGATTGAGCTTTGATAGAGGTGGTGAGTTTATTTCTGATGAATTCACTAAATATTGTAATGAGAATGACATAAAAAGATAGGTGTTTGCACCAAGAACACCTTAGCAGAATGGGATTGCTAAAAGGAGAAATAGATCAATTATTGATTGTGCGAGGACACTGATGATATAAAAGAATGTTGCTCAAACATACTAGAGAGAGGTAGTTAGCATAGCTCTATATGTTTTAAACTAAGTACAATTGAAGAAAGACACAAACAAAACACCCTACAAGTTATGGTTTGGTCACAAACCGACTATAAGTTACTAAAGATTTTTTGGTAGCAAATGTTTTATTTTGAGAAATTATAGGAATGGGAAATTTGACTCTAAAGGGGATAAGGGAATATTTCTTGGATATTATACTAAAAGAAAAGGCTATAAGTGTCTGAATAAGGTTACTAATAAGATGATTGAAAGTGCTAATGTCAGATTTGATGAATTTGATGATAAAAATGGAGGAGAAGAAAGCAATAAGGAGCTAGAAGACTATGGTAGATTCACTTATATTGAACATCTAGTGTACCTACCAAAGCCATGGGATGAGTCAAATAAGAATCAAGAAAAGAACACCAAGGAATAGAAAAGGGAAACCGAGGATCAGGAAGAAGCTACTGAGCAAGGAAATAAACCTTAACAGGATGAACAACAAAGAATAGATCAAGTGCTAACAAGATTTGTCAGAAGACATCATCCTAAGAACCAAATCATTGGAGACAAGAAAGCTGGAATGCTAACAAGAAGTAAGTTAAGACAAGGTACATGCTTAGTTTGTGAGTTTGAATTGAAAAATGTTAAGGTTGCACTTGAAAATGAAGAATTGATAAATGCTATGAATTAAGAGATAGAACAAATAGAGAAAAAAAAGACATGGAATTTAGTACCGAGACCAAAAGATAAGAATGTTATCGGTACTAAATGGATTTTTAGAAATAAGTTGAATGAGAACGGAGAGGTTACAAGGAACAAAGATAGACTTGTTTGTAAGGGATATGCACAGGAGGAAGGTATTGATTATGGTGAAACTTTTGCACCTATTGCTAGACTAGGAGTCTGCATGTTACTTGCATATGCTGCACATAAGAAGATTAAAGTCTATCAAATGGATGTTACATCTGCTTTTCTGAATGGGATACTAGAAGAGGAGGTCTACATAGAACAACCAGAAGGGTTTATTGATCCAAATTAGAAAGACATGGTATGTAGACTACACAAAGCTTTATATGGTTTAATGCAAGCACCTAGAGCCTGGTATGAAAGGCTGCATACTTATCTTTTAAGTATTGGTTTTCCTAGAACTGTACACACTAAATAGTGCACTTCTCTAAGTCATTACTTCCAAGGAAATCCATGAATGAGAAACCTCGAGAAAGAGACTTAGAGCTCCCTAGGCATGAAGTCACAAGATTGTTTGAAATATTGCTCTCAGCTAGAGCTATTGAAGCATGCAAACTTGCTAGTAAACCACACAATGGAAGATTCAATGAGACAGGGGAAAGAATGCTAATATCTTCAAGAATAAATGAAAATGCAATGCAATGCAAGCTATGCTAAGAATGAAGATGCAAGCTAAGCTATGAAAAGAAAGTATTACAAACCCTTGCTAATTAAGCTATGTGAGCTAATCTAAAGCATAAAGGAAACTAAGGTAGATGCCATGAAAGCTATGATGCAAGAAATGGAACTAGAATGCAACAATGAAACTATGATGCAACAATGATCTCTAAAAGCTCCAAATTGACCTAGAAAACCTGCAGCATAATATTAGTATTCAAAAGATGGATCCTAAAATGAGAAGAGAGCTCTCCTTTTAAAGGAATTGAAAAAGAATGGATGATGGAGATTAAGAGGCAAAATATCTAATCAAGGGTGGAGCTTGAAAGAAGAGAAATCCATGTGCACAAATATCTTCCAATGAGAAAATAAGAGTTGACTTTTGTGTCCATATGAGACAAAAAGTGATTTTCTTCTTTTTATAAAATAAGGATAATGCTTTTATTTGTGCAAGTTAGGATAAGAGGAAAAGTGGGAGCTTTTTATTTATTAAAAGGGGAGGAAATTCCTTTTAAATAAAGACTTTAGGATAAAATGGTTAGCCCAAGGCAAATAATAAAAAATGATGAAATAAGATTTGATCAAGGAAAATGATATAATTTGAAAAATGTTGATTTTTGAAAATATTGATTCAGGGATTTGATAAATTGCTAAATGGGGGCCCAAAGTCTAGGTGACCATTTTAGGGTGCATACTTTTTCTCCTCTTTGACTAATGTGAGATCGATTTGGGATCACATGTGGTCAAAGAATGAAATTGAAATGTGAGATTGATTTGGGATCACAAGACAATTCAGATATGTGTTTGATGGATGGGAACATATCAGGACAAAGATAAGCATAAGCTGAAAGACAAGACCAACATTGTTGCTATTAAGTGATGATCAAGTCTCAAAATAAGAGATAAGAATCTCAAGCATAGCTAAATGATAAGATGTCTTGTCATTTTTCTCAAAATGTATGATATATATGCTCATGTATATTGTCTCTCATAGATGTATGTTTAATTCTCATGTGTATGATATAGACTCAAGTTTTTGAAAATGATCTCTTTAGGATATAGATATGATGATAAGATTAACCCCTTGTGATGACAGGAATAGGAGGTGATGTGAAAGAAAAGGAGTGAAAGACATGATCGAGAATAGAAAGGTGAGCGTAGTTGACTGAAAGGTGCATGAAAGATGAAAGGAGAGCTCTCTCCATATGCAATGTACAAAAACTAATCTAATATGAACCTAAAAATACAAACTACTATGAAAAGTGGTTTACTTGCAAGGTCAAAAAGATTTTAGACACTAATATTCATGATCAAGCATTATTGGTAGCGTCACAACATCATACAATGCACACTAGTATGACTATGTGGATCTGAATATGATCTATATCAGATAGGTATGTGGGAATCCCACCTAAGCATCAAAGACATATAGGTCAAGATGACTAGTGCAGTGAGATTGCCTAAGTTTAGTATAGCAAGATTATACTCGCATTGAGACACAAGGAAAGTCAATATGGCTAGAAGTATGCACTTGCTCAAGCAGTCAAGGATAATACTTTGTAGATCCCAATGTCAAGTGGAATAAGCATAAAGGCTAATGACAATTAAGACCAACAAAATATACCCACAAGTAGAAAAAGAAATAAAACATGTCCTCGGACCCTCAGTCTTCTAGCTATGCATCATTGAAAACTATCTTTGGGAGAGAACACTCATCAAAGAAATCATCATAGACAGCATACAAAGAAAACAAAGTCAACCAAGTCTCAACGAGTTGAGTGTTTAAGTGCGTGTGTGTAGGTTATACAATCAATCTTTGAGTATCACATTTTTCGGTGAGAGATATCATATCATGCTAGACTGTGAGGTAGGATTATCTAATAAGTGTTGAGAAACACTTGACACTAGGGTAGTGTTGAAAAATACTGTTTGGGGGTGGTGTTAAAAAAAAAAAAACACCATTTGCAAGATGTCCTAAAGACCAACGCATCCTAGAGACCAAAGCTAACATAGTTATGCCCCCCAAACAAAGACAAAGACCAATTCCAAACCAAGGCAACAAGGTCAAGGCATGATGGAGAGAGGCTAAGTGTCGATGACACATGCTAAAAGATAAGGGTGCAAAGGCCTCAAGCATCACCTATTTCCAGGTTTTCACCACTTGGAGATTTTTTTGATTTTTTTAATTTTTTTTAATTTTTGCTACCAAGACACTTGTTTCCAGGTTTTCAGCAAGGCACTTTTTCTATATTTTTGAATTTTTTTCATTTTTTTGATTTTTAAAATATTTTTTCATGACTTTATATGCTTTTTAGGATTTTTTCAGCATCATATATGAATTTTTTTAGAATTTTTTTAGGATCAATAAGATATGTACAAAGGGTGCCCCCAGACAGAATAGGCATCATGGATAGAACTTCTTGAGATGCAAAACATTGATAGGATCAGGGAGATGTTCCCCCTCTGGATCAGATAGTAAATAAGCACCTATACCAAAAGTAGCAGTAATGATGTATGGTCCAAGCCAATTAGGTTTGAATTTTCCCTTTTTCTCTCTATGTTGTTGATTCTTAGGATTTTCTCGTAGGACAAGATCCCCCACTTGAAATTCTCTAGGGTGAACCTTCTTGTTGAATGTTTTGGACATACACTTTTGGTAAACTCTCATGTGATCAAAAGATGCTTTACGCTTTTCATCTAGAAGTTCTAGTTCTTGAAGTCTCATGGCACGGTAGTCCTCATCTATCACTCAACCTTTAAGGGAAACTCTAAGAGAAGGAATCTCCACCTCTAAAGGTAACACTACTTTAGCACCATAAGTGAGGGAAAAGGAGTAGCCCCTGTTGGAGTATGAATACTCATTTTATAGGCCCACAAGGCTAGATTTATCTGTAGATGCCAATCTCTACCATTCTTGTGAACTGTTCTATGGAGGATTTTGAGAATGGTTTTATTTGAAGCCTCTGCATGTCCATTTCCTTGCGGGAAGTAAATGGAGGACCAATGTTGTTTTATCTTGAATTTCTTGCAGAGATGTTTAAGGTCCTTTTTTTAAACTGACCTCCATTGTCAGTGATTTTGTCAGAAGGCACTCCATATCAATAGATGATATGGTTCAAAATAAACAAAGAAACTATCTTGCCTGAGGCAACAAAAAGTGGGACAACTTCTACCCATTTGGTAAAGTAATTAGTAGCAGTGATAATGAATTTGTGTTCACTTGATGAGTTGGGATGAATCTACCCAACAAGGTCAAAGGTCCAATGCTGAAATGGCCAATGAGAAATAGATAGAATAAGCTCCCTACTTGGAGCATGTATCGGGTTATTGTGTTTCTGACACTTTTCACAAGATTTAGCAAAAGCTACTACATCTGTTTGCATGGTAGGCCAAATAGTACCCCACCTTAAGAAACCTCTGGGCCATGGCAAGACCATTAGAATGTCCTCCAAAAATGCCCTCGTGAATGTCAACTAATGCTTGGTTGGAATCATCCTTTTCTAAACACCTAAGAAGTGTCCCATTTAAACCCCTCCTATACAAATCACCAGAGATAAGGGTATGGTGAGAAGCATTTTAGGTTAGGTTTCTTCATTTAAAATGATTGAAGGTTTTGGGGATAGGACCATCATGAAGGTATGAGTAAATGGCACCATAGCGGGATGACTCATGGCCAATAAGGGTACAAACAACTTGGCTTTCTTGGGAGTCATTGATAGGGTATCGTAGCTCTTCCACTAGGAATTCAAATCTGGATTCATGTTGTTCTAGCTGAAGAAGTGAAGCCAATGTAGCCATAGCATCAGCTACTTTATTCTTTTCTCTAGGGATTTGTTCAAATGTAACAAAGGTGAATTATCATCGCAATGAATCCACCATTTTCTTATAGGGTACCAATTTTTCATCTTTGGTTTGGTATTCTTCATTAACTTGGTTGAATATCAATTGCAAATCCCCATAAATATGTAGATCTGTGATTCCCCATTCTATAGCCATTTTTAGTCCATTTGTTAAGGCCTCATACTCAACAATATTATTTGTGCATGGGAACAATAGTTTGTAAGACTTTGGAATTGTGTACCCATGAGGTGAAACAAACAACAGTCCTACACCTGAACCATTTTGCATGAAAGAGCCATCAAAGAACATCTTCCATGTTCTCACAGTCATGTACATTATGTGCTCATCTGGAAATTCAACTTGAACGGGTGTTTTGTCTCGAATTGGAAAATCAGCCAATTGGTCTACAATGGCTTATCCTTTTATAGCCTTACACTCAACATACTCTATGTCAAATTCAAATAGGATCATCATCCACTTAGCAAGTCTACTTGTGAGAGCAGCCTTACCAAGCAAATATTTTAGAGGATCAATTTTTACAATGAGGTGTATTGTATGTACAAGCATGTAATGTCACAACTTTTGGGAAGCGAACACTACCGCTAGGCAAGATTTTTCAATACTAGTGTAATTGACCTCATATGACACAAGAGTACGGCTAATGTAATATATAGCTCTTTCTTTTACAGTATCATCAAGTTGAGCCAATAATGCCCCCAGGGAAGATTCTATTGCTGAGACATACAATATGAGTGGTTTTCTTGGGATAGGAGGCATTAAGATTGGAGGATTTGCTAAGTATTGCTTGATTTGGTCCATGCTTTGCTGACAATCTTCATTCCAAACACATTTTACCCCTTTATGCAAAGTCTTATTAAAGGGTTGATCTCTATCAGCTAGTTGTGAAATAAACCTCCTTATAGACTGAAGACATCCTTGAAGACTCCTCATTTGACTAATGTTTTGGGAGGTGGCATATCCATTATTGCTTGAACTTTTTCTGGGTCCACCTCTATTCCTTTAGCTGAAATGATAAATCCTAGGAGTTTTCTAGAGGTGACTCTAAATGCACACTTTTTGGGATTTAATCTAAGTTGAAATTGTTCCATACGATCTAGAATTATTTCCAAATCGCCTAGGTGTGTATCCCTTTTTTTGGATTTTTCCAAGGTGTCATCCACATAGTCTTCCATATTCTTATGCATCATGTCATGGAATATAGTTGTCATAGCTCTTTGATAAGTTACTCCTGCATTTTTCAATCCAAATGGAATAACGTTCTAGCAATAGGTTCCCCATGTGTAAGTGAATGCAATTTTCTCTTGGTCTTCAGGAGCTATTTTGATTTGATTATACCCAGAAAAGCCATCCATTAAAGAATAGATCTCATAACCCGCGGTCATGTCCACTATCATGTCTATGTTTGGAAGTGGAAAGTCATCCTTTGGGCATGCTTTATTAAGATCTCTAAAATCTGTGTAGACATGAATGGACTTGTCATGTTTTGAAACTGGTACAATATCGGATATCCATTTAGCATAATGAATGGCTCTTATAAATCTTGCACCAAGGAGTTTCTCTAATTCAACTTTAACAATAAGAGCTATGTGAGGATGCATTTTCCTTAGTTCCTATTTTACTGGTTTGATACCTGGAGCTATGGATAAGTGATGCATAATGAGACCAGTGTCCAATCTTGGCAAGTCTGAATAAGTCCAAGCAAAGTTAATTTTCTTTCTTTGTAGGAACTTGGTATATGCCTCTTTTTCTTGTGTTGATAGAGACTGAGCTATGTGCACAATTTGTGGAGTCTCTTGTGTATTCAATTTAACTAGTTGTGTAGGCTCAACAAGCACTGAAGACCTATCCTAAAAATAGCTTGGAAGATGATCAAGTACCTCATCCTTAGGTGCCTCAGAGAGGTTTTCACCTTTAGATACATCCTTTATTTTTACTTTTTTAGGTTCTGACACCGCCACATAGTGTTTTTTGCCATCATAACTCTTATTCTTTTTTTTTTTTCTTTTCATTTTGTGACTAAGATACTTGATATCTGGTTCTATCATGCTTGTAGTTGGTTCACTAGTGGAAGATACGTTAGGTTTGAGAGCATTTAGGTAACATGCTATCTCATAGTCATTTTGAAAAGTTGGGAGCTGAGGCTCTTGATAATGCTGAGACCAATCAATTAAGTGAGGGTTTGCAAGGGGTAGGTCAATGACTAGTTCAATATTGTGTATGCAAATGGCATAATCTCTGGTGATTGTAGAGTTAGGATTCATCAAGTATCCCTCTAAGGTACCCAAATCAGGATTTATCCTACCAAGTGAAGCATCGTCCACTAAAGTGACTTGTGGATTCCAATCCTCTAATCCTACAAAAGACTCGTTAGCTACCTTGGATTGGGAACTATATGTATGGACAACATCATTGTCCATGTTAACTATAGAACAATCAGAAAGAGAATCTTATTCATAGTCATGTGAGTCTGTATCTGAATCCTGACTGGGATGTTTACACCAAGCATGATTTTTAGGCCTTGAGGTAGAGAATTCAATGTCACCAAGGGTAACACCTTCTTGAATGTTATTTTTATTTTGATGTTCTTGAATAGGATCCTTGACATGATCTTCAATAGTGAATTGTTCTTGTTCTAGGTCTGAAACTATTGGATTGATAATTGAAGCATCTAAATCTCCCCAAAGGAGATTGGTGGAAGGGACCCAATCTTCACACCTATCTTATTGATTTTGCAAATTGGGAATGTAGCTAGGTTCATCATCACTATCCATCATAGCAAGGATAGGAGTAGTTTTCTTATTCTGACTTTCAAAACCTAGGCTAACCATTGTCTTAGATCTGCAGCCAAAGAGAGCATGATTGAGTGGTTCAACCTTAGCATCTAATCTATGATTGAGAGGACCATGACTTGGGTAGCCCATATTTTTGACCAAAGTATATCCTCTCCCATAAGCCTTAGGAGATGGGGAGAAATTTTCATTATGCTTGTATTTTTCCTCCTTGTAAATCCAATCTCTAACAGCTACCTCTTCTTTTTCATCCTGTATGGGTACTGAGGACTCTACAAATGTATCAAATAGAGTCATTGCTGAAGATGATGGACACATCTCTTATGAGGGTTTACCATAGGACCTAGGTGAAATTAGTAGTTTTGTAAAGGAGTCCATTTGATAACCCCCCGTACCAAGGTCTATGGCCTTAAACTTGTTCTTGCAATGCTCTAGAGTTGCATCAAATTTTTTTTCTTCCCTATTAAGAGGAACATGATTCCCTACTAAAATTGCATTAACAAATAATGTGCTATCCTTAGGTATACAAACTTCTACTCCATTGTAGGGGAACTTGACAAATTGATGGTAGGTGGACGACACTGCTTGCATGTCATGGATCTACGGTCTACCAAGAAGAATATTATAGGCTAAAGGACTAGCATCAATAATTTGGAACAAAATGTCCTTTTCAATGGGGCCAATCCTGATAGGAAGGATGACCAAGCCTTTGGAGCTTCTCTCTACCTCATCATAGGCTTTGATGGTTATTTTCTTATGAGTATCAATAACTTTCTCTGAGTAACCCAGTATTTTCAACAAACTCAACGAACAAATATTGAGCCCAGTAGCCCCATCAATCAACACACACTTGATATGGGTCTTGTGAATCATGACCTCAATATGAAGGGAAAGATTATGCAGATGGCTCAAGGCTTTGTCATCTTCTTCTGAGAATGTGAGGTAGTGAGGGCTGGCAAGGTGGTTAACCATGTTTTGGAATTGGTCAACATCTATGTTGTTAGGGACATTGGTTGTATGCAAAGCATCCTCAAGGACACGCTTATGTCTTGGAGACAACTCTAGGAGCTCAAAAATTGAGATTTGAGCTGGTGTTCTTTGTAACTGGTCAACAAGATTGTAGCTCATTTCAGGATTGACTACTAACTTGGTGGTGACATTCTTGGATGTCACCTACTTGGGTTTGCTAGACTGGTTGGAATTAGGACCTCTAATGATCACAAGACTTTGACCTTGGCTTTTGGTGACAACATTAAGAGCTTGGGACAACCTTTGAGAGTGAGGACCCCTAAGCACCACCATGGGTTCTTCATCAAATATAGGAGGAGAGCCCACATCATGACTATGAGAATCTTTATTTCGCATCATGTTGACATTTTCCTCAACAATCTCAAGCATATTAACCACATTTTCTGCACCTATGTAGGTATAGTTGATTATAGCTTTGCCATTCTTGGGTTGAGAGGTTTCCCCCTTTTCATATTTTGGAAAAGGTTCTTTGAATGCCTTGTGGTCTATATTTGTATTCAACCCATCAATCTGAAGTTTACCACTTTCAATAAGATCCTGGATGAGGTGTTTAAGCTTCCAATAATGTTCATTGTCATGTCCAATGCCATTGTCATATTTACAGAAAGATTTTTCATTCCACTAATGTGGCTTAACATCAAGTATGTGAAAGTTTGCTAGATCTTGTGGTTGCACAAGATTATTAGCAATAAGGGTCTTGAAAACATCCTCATAGGAGTCACCCAATTTAGAAAATTGTCTCAACTTTTTCTTGGGCTTTTCTTGATACTTAGGTTTACTCTCTTATTGGTTAGAGGATGTATTGAGCTTCATAGCTTGGACTGCACTAGACAAATGTAGGACTCTTTGATCCTTGGGTTGGGAAGAGTCCACAACTCCATCGTTGACTACATGTTTATTCTTGTTCTAGTTCGAGTGCTTGCTTTTGTCCTTATTAGCATTGTTATTGTTTTGACCACTATTTTTATTTTTGTTGTTGTTGGTCAAAATGACTTGTTCTTTTAAGACATCCTCTATTCGACATGTTGTCTCAACCATAGTATCAAAGGAATCAAAGACCATTTTTCAAACCTCATAACACATTTCAGGCACCAAATTACTAACAATGATGTCAATCCTTTCATGCTCAGGAATAGTCCTAGAATAGCGGGAGCACAATCATCTCCACCTTTGCAAGAAGGTCACAAAGGATTCCCCTTGGTTTTGTTTCAAATTTCATAAGTCCAACATAGCAACTGATCTTGATAAGTTGTATGTAAAATGTTGAACGAATCTATGGACAAGTTCTTTGAAAGTTTTTACGGGAGGGGTTATGTTGGTAAACCACTCCATGGCTTGGCCTTTGAGGCTTCTTGGAAATAATATCATAAGGTAAGAGTCATCTTGGTGGAACTCAAAAATCATGATATAAAACTGACGCACATGATCATGTGGATCACCATTGCCATCATACTTGTCGTATTAGGGGATTTCAACTTTCCTAGGAAAATCTGTCATAGTCACACTTTTGTCAAAAGGATTTAGACAAATAGAATTAGGTGAAAAGGAACTTTTAGGTTCCAACACCTTTTCCATCATTCATTTGAGTTGCTTGATTTCCTCTTCTTGAGAGGGTCCTTGTTTCTTGATCCTCCTATCCACATCAAAGTTGTAAGGGACTCTAGAACCTTTGTTAATCAGACTCTCTAGGAACCTATCTTTATTTTGATCATGGTATTTCTCCACATATTGTTGGAATAGTGGCTCTAGTTGCATTCTCATGAAATCTTGATCATCAAAACTTGTACTACTTCCTCCATGTTGAGAGCCATGATGAGCCCATTGGGAGGGTTGTCTTGAGTTCCTAGGAGGTGTTCATCTCCTATGTTGTGAAATCCTTCTTCCTCTAGGACTAGGAGATCTTGAAGGGGTCCTTGACTGCCTTCTACTTCTTGGGGTTCTTGAGGGAGTAGAGGGTGGAGAGTTGTTTCCACTGTTGGTACCCCCATTGTTGAATTGGTTGTTAAGTTGTTGAGCTAACAACCTATCTTGTTCCTCTTGGAATACTTTTCTTCTTAATTCCAACAAGTCTTGTTGCTCTTCCTCTAGGTGTCTAAACCTTTCTTCTTTAGCGGCTTGCTCATCCAAGAAGGATTTCTTTTCACACTCAATTCTTTTAAGCCTTGCATTAGCATATCTTGAGGTTGTTTTGAGCAGAGAGTTGGACCTTGAGTGTTTGAAAAAGTCATTAGTGGATGCAGCATTCACATGAGCATCACCAGATTCATTGCTTTGGTCTTCATGTTGTGACCATGCATCTTGGTGAGCTTGCCCAAAATGTCTTTTAGCTCTTTGATGGGAATCTAAATATCTTGAGTTAATAGGGGGCGATTCAGGTTGATTGTCATCACCAAATGACATGTTACCCCTATGTCTTTGGAAAATATCATCAAGAGTTTGATCCATTGCTTCTCTTTGTCTCCTAGTCAAAGTGTAGCTCATGTCCATATTTGATTGAGAGGATGGTAAAGAAGTACTCAACTCACTAGGATTTCTCTTTGGGTCAAACCAAGCCTTAGACTCACTCCTAGGTGATTGATCAAAGATGGGTTTCTTCCCCTTTCACTTTTGACAAGTTTGGACTGAGGGTAATTGATCAAAGACAACTTGAGGTCATTTTCCTTGACTAACTTGGTACCTTGTCGTAACCGAGATGAAAGGAAAAGACCCTTGGTGATAGGATGACCTTATGAAATGTTAATACCAAATGAGGATAGTGAAAGTGTTCAATTGTCCAAGAAGAGAGATGGTAAGATAGAAAGCTGCAAAAGGTGTAAACCAATCCTACCACAAAGGTGCATAATAAAAGGATGAGTATCCTAACACATATGGGCCAAGAAAATGGATTTAACCAAATATATAATTGAAATTGAATTTTGATGGAAGTGAATTGGACAAAAGAGTACTAAAACTCTCCAAGCATGTTACCAAGGATCTAAAGGTGTACTTTTTTAATAAGGATAATCTCCTAACTTATCAATGTCAAACAAGACTACTTTGTAAAATTAGAGAACACTAGTTCAAGGGGCCTAAAATTAGGAACCCAAGGTACAAATAGGTTTCTAGCAACAGAGTAAGTCACCTACTAAAATCTGGTCAACTAAGGAAAGACTGAAAATTGCATGAATTAGGTAGACAACAAAAAGACTCTATGCGATATTTTCCAGGCTAACAAGACGATAATTTCTCAGCAGGTGATATTTCTTAGTAAGCAGGGGGACAGTTTCCAGGCAGCCCGCGTGATAGTTTCTAGGCAAGCGGTGTGATAATATTCCAGTGATGAACTATCACATGATATTTCTCAGTATAGGGTGCGATATTGTTCCAGTGTCGTACAATTCTTGACTAGTGAGTGCTAAAAATCTCAGTTTTAAGGGCAATTTGTTCAAAATTTCAGTTTGAAGGTTGGATTTTTTGATTTCAAGCATAGTGGCAGTAGTAAATAGACAGGTTTGCAAATAGTAGGTGATCAAACATGTCATAAAACACTTGAAACAAGGGAAAAAGAAACCTTGCCAAGAGAAGCAATTGTGATATCAAAGCAATAAAAATCTTATGAATGCTATCATGATGTTTGATGTTTGAGAATGTTTACACGGGTAAATCACAACAAAAACACTTCAAGCACTTACTAGCCTAAAAAGTCAATGGCTCAATACTTAACAACTTGGCCCACACTTGATGTCCCATTGCCTCACACAAAGTGGTTACCCACAATAGATATTGGTTTTTTTGTGGAAGTGCCAATAACACAACCAAAGGAACACAAATGGTGAGTAATCTTGGGGTGATCTGGGTTATTCCACTTGGATCAATCCTTGCACCAAGAAGCTAAGTGGAAAAATAGGGTAGCTTCTATCTATGGTTCTTATTAAGGGTTTCCGTTCTTAATACCCCTCTTGCTCCCCAAAAGGGACTCGGACCTCATGGCCACAAGAGTACCTTAAGCATTCTTGCTCAACACTTTCCTCATGGTCACAATCCCACAAGTACTCACATCAAGAGAAGACAAGTACTATGTCTACCAAGGTTCTATGTCCTTGATAGCCTTGAGTTTATAGTGGGTTGGAATAGCCGGCAAAAATCTTGTCCCCACTTGGGTCATTCCTCTTGATTGCTCAAGAGCAGGCATGCTAAAGGATTCTAAGAGCTAAACAAAGAGTGGATCAACCTTTGAGTGTCAGGATTTTTGTTTCACCTCAACGGTGAAGAGCATAATCTCCTAGCTCAAAAATATCTCCTAAACACACCAAGCAAAGGTTCAATTACCCTCTTGATTTCAAAATCTAAAGATGGGTCAAGATTTTCTGGTTCACCACAAGGGTGAAGAGCATACTTCTCCTACCACTAAAGATTCCTACAACAAGATATTAAGTGCCTACTAAATGAAAGAACTAGTAGATGCCACACTCAAAACAAAAGCAAGTAAACAAGCAATTGATTTGTTTTTATGCTTTGGGCACCCCTACAAAAACCATTAGTAGCCCTTGTGCATTTGAAGCTTTGACATGCATTCTTTTAAGAAAATAATCAAGCAATAGGAGCACCTACAAGCACCACTTGTTAGCCCTACAAGGGTTAGGACATCAAAAACCAAATGAAATCTACAAATAAACTCTGCCTAACCATAGAAAACTAATCCAACAAGCTAATTAGATCATAACTCAACAAGAAAAAGATAATAAATAACTCTCTTCTAGGCACAAGTGATAGTACAGTTACCAAAAATATCGTGCGATAGTTTCTAGCATATGGGTGCGATAGTTTCCTCCTGTGTGACAGTTTGCGTTACCTACAGGCAATAGAATATAGAATACCACTACGATAGAATCTCTCACAAAGCAGGATACTTTAACTGGTAAAGTATCGCACTAGTATAGGACAAATTATCACACGACACTGGTGAAGTATCATGCGATAATCTTCCAGAAAGAAGTAAAAATCTGCCAAAAATAGTAAGCTAAAAAGTGACGAAAAAAGTGCAAAAATGCATAAAAATGAAGGACAAAACAAGAGTATTCTGCCCATGGTGGGGGCCAAAAATGTACACACTAAATAGTGCACTTCTCTAAGTCATTACTTCCAAGGGAATCCATGAATGAGAAACCTTGAGAAAGCGACCTAGAGTTCCCTAGGCATGGAATCACAAGATGGTTTGAAATATTGCTCTCAGCTAGAGCTATTGAAGCATGCAACCTTGCTAGTAAACCACACAATGGGAGATTCAATGAGACAAGGGAAAGAATGTTAATATCTTCAAGAATCAATGAAAATGCAATGCAATGCAAGCTATGCTAAGAATGAAGATGGAAGCTAAGCTATGAAAAGAAAGTATTACAAACCCTTGCTAATTAAGCTATCTGAGCTAATATAAAGCATAAATGAAAATAAGCTAGATGCCATGAAAGCTATGATGCAAGAAATGGAACTAGAATGCAAGAATGAAACTATGATACAATAATGATCTCCAAAAGCTCCAAAGTGACCTAGAAAATCTGTAGCATAACATTAGTATTCAAAAGATGGATCCTAAAATGAGAAGAGGGCTCTCCTTTTAAAGGAATTGAAAGGGAATGGACCATGGAGATTAAGAGGCAAAATATTTAATCAAGGGTGGAGCTTGAAAGAGGAGCAATCCATGTGCACAAATATCCTCCAATGAGAAAATAAGAGTTGGCTTTTGTGTCCATATAAGACAAAAAGTGATTTTCTTCTTTTTATAAAATAAGGATAATGCTTTTATTTGTGCAAGTTAGGATAAGAGGAAAAGTGGGAGCTTTTTATTTATTAAAAGGGGAGGAAATTCCTTTTAAATAAAGACTTTAGGATAGAATGGTTAGCCCAAGGCAAATAATAAAAAATGATGAAATAGGATTTGATCAAGGAAAATGATAAAATTTGAAAAATGTTGATTTTTTAAAATATTGATTCAGGGATTTGATAAATTGCTGAATGGGGGCCCAAAGTCTAGGCGACCATTTTAGGGTGCATACAAGAACCAGTGAAAAAAAAAATTTGTATATGAAAGGAGGATTTGATGACACTATTTTGATTGCTGAATATTTGTGGATGATATAATTTTTGGAGGACAAGATCATATCTGTAAATCATTTGCTGATGAGATGAGAAAATAATTTCAAATGTCTATGTTTGGAGAGATTAAGTTCTTTCTAGGCTTGTAGGTTATTCAACAGAATGATGGAATTTTCATCACACAATCAAAGTATATAAAGGAAGTATTGAGAACATTTGGGATGGAAGATGCTAAACTAGTTGGAACACCGATGGTCACAAGCTACAAATTAACAAAAGATGATGAATCTACAGACGTATTTACCAAACATTGTATCAATCTATGATTGGTAAACTGATGTATGTAGTACACAGTAGGCCAGATATTGCACATGCAGTAGGGATTGTTGCTAGATTTTCTACCAATCCAAAGGATTCACATATGGTTGCTATAAAAAGAATCTTGAGATACCTGAAGAAAATAGAGGAATATGGTTTATGGTATTCTAAGGAAGGAAAATTTGAATGAAGAGTTTACACCAATGTAGATTGGGCTAGAAATATAGATGATAGAAAGAGCACAACCAGAGGAGAATTTTTCTTTGGTGAAAGACTTGTTACCTAGACAAGTAAGAAACAACCTTGTATTTCTCAGTCTACTGCCGAAGCATAATATGTTTTTGCTGCTACAAACTGTTCAAACATTGCTTATATCAAACAACTATTGGAAGGGATGAATGAGGTAATCACTAAGCCAGTGATTATATACTGTGACAACACTAGTGCAATAAATATTTCTAAGAATCATGTAATGCACTCAAAGACAAAACATATTTCTATTAAGTATCACTACTTAAGAGAACAAGTACAGGAGAAGCAAGTTAAACCGGAATATGTTACATCAAAGGAGAAAACTTGCTGATATTTTTACCAAGCCTCTACCAAAAGATACTTGTGAATACTTGAGGACTAGACTTGGGGTCTGTCCCTTGTCTACCGGTCACTATTGAAATCTGGAGGTTGCATTAGCCTAATCTTATCAGAAGATCATTCATGTTGATGCAACATAGCTCACACTTTGGATTCTGTCTAAGGTTGTGAAAGATTTGAGGAACTAGAAAAAAGATTTGCATATTAGTATACCGAGATACATTATCTTCACTAAAAAATAGAGAGTCACTTGGCTATTGGAGAGCTGTATGTTTTATGTTTTTCTTTGGCATTGTTGTCAAAGGGAGAGATAAACAATATGAAAAACTGAGAGATCAATGGAGCATCTATCTAAGGGAGAGATAATCTGAGAAAGTCAGGGAGAGTCTTGAAGATTTGTTACTGAGAATAGAAGGAATTTGAGAGCTAAAAAGATCAAATCTGCAAAGGAAAGTCTACACTTGCAATGCTGTCATGTAACATAGTGATTAAACATATTAAATATCAACCTAGGGAGAGCTTACCGAGCTACAACATTTTCTTACATAGTTGTAGAATACATGTTTAGTATGTGTATGGTATATTTCATATTGCTTGTGTTGCCATCAATGTCAAAGGGAGAGATTGATGAACTACAACTGATTGAATACTTGAATGACTTGAAGATCAATGATTAGAGATCAAAAAGTACTGAAATGATATGTAAGATAATTAAATCAGTCATTGTGTTGTCATTGATGTCAACTAGTTTTGACAGCACTTATCATGATAGTGGCAAACATCTAAACATCTATAAAGAGGAGAGAAAATATGAAGAACTAAGATATCTACATGGAGAAAGATGAATATGACAGATGAGGATAAGGAATACTTTGGGTAACTTATTGATGAGTCTATGACTTCATATGGTTGACTTGATTATGTTGCATTAATCTGTTATGAAGTTTGAATAAAAAATTAACAAAGCAGTGTGGTCAGTAAATGAAGCACTTCAGTATACACCGAGCCAGAGTAGTGTATACCTAGCGATAGTATTAACTGAGCTTGTGTTCGCCAATGCATTTCTTCATTAAGTGAGTATGGATGAAAGAATTTAATACTTAAGTTTAGCCAACATAAATTGATGAGCTCTAAAGTGTTATGATTTTGAGATTGAGGATAAAGTTTGTTACAAGATCCATGACTAATGAAATTTAGAGAAGATCTAAATGATGGAATTGAAATTTAGAGAAGATCTAAATGATGGAATTGAAATCTATTACTGAGACAATCGCTGAGGAAAGTTTAAGAGGAAAAATCAATGAAGGAGATTAAGCGGTAAAATCTGATGGTTGATATGAAAATGGTTTATCTATCTATATAAGAGATATGAGTTTTCTTTATGAAACATGTCAGAAGAAAGAAGACTATAGAGATTTCATGTGAATACAGTTTCATGCATGCCTGATCAAACTGGTTGAAGAAGAACCAAACTGCAGAATAGTACCGATCGTCAGAGAGCTTTTATTGAGTGAAAGTAAGTTGAGGAAGTGAATTGATATATTGACCAGAGGATTTGTATGGGCTTAGAATAGATCTGATCATCTAAAATTTGAGTTGTATTGTAATCAAATCAACTATTACTTCAATTTAACCATTGATATAGAAAAATATCTTAACCGAGTGGACTTAACCATCTTATGATATAACCCATGTCATTCAATGAATGTACATTGCTATCCTATCAACCCCATAGTGAATGCTGGTTAAATGATAACTTTTAGTCTTAAATACTCTAACAAGGTCACACCTAACAATGTGTTTTTAACCTTTAACAGGGTTGGCTCTTCATCGAGCTCACTTTAGAAGAGTGAAAAGTATTTTGGGTTACCGGTCCCAGGTGGTTTTTCCCTTAACAGGGTTTCCAAAAATATTTGTGTTATGTATTTCTATGATGATTGACTTATTGTCATACTTTACATATTGCATATTTGATTTTGTCAATAATCAATGTGATTAATTAACTATTAATCCATAAATGCACTTACAGTTTAGTAGTTTATGTTATTGAGCTACAGAATTTGTTGAATTTGTTTAAAGAGATACATCTTTGTAATTGGGACTATACGATAATTGATCTAACTGATTCAAGCCCCCTCTAAGTTATTCTAACAACTTCCTATAGAGTGCCATCTCCAAGATTACTTCAAGTTGTTAAGCTTTCTCTCTGAGGACCACAAGTTCTGATACCAATTGTTAGGAATAATAGTCCACAATACAACTGAGAGGGGGGGTGAATCGGTTGTATGGAAGATTATTAAACTTTAAACTTTAAGTAGCAGCAATATCAGATCCAATGAACATAATAAATTCCAACACAATAACACAATATTTTGGTGTTGGGGAAAACCTGTTAAAGGTAAAAACCTCGGTGGGAATTACCACCCACAAATGATGTACTGAGAGTATAGTATCCTTGTTAGAAGATTTAGCCCTGTTAGGAGCTTATTGAAACATTACAATACATATTACTTGTTAGAGGATAGACCCTGTTAGGAGTCAAGAAGAAAGGGAGGGCTTACTACCCAAGGCTCACTACCCAAAGAAGGTTAAATCCACTTTCAAAACTCACTATTCGCAACACAAGTGTATATGAAGAAATACATAATCTTTTGAACTGTTTGGCAACAACTGTCTTTTCTTGATCAGTTCTAATGAAGTCCACTAGTAAACCTATCCTCTACATATAATAGACACAAGCTCACAACTTTCAAAATATCTTTATATCACCTTTTTCCATCTATGTCTTTTCCAAAGAAAAGGCCTCTCATTTATACCTTATTACAATTTACATGATCAGGTCGGCCCCATAAGCCTTTCCTAATTATAAATAATTACATAAACCCTTGCTAAGATTCACACATTATCTTAAAAAAGTATACAATGATTACATTACAATATTTAAGGACCGACATCCATAAATTAAGTTTTCCAAGAAAAACATGTGCTTCATCTCCTAAGTCAGCTTCCAAATAGGTCTTCTCCAAAACATACACCAAAAATAACATCACCAATCATTCTGTATCTTGCACTAACCAATGAACATCCTTTAATACCTTGTCTATCATCCCTTAAGCTCGCATACCTTGAACCCATATCATCTGAAAAATATACCAAAAATAGAGAGACTAACTCTGTCATTACTTACTGTCACAGTCCAGTGACCAGTCTTGACCAAAACATCTATAATTCATCCAATATGAAACATTACATGATGCAATCTTGGATATAAGATCAGAACACTTTCTTGAACTCTCATCTGACTTTGCAACATCTGAAACATCTGTACAGTGTCCATACACTGTGACAACCAACATGATCTCCTCATAGAAACATATGTTGACATTAGTGACAAAACACAAATGACAACAATATGAGTGCCCATTCAGTAACGTAGTGATTAAACATATAAAATGTCTCAATCACCTCCCTATACATTAGCAACATCCAACAATTTTCCTCTTGTATTTTGAAATGGATGTATGTATGATGTATTACTGTATCTTTAATCCTATAATCATGATGTGCAGATGAAATTATATATTTTATTCTTTAAAAAATATTGCTATTTTATTTTAGTTGTTAATTTTTGTCCTTTGGGGGTTCCTTAGCAAGGTTTTAGAGTAGCTAAGAAGCAATCTAATCACATATGAAATAGAAAATCAATTTGATTTAGTGAATTCCATTATTAGATTAAAATTCACCCAAATCACATCTAAGAATGAAAAATAAGATGGGACTATAAGGCACGAAGGGCTCTCCAAAATGTAAGGTAGGAAAATAGAGTTTAATAGATTGTATGAGAAAACTAGGAAGCTTGTGCCTATTTCCACTTACATTGGAAGGAAGCTGATCCATTAGGCCCAAAATCATTCAAATGATAAGAAGTTTCAATGATCCTTCATTGTGGGGGGACTATGACTATGAGATTATAAATCAATAATTTAAGATCTAACTCTAAATAAGATGAAAGTTAGTTTTTCACATGCATGGGGATACTAAGAGAGCTAGCATAAAATATTTAAAAGTAAATCTAAGAAACTATAACTAACCTATAGTATAGATTTCAAGATGAAATAGAGGGGTGGGGGCATCCAAGTCGTCTTGCTCCCTAGAGTAGGGCAACTTTCTTGATCCTGTTAGAAAGTAAAGTCCACCAAGATAACTGAGAGGGGGGGGGGGGGTGACTCAGTTATTAGATAATTATAACTTTTATCAACTTCAACAACATTAAACCACATAAGAAATATAATTACCAACCATAGAAAGATATTTGTACACAATAACACAATGACACAAGATATGTTGACTACGGAACCTCTTGATCAAAGAGTAAACCCCGGTGGGAATGATGCCCACAAAAGATGCACTAATATGAATATTCCTTGTGAAAGGATGGACTATGTTAGGAGTCTTATGAAATACATTCAGTACATATGAATCCTTGTTGGGAGATTTTGAATTCTTGTTAAAAGATTCTAACCCTGTTAAGAGTTATGGAAGATAGAAGGACCCACTGCCCAAATAGCTTTAGGGTAAGATCACTGAACACACTGTCCAAATAATCTTTGTATTACTCAATAGAATAATATGTTACCTCTTCTCTACTATGCCAAACCACACTCACTGTTACACCAGATCTCAATTTCAGATCTCTGTACTCCGCATGTCTTCCTTCACACTTCGCTTTCACATTTATCTCTTTTCTTCACTTCATATTCATACACTACTATCCTCTTCTACATAAAAACAAGGAAACACATTCCTTCCTTTATACTGCACTCAAATAATTACAAATGAGTCAGCATACAATTACAAAATAAAAGTTTCCACATGCTACATTAAAATTACACAAAATTGTCAACTTCCAAATACAATAAATCTTCATTTGTGTGACCTTGAAGTTTTCATTGTCATCCATGTTACTATCAATGTGTCTTCAACTTCCCTTTAACTACACAAAACCAGATTCCATCCCAATTAGGAGATATCATCTGATTTCCACAAACTGCTACTTAGGAACACTGCCTGAATATTGCTTCTACCAAAATGCTCATAACTTCCATGAATAAAATAATTACTATTTGTGCTCTTAACCATAAACATATAACATATCAAAGAGTATATCCTCAACATCGCATAGCTCCAACTACAATAACCCACATGTGCTAATTCAAACTCTGTCTACTTCTCTACAAGTCTTCAGAAGATCACTGTGTTGACATCAATGACAATCATAGTCATGAATGTAAAAATTGCTACAAAATAGCTACCAAACATTTAGCATTCATTCCTAACAATCCCCCCCATTGGCATTGATGGCAACATAGATGGAAAAACATCCAATGTTCCAAAAATCCAATACTGCAAAACTGCTCCTTCGAATCCTCTTCATCAATCAAATCTTGCTTCGTTTTCCTATTCAGATAGTACAAATAGTTTTTTTCATGTACACTTCTCCCCCAATGACATCAATGACAAAAATTTCATCACTATGTCAATAACAACTCCAATGTCAAAAGACACTATTCAAAAAATACATTCACTAGAGTCCTCATGACTCAGCTCAGATACACATACTCCTCCATAAAGGAAGTGCCAACATCCAGTCTAGAAGAAAGATAAGGCTCATATACCACTGGACGGATGCAACCAACTGCATCACTTCTCAAAAGTAGGCTAGGGCATAACCCCAAGCATACCTCTCAAATACTCAAATGTATCCTTAGGAAAAGGCTTTGGAAATATATCTTCTATCTACTCTTTTGTACTTATGTACTCAAGTTTGACTTCTTTCTCAGCAACTTTCTCTCTTACAACAAGATACTTGATCTCTATATGCTTTGTCTTAGAATGTAATACAGGATTCTTAGACATACTAACTGTGCTCGTGTTATCACAATGTATGACAATAGGTTCAATAAACTTTATTCCAATATCCTTCAGCATTTGCTTCATCCAAATTATCTGGTTACAATTGTTTGCTGCTGCTACATATTCTACTTTTGATGTACTCTATGAGATACAATTTTGCTTCTTGCTTAGCCAAAAAACCAATCTTCCTCCAAGGAAAAATGCTCCATAGTTGGTGCTTTTCTTATCATCAACATTGCCTCCCCAATCAACATTTGTATATGCACATAGGGTAAAATCATCAGATTTTTCATACCACAATCCATAGTCCATTGTGCCTCTTAAATATCTCAGTATCCTCTTTACTGCTGCATAATGTGATTCTCTAGGTTTAGCTTGAAATCTTGCTACAATTCCAACCAAATGTGCTATATCAGATCTTGTATATGTCAAATACTACAGTCCTCCAATCATCGATCTGTAATTCTTTTGTTCCACTGCAAGAGTCTCATCTGTGCTAGATAACTTATGTCCAATTACCATAGGTGTTCCAACTGGTTTACAATTCTCCATTCCAAATCTTTTCAACAAGTCATTCAGGTACTTTGTCAGACTTACAAAGATACCATCATTGTTCTGTGTTATCTGTAATCCCAAAAAGTATTTCATTTCACCAATCATACTCATTTCAAATTTAGTCTTCATTTCATCAGCAAATTTGTAACTAGCTTCATCTTCTCCTCCAAAAATAATGTCATCAACAAAAATAACTATAACCGACAAACCATTTTCAATCTCTTTTGTGTACAGATTGCTATCAGCTGTTCCTTTTGTAAATCCCAACTTTAACAAATACTTGTCCAATCTTGCATACCAAGTTCTAGGTGCTTGTTTTAGTCCATATAAAGCTTTCTTCAGTTTACATACCATGTCTCCTTTTTGAGTCAAAGGAAAACCTTCAAGCTACTCAATGTAGACTTCTTCCAATTCTCCATTCAAAAATGCTGACTTCACATCCATCTGATATACTTTGAATTTCTTGTAAGCTGGATAGGCCAAAAATATTCTTACTGCTTCAATTCTTGCAACAGGTGCAAAGGTTTCTTCATAGTCAATTCCTTCTTACTGTGAGTATCCCTTACATACTAATCTTGCTTTGTTTCTCACTACTTCTCCTTGTTCATTCATCTTGTTTCTGAATACCCATTTAGTTCCAATAACTTTCTTGTCTTTAGGTCTAGGGACCAATTCCCATGTCTTGTTCTTTTCAATCTGATCTAGTTCTTCTTTCATAGCATTAGTCCAATTCTCATCTTCACAAGCTTCACTAGTAGTTTTAGGTTCAATTTGAGAAATCAAAAATAATTGTTCTTGTACCTTATTCTGAGTTAGAACTCCTATTTTAATGCTTCCAATAATTTGTCCAATAGGATGATTTCTTAACAAACTCTTGCTAGGTGTCACTGTCTCAGATCTCACTTTAGGTGTAGGCTCTTTAATGACTACACTGTGGCTTTCATTCAACAAATCACTATCAATCTCATAAAATAATTCAGTAGATCCAGTTTTAGGTTTAGGATGAGCTTCTTCATCTGACTCATAATCAAGCATTCTTTCCTAAATTTTGAACTTTTCATCAACTTTAACATTTGTGCTTTCAACAATAGTCTTAGTTCTTTTATTGTAACATCCATAGGCTTTTATTTTCAAATAATATCCAAGAAATATACCTTCATCACTTCTAGGATCAAACTTTCCAATATCATCATCTCTTTTTATATAACATTTGTTTCCAAAAAATTCTAAAATACTTAACTGAGGGTGCATGTCCAAACCATAATTCATAAGGTTTCTTGTTTGTGTCTACTCTGATTTGTACTCTGTTCATTGCATACACTACTGTGTTCACTGCTTCTCTCTAGAATATCTTTGCCAAATCATTCTCAAATAACATAGCTCTTGCTGCTTCAATAACTGATCTATTCCTTCTTTCTACAATACCATTTTATTTAGGTGTTCTAGGGGCTAAGAACTGTCTCTTAATGCCATTTTCTTCACAAAAGGTGTTAAACTCTCTAGAAGTAAATTCTCCACCTCTATTAGATCTCAAACATTTAATGTTCATTCCAAATTCATTCTCAACTTTATTCTTAACAATCTTAAACTTATCAAATCCTTCAAATTTTTCTTTAAGAAATGCAATCCACATCATTCTTGTAAAATCATCAACAAGAATCATAAAATACCTTTCTCCATAGAAACCTCTAGTTTTGGTAGGACCGCTCAAATCTGTATGAACAATTTCTAACTTTTCTGCAGATGTAAACTTCTTACTGGGAAAAGAACTTCTCTTCTATTTAGCCATCACACATTCTTTGCACATCATGTTAGTAGGCTTCATAATCTCAGGAAAATCTCTGACTGCAAGTGTAGTACTTACTTTCACAATGTTGTCAAAGTTTATATGACAAAACCTTCTATGCCATAACCAACTGTCATCAATTTTAGTAATCAAACATGTCATCTCAGTAGGATTCAATTGAAATACATTACCTATGGTTCTAGATCTAGTTCCAATCAGATTTCCATCTTTATCCTTTATCACACAAGTTTTCTCAGTAAACCAAACTTGATATCTCTTATCAACTAACTTTCCAACACTCAAAATATTATGTTTCAATCCATCCACAAAATAAAGATAATCAATATTAGTCTTTCCATCAAGAGTAATAGATCCTATACCTTTAATCAAACAAGGTGCATATGAATCCTTGTTAGGAGATTTTGAATCCCTGTTAAAAGATTATAACCCTGTTAAGAGTTATGGAAGACAAAAGGACCCACTGCCCAAATAGCTTCAGGGTAAGATCAATGAACACACTATCCAAATAATCTTTGAATTACTCAACATAATAATATGTTACCTCTTCTCTGACTATGCCAAACCGCACTCACTATTACACTAGATCTTAATTTCATATCTTTGTACTTTGCATGTCTTCCTTCACAATTCACTTTCACATTTAGCTCTTTTCTTCACTTCATATTCATACACTACTATCCTCTTCTACATAACAACAAGGAAACACATTCCTTCCTTTATACCACACTCAAATAATTACAAATGAGTCAGTATACAATTACAAAATAAAAGTTTCCACGTGCTACATTAAAATTACACAAAACTGTCAGCTTCCAAATACAATAAATCTTCATTTGTGTGACCTCGAAGTTTGCACTATCATCCATGTTACTATCAATGTGTCTTCAACTTCCCTTTAACTGCACAAAACCAGATTCCATCCCGATTAGGAGATATCATCTGATTTCCACAAACTGCCACTCAGGAACATTGCCTGAATACCGTTTCTACCAAAATGCTCATAACTTCCATGAATGAAATAATTACTATTTGCACTCTTAACCATAGACATATAACATATCAAAGAGTATATCCTCAACATTACATAGCTCCAACTACAATAACCCATGTGCGCTAATTCAAACTCTGTCTGCTTCTCTACAAGTCTTCAGAAGATCACTGTGTTGACATCAATGACAATCATTGTCATGAATGTAACAACAACTGCTATAGAATGGCTGCCAAACATTTAGCATTCATTCCTAATAGATCCATGCCCAAAAATTTCAAATATGACATATTACAGACTGTAGCTCTCATATTGATCCAATTGTATTCATTTCCATGCATCCATCACTTGTACCTACACAAAGTAAGAAAAGGGAAATATTGTGTAGAAATGACTTTTCTTAAGTCAAACCCTAGTTTAGGAATCAACCTTGAAATTGAAAACAAATATACTTGAAAGGAAAACATGTTGATAGATAGAAGAGACCAAATATGATATTTTGAACATGTCTTATACCTTGATGATGCAATTCTCTTTGAATGGGATCACAAGTGTTGATAAAATGTCATGAATCCACAAAAACCTAAAAGAAAATCATTAAATAGATGTCTGTATGAAGGTTGTTAAAGCTTGACACAATGAAGAATATGGTGGGACAAAATGCCCTTAATGGTGAAAACTTTCTCTTGATGACTTGAAATGTGAAACTATAATTGAGAAAACCAATTGAAAAACAAGTTGCATCAGTCTCAACTTTTCTCAAATAACCAATGTTACTATTTTGTAGTGGCCTATTATCTCAAGTTTTTAACATCAATTTCATATTTACTTCTTTGTGCAGAGCTTCTTCTTTGATCATTAGCTGGGTTATCTTTCCTTGACTACATGCCCTTATTTCTTCAATGTTGTGATTTTCCTCCCACGTGCCTTGCACTCCTTAATTGGTTGAGCTTTACTTATTTTCTCTAGTTTCAAAGTGATATTTCCTAGCTCCACAATCTCTCCTTCCTCTATTCCTATCTCTTATTGAGGGAAGGTATGCATTTTTTATTATTTTTCCTTCCCTTGGTGTGGATTATAAGGTTTGTAGATGTTTTTCCATCCCTATCCTCCCCCTCTAATTTTTTTGAACAGCTTGCAAAAATACTCTAGAACCTAGAATGCATCTACCATTGCATTCACCCATATCGATCTCCACTTTTTGGAACCATCTCCCTTTTTCTGTAATGGTCCCTATAGTATTTAAGTAGAAAATATCCATATATAGGTTAGCTAGAATTTTTTGTTCAACTCTTATCACTCACAAGAAGTAATCTTCTTTTATGTTGATAAGAGAGCCTCGTGCTTCCCAGATCTTCTCTAGGGCATCTAGATTCTAGTATTATGCGGGGAGATTTCATAGTCTAATCCATTTGGGGAATTTTTTTGGTCAGTGATTAACAAGGTTGAAATAGGATTCTCAATCTACTGAATAAGAATAGAAACCCTAAAAAAATAAGGGTTTTCCAAATAATTTTTTTTTTCTTGAAGCATTGCTTAATGCAATCTATGAAGAAAAAACCATCTGAGAGGGCTCTACCACTTACCCATTTATTAAATTTATCTACCCACTAGTTGATTATCCTTTCCATTGGGTTTCTCATGCTAGTCAATATTACAAAGAAATTACAATGATTGAAGTGTTCCCAAATTGGCTTTAGGGTTTTGATGGCATAACAAAGGATTTTCTTTTCTTTCCATTTTGTGTTTTTCATTTTTCTCCTTTCCAGTTGCATTGTTTTCTTTGATTGCCATGTTTTCTAATCTAGGGTTGCGTCTTGTATTAGTTTGATGGGTATGGTTTCTCCCTTCCTTCATTTGGCTTTGTTCTCTTGTGATTTGAGCTCTGTTAGTCCCAACCTTCCTCTTGCCAAGCAGGATTTAGTTTACATGTTTGTTGTGAATTTTGGCACATTTATATGCTATTGATTTACTATTTCCACGTGTTTAGCATTCTTCCACCTTTGTTTCTATCTCCACATGAGATGATTTTCTCTATTTTCCCACTATGGTTGCCTTATTGCACCCCATAGTTCTTATATATATATATATATATATATATATATATATATATATATATATATATATATATATATATATATATATATATATATATATATATATATATATATATATATCTATATAGATAGATATATATATATATATATATCTATCTATCTATATATATATAGATAGATATATATATATATATATCTATCTATCTATCTATATATATATATATATATATATATATATATAGATAGATAGATAGATAGATATATATATCTATATATATATATATATATATATATATATATATATATATATATATATATATATATATATATATATATATATATATATATAGATAGATAGATATATATTATAGATAGATAGATAGATAGATAGATAGATAGATAGATAGATAGATATATATATATATATATATATATATATATATATATATATATATATATATATATATATATATATATATATATATATATATATATATATATATATACACACACACACACACACACACACACACACACGATATTCGATGTTTGATGCCGTACCACTTGATTGCAAATATAACGATGGTTGAAATAGGGTTCAAGCTCTTTAAGTAGATCCAAATCTAAGTTTAATATTTCTTTATCATGTCCGAATCCTTTTGAAATTGAAAACATAATTATCAAAAAACTTGGTAAAGATGTAAAGAAATACATAGAATGAGTCATTTACCTGCAAGGTTTGTTAAAGGAAGGACATCTTAAAGCTCTTTGTTATGTAGAGACCATTGTGTGTATCAAGAACAATCTATAAATAATTTTGAAACATATCAACGTTGAATATATTGATGTGTTGTCCTAAACGAATTAATATATTTGATTGATATGTAAAGAGTATATATGTTTACGTTTGGTTCATTTTTGCCTCTCTAGTATTCAAATAATGAGTACCTTTTGTAAGGCCCACAACTATGTCTTTACTTACAAAGTTATTTGTTACTATTGAAGCCACATTCGTGATTGAGTCATGGAATTTAGATGGAGCTTTTGTTAGGAAAGGGGATAAACCATGGCGTTAGACACTTCTCCCGTGGGTGGTTTCTCTACTGGGGAAAGCTTGTTGGCTAATTAAAAAGTTATGGGGAAAGCCTGTTGGCTAATTAAAAAGTTATGACTGTAACCTCCTTAGGATACTTTCTATGGTGGTTCTAAAGATGAAGGTTATATGAATTAAATGGCCAATTTTTCCCTTTTATGCTAGCCATATATGAATAGAATAGTAAAAAATAGTTTTTTTTTTTTTTTGTATTAGTGTATGAGAAAAATGAAGATAGATGTATTAGATGGTTGTAATAGCAATAGAGGGTTTTTGTTTGCAATATTTTCTGAGTACTAAAGAAAACAATAACTTTGTGTTATAAAGTATACTATTATATACTTTTGTTTATGAAGAATATAAAAAACTAAAATCATTTTGTTATCCGTCTTTATTTTACCTGTGTATTTGTTTTCATACCATATTAGTAAAAAACAACATTAATCCATATTTATTAAAAAAGAAGGACCCGCAGCCTTCATTTCATCGATGAAAACAAGCAAATGCCTCCTAATATACAATTTAAAAACACCATCATCATTAAAATATCTGGTATGATGACAAGAGAATGCTCGCCAAATCTTATTAAACATTATCTCGACATCAGGTATGAAGAAATCGCAGTGGGGAAAGCTGAAAAGCAGGTATTAAAGTTTTGAAGGCTTCCACCGCTCAGGACAAGTGTTCACTGATAGAAACTATAGCAGTGATTTACGACACTAGTGCCGCCATCGACAACCAGATTGTGGCCGCTCACATACTTCGATTCGTCGGTCGCCAAGTACAAAGCCGCCTCTGCCACGTCCTCCGGTTTCAGGGCAATCCCCTTCAAATTGCCTCGGCTCTCAAGAACTCCTTCCATCTCCTTCTTATGATCTTCCGTAATCTCATCGTAGTTTTGCATGGACAAGTTCGTTGCCATCCCTGACGGCGAAACGCTGTTCACCCTGATCCCATATTTCCCCAGTTCGGCAGCGCCGGTCTTTGTCAAGCCCAGAATAGTGTGCTTTGAGGCGGTGTAGGAATACGGGGCAGTTCCTCCCAAAGTCCCTGCTACGCTCGCCGTGCACATTATGCACCTCTTCTTCACAGGAATCATCACCCTCGCCGCGTGCTTTATGCCATGCATTACTCCCTTCACGTTTACATTCATCACGCGCTCGAATTTCTTCATGTCGTAATCCACCGCGTTCTTCTCCAAAGCAATGAATCCCGCATTGTTGAACGGTACGTCCAGTTTTCCGTGCATTTACACCGCCGAATTCACGGCTTTTCTCACGTCTTCCTCGTTGCTCACATCGCAGTGCACGTATGTTGCCGCCGGATTCTGCCAGTTTCAGACCCACTTCATCGTTTATGTCTGCAATTATGACTTTTGCTCCGTGTTTTGCGAACAGCCGAACTGTCGCCTCTCCAACTCCGCCCGCGCCGCCAGTAATTATTGCCACTTTGCTTTCCAATCTGCGTTTCAAATCTATTCATTGATCTGCAGAGGCTCAGTATATAGAAAAGAAAGAGAGTTATGATATGGAACTGTGTGTATATGAGTTTATATGGCTTACAATAAGACTGCTGAGAGATATGTATTGTTGTGAGAAACATTAACTGTACTACAAATAAAACGTATTCCCAAATCTTAGAGAAATCCTAACAAAAAACAGAGAATGAAAAAGCAATTACCTTCCCTGCACTGCACCCGCGACAGCTCCATTAGACATCTTTACTCGAAAGTGCAAAGTGATGATAAAGCTCAGAACAATGTTGTAGAAGAGAGTCTAGTTATACACGTGGTGACACAGTCGTATATAGCTAAAAATTAGAATCTGTGTGCTCTATATAACCAAAACGAGAGTATCAAGTGCCGGCAATTCGGCAAACATTTAATAATTTGGTGATAATGTCAAACTATTGAATGGCCAATTTAAAAATTTGATAAATCTTTCTCTTTCATATTGGACTTCTGTCTTTTTATGGATTTTGTCTTTGTTTTACTTTTTCTTAAGGAGTCCTGTTTTTGTTTTGTAGGTTCTATTAGGTGCCCCCTGCCACCTTCGCTCCAAACTATGGAGCTAAAATATATTAGATAGATGTTAACATATTTTTAACTTTATATAGTCAATTTTGATTAAATGAGTTTAAGACAGTTTTTATGGACTCTCTAATAATTTAGTAAATCTTCTTTTTCAATATTGGATTTATGTTTTTGTTTTGGCCTTTCATTTTTTAACACTTTGATTCTGTGAGGCAGCAATAGTAAGACATGGAGCTAAGACATATTTTCAAATATATTAGATAAATGATAGCATATTTTTTAATTTTTATAGCCAATCTAGTCTAAATGAGTTTGAGAGTTTTGAATCTTAGTAAATGGACTCTCTTAATAATTTCTTAACTTTCATATTGGACTTTTGTTTCTAGTTTCTCTTTTTATGGACTTATGTTTTTGTTTTCACTATTTAGACTCTAATGGGTAACACCTTGGCAACAAGATATGGAGCTAAAACATATTTTTAAATATATTTTACATATTTTATCTTTATATAGAAGACCTTGTCCAAATTATTTTAAGAAACTTATGAATCTTAGTGGATGACTTTTCAATCACATATTATCATCATCATTCATTATTTTCAATCAATTACACTATAGTCATTTAAGAGTGTTGAATTTCGGTGGATGACTTTCATATCACATAATGTCATTCGCATCAATTATGCTCAATCATTTACACTACAATACTTTTAATATACTATATATAAATTAGAGTAAAATAAATTAAATATTTTTCAAGTAAATACAAGAAATAGTGTATATATTCTAAATATATTTAATTAGAAAGTGAATTTTAAGCTATTTTATTTTTAATAGAATTTGATTTTTTATTTGAATGGGTCTTAGTGAAATTTAAATCTATTTCTATTTAATTGGATTTGGTTGTTATTCACTTCCAAGGAGTCCATGTAGGAATATTTTATCTATAAAAGTACAACTCAAAATAACTACATCCAGTTTACCAAACATAACCTTAATATTGAAGTGGCACTGACAACCACTTTTCTTTTTAAATTGTCAGACACAGTTTTTTTTGGTTCTTTGTTCCTATTATCTCGTGGACAAAACAAACACCAATAACTGCACAAATGATGCACTCATGGTAAGATTTTCCCCAAAGAATATGGTCCAAACCATGCAACACAAGTCACAAATTAGAATAATCAAGACTAGACAAAAGAAAAGATAATCGACATGCCAAAACAAATCTTCACATTATCACAAAACCATATATTTACATCAAATTGGCCTGCAACATGCAAATTAAACTCTTATGCTCACATGCTCCTTATAAAAAATAAATCCTACCATCCTAACATCCAAGAGGTATGTTTACAACTTATTTCATGACTACTTAGATGCCTACCAATGTTCCATTAACAAAGATCAACTGTCGTAATAGATAGAGCCTTCACAACACATATGTCGGTTAGATCAAATACATTTTTGAAGAATAAGCAAACATAACATGTACAAATATAGGCAAGGACCCAAATCATAAGATCTCAATGCCAAGATGTAAAAATGATGCACAATCCAATAGAGATAATTTCCAAAGATCCAGGAACATCATGATATGATCCACAAAGCTTCACTGATCGAAAAAATGCTTTGTAAGATCATAAAATAACACTTGACCATTAGAGCTTGAGGAACACACATAATTGACTATGAATCCAGAATAAATCCATAGAAAAGGTGCCAAAATAGGTGTGAACCTAGACATAAGATAAACATGATTTTTAAAACATACAGTGAGGTTCGTAATTGCAAATGATCCAGATCCAAGGAGCACCACTAAAAATACAAAAACTGAAACAAAATATTTTTGGGTGATGCAAGATTTCCAATGACACAAAATCGATCCGATCACACATGAACTAGTCCACCGATGCCCAATGGAGGAAGGAAACAACCACCCAACCATGTGAAACCCTCAAGCCCATCCCTACATGCTCAAGATATAGACATTAGGCCAACACACATAATCAAGACATGAAAGAAAAAATATCATTACCGAACCTCCAAGAAAACACAAAGGCAAACATGGTCAAAGAGGAATGCACGAGGACCACCAAAGGCTTTACACACAACCAAGCGGGATAACGTTATAGAGTACATGAAGGGAAGAGTTTTGTCACATAGCCTCAACATGTTTTATCTTGGCAGCCTCTATAGATCTTGACCCCCATTTGAGAACTCATGCAAAATCAAACAATCCTTTCATGAAGATAAAAAAGTTCAATTATACCAGCTCCAAAAATTTCATGAATGAATTGTGTGTATGCTAAACACCTTTGTGAAATTAGGACTATTAAATAACAATTCAAAGCAAATGAAATACAAATTTAAACTAAGAAATGCATTTAATATCCATAACATCTCATGGTTCTCTAATTAGATGCAGTAAGTAGAGCTCTCAGCTTAATCTCCACTAGTGACACTTCTAAGATGAGAAAGTATGATGCTACAATGCTTAATCTAGCTCACAATGATCCATTATGCAAATGATAAATCGAAATGCTAATGCTAAATACTCTCAATTGCTATCAAATGCTCATAAAATGCCTATAATAACAATGCTTTTCTCTCTAATTCTCTTCCATCTTATTGCTCTCAAAATTACTCTTATTTATAGTAAATTCCCAAGGGTAAGGGGTAGAGTGAAGTAACCATGATTTACCTTTGGTTGAGTCAAAAACTTTGCAATATTTTTAAATGGGGGGACAATTTAAATGTTTGTCTCAAAGCTTTGGACAAAAGGAAAAAATTGAGTGGATGAGATTCAAAGCTTGGAATGTGTGATTAAGATTCAATTATTTTGAGTGATCCATGTGCTTTGTGTTCTCAATTCTCAGTGGTTCCTCAATTTGTTTGTTGAAAGATATTAGGATTAATTAAATTTTATTATTTAATTAAATTAGCCATGTAAGGGAATAGGTTCATTTTGATTTTTGATTTAACAACTATACAATTAATTGATTAAAATCAATTATATAGTGTTTTTCACCCCTTTAAGCTTGTATTTAATTATTTAATGTCTTTATTTGATTTTTCCTTTGATTTTATTGATTTTGTCCAACTTTGATTTAATAAATGTTCATTTTGATTTGATCCTTTTTTATGAGAATTAGTGTATTTTGATTATTTTGAGCCATTTTAATAATTTAAAAAGAACTTGTCCATTTTTTAGTGTCTACAAATGCTCCTCTTTGAATTGATGTGCGAAGAACATTGATTCAAAGAAATTTTACGTCCTGGTCGCTTTTAGGTCATGATTTGTTGATTTACTAATATACCACTGATATGAAATTGATTGCTGCCTGATATGATATGATTTGATCTGATTTGATACTTGATACTGCCTGATGATATGATTTAATATGATATGCCATGCTGATAATAATTCAAAAATTTTGATGCCCCAAATTTCATGATATTTGATGCCAATTTGATACTCTAATGCCCCCTCAAAAATAAAACATATTGATTGCTTGATTTGAAATTTCATGTTATTTGATTGATTGATCCAATATGTTTTCATTTATGAAAAACATTTGATGATATGCCATGATTTAGCAATTTTCCCTAGTTGAATTGATAGTTTGCCATTAGGTAATATAGGTCAAAGTCAAAATTTCACCTCTAAATTAGGTCAAAATTAGCTTAAATAGGTTGAAAAACCTAGATTTACTATTCATTTTCACTTTTGACTATTGACATTTTGCTCTTATCTTGCTTTGATTTTCGTGATGGTTGTCCCTATCAGAGAGCATTAGTTTAAGAGGGGTCATCGCTATCAGAGGCCACTAGACTATGGACATCCTATGAGTCATTTTAAACCTCCTTTTGTGCATTTATTACTCTTTTTCCACATTTATTGCAACTTTTTCTTGCTCTTGTATTTTAGGTTTTGCAAAATGATGCTTAGGATTAGTAAAATGCCGCATAACCTTGTTAAGTGATGCATCCACGCTTTTTACTCATGCCTCTACGTAGTAAAGTGTCACCTAGGAAGTTTTAGGTCTCGCCTGATATTGATATGTTTTTGCGTAAGAGTAGGGTTTTCTTGCCATTTTAGATCTATTTTTTTGCGTATAAAACCCTATCTTTTTAATGCCACCTAGGCCTGATTAAGTGCCACCTACTATTGTAAAATGTTGTCTGAAACGTTAAATGATGCGTTGTAATGATAAAGCAATGCGCAATAGATTTTCTGCATCGCGTAAGGTAAAATGCCGTGTGGTAATAGGAAAATAACGTCTACAGGATTTTGATTTTTTTTTTTTCAAATTTCCAACTTGATTTTCTGATAACAATTTGATAACTCTGACTGATTGATTGATTTCCCAGAATAGCTAGGTTTGTTGTATTTTAACAAAATAATTGATTAGGATATCAGGATAATGGTACCAATGAATATGATTTGTCAATCTAACAGGATATATTTGATAGTGGGATACTGATAGGTAGGATTGATAATTCATCCTCAAGACATAGAGACATGAACAAATGGTACTAGGTTTGATTGGTTGATATTGATACTGATACAACTGACTGACTTAAAATGATTAACTGATATAGTACACTGATATGATTCTCTTGATTTTTCCAAATAGGCACATTTTTGTAGGTTGTATATACAGACCATAGCTTCATGGGTCATTGAGTTAGGTCAAGCTTTGATTCCCATAGAGTTTTAGGTTATTGAGTTGTGTGGTCTTAGTTTTCTGCTTGACATCTCGCGGTTCTAGCTGAAATATCATGGCCTTCTTACCGCAGTGGCAGAGAGATGGCACTCTAACCACAATACCTTCCATCTACCATTTTGAAAGATGACAATCACGCTAGAGGACGTGTATCAATTGTTGTGTATTCCTTGTCATGGAGAGATGGTATATTACGACTCTGTGTATGATAGTACAGTCTGTAGATGAGTGTTTGGAGACAACACTATTGATGATGATACTATCACATGGGCACAGTTTGCTTCATTTCCCACATTGCTAGTAGTATTGGGTACTCTTATTGGTGGATTATTGCTTTTAGACCAAGGAGTTCATGGCTTCTTAGTTGGATGGGGTAGGATACTCGAGGACTTTCTTGCACATCCTGGATGGTTTGATTGGGGCTCTTGTGTCCTTGCTCAACTTTATCATGACTTGCATGAGGTTGTATACAGAGAGACTACTTCTTTGTCGGCAGGCACTGTGATCTTCCAATTATGGGTATAGGAGCATCTTCCCATCACTAGGCCAGTGTCAGACAAGATTTAGCAGTGTGGTTTCCCTTATGCTTTTCTATATGGTGGCATGGTTTTCCAACATCATCTGGGCAAACTCGAGTATTGGCACCATCAAATTGATGATCTTGATCAGGTTCATTGGTGTCCATATATAGGTTGTGAGTGATGGAGGGAGGATGATGATGAGCTCCCATATATATTTTCTCCTCGATGGATGATTGGCAGAGCTACTACTGTGATTGAGCAATTTTTCTTCGGCTGAGTTTTTAGGCAGTATGGCAGAGTGGAGGATATGCCACATGGTATAGCTTTATATGCTAGAGTCCAGGTAGAGTGATCTTTGTGGGGTGCTCAAATAGATTTTTAGTTTTCCTGTGACCAGATTTCTCATTTGGCATACTACAGATGGTCTTTGTTTGTAGATGTTGCTGATGCTAGTATGTTGCATGAGTATCAAGACTGGTGGGCTCGGAATAGATTCCTTAGATTTATAGATCCAGCACAGCCTATCCATGTTCGTGATGAGAGATCTGAGGATGATGGAGGTGATGATGATGAGGATGGGGGTGGTGGCAGGAGGAGACATAAGAGATGATGAGGTCAATGAGGACAAAGAGCTCCTTAGGTCATGGGTTGAGGACGAGATGGACCACGAGTGAGAGGTGGACATGTCTGGGATAGAGCTAGGGGATAGGTTCGACAAGATCATGGGGCTGAGATTGTATGTCCTAGAGCAGTAGCAGGTGATAGCTATTAGAGACGGTAGAGACAACAAAGGGCTCAGAGACAGGCTCATGTAGATGTTGCTCAATAGATTCCTAGTGGTTTGGATACTTTGCTTCAGTTACAACAGCTTATGTTAGCGCAACATGATCAGGTTCCAGTACATCAGGATCAGATTCTGGCATAGCAGGTGCCTCCACAGGTTCCTAGATCATAGGATATGGGTTATTCATATTAGGAAGCTCCTAGTATTGACACTTTTTCATGGGATGTTCAGTCATTGAGGACAGATGTATCTACTGTTGTTGGCAGACTAGACCAGGTGGCTATGTTGATGCAGCAGTTTATGACCTATGTGACTCAAAGGCCCAGTATGGCTAGCACTTCTCAGCCTCCTCCTTCAGAAGATAGACAGGATGACAAGGGTCCAAATGGGTCAAGTGCTGGGGATGGATCGGGTGCTGCTATGGGATCTTGATGATTTGATGACAGAGTTGTTCCTTTTTTATGTCTATGTATCATGTTATTGATGTTTATTGATCAGAACATTTGATGTATCACTCTATTGACTTTGTCTTTGATATACTGGATCACTGATGTTTATGAACACTTTATATGATGATGATATACTTCCTTGATTTTCTTGATGATTTTATTATGAGATTATCTTTATATGTAGCTATATGATGTTTATGATGTATTTACTTTTGATTATGCTATGGATGCAGTGTATCTCATTTATGATATAGATAGATGGATGTAATGATGTATGAATTTTGATATGTTTTTCTATTTTTCAATATATGGATGCAAAGTGTTTTATTGAAATGTGGATATGAACTCCCCTATGTTTTTTATTTTTGAATGTATGCCATTCTATCCTTAAATGTATGCAAATGATGTGTGAGTAATGAATCTTATTCTTTATCTTTTCTTATATATGGGTAATGAATAATGATTAATGCTATGTATGAATACAAAAGATAAGCTCACATTATTGATTGAAATCAAGTATAAGACATTTGATTGAACCCCTCATTTATTTAATGTTTTGACTTACCAAGATTTATTAATATACCCCCTTGTCCTTGAAAAATAACTACAAACAAATGCACTTAATCTAACATGATAATGCAATGCAATGCAACTAAGTGTCACTAGTTTTTAGAAAAGAAATGCCATAGAGATAAATTTTCATCATTGAGCATTTTGGGACTAGAAAGCTAGTGCAACCATCACTGACCACACCATGATGATATGAATAGCACTTTTTATCGCTTTTGGTAAACTCTTTGGAAAATAGTACAACCCTCACTAGTTGGATGACCAAACTATGGGAGTATGAATACTAGTTTCAACGGATTCAATGTTGCAAGTGGATTTTGGTATTAAGATATGGAAGATCTAAATAGCCAAGGTATCCATTTGCATAAACAACAAAAGGTCAATCCTTCATCTTATGTGATAGTTCTTGATGGTTCTTTGATGACCATGTCGTTAGATAAATTCTCATAAGTTGATGAATTTTCCTGAAAATAGTCACTCAAAGGCAAGAAAATATCATGTCTCTATCATGGCCAATCTAGTCGAAACATCATCGATCAGCTAAAAAAATATGATAAAAGTCAATTCCATAAAGATTATGAAAAGAAAGCTTCAAGTGTTTTGCAATGTATCCTGATTTTCAAATAGAATTTCCAAGCATTTTGATCTCTAAAGTGTTGTCAATTTTTTTTTAATCCTGAATAATAAATTCAATGAAAGCTCAAGGATCAATTTGTAGGATCAAGATACTTGGGTGTGAACAATGATATCCATCAAAGGTTCAATAAGATATCTCTCTTCTAAAGCTCTGATAATGCCTCTCTATGATGTGACCAAATGTAGCACTATTGAATCTGTTTGTACCAAATTTCCAATCCTTTCTACCCCCAAGTGATAAATGTGATCATGTGACAAACTTAGGGCCGATAGGAAATGCAATGATGCAACTGAAAGGCTTTATTATGACTATGCACAAATGATGGATGCAATGAAGGTTTACAAGTGAGATGTTGGGAATGCAATATGTACATATGCTACTAGGAATGACTTAAGGGAACAAAAGGTGCTCGATTACCAAGTTTTCACCTTTTGGGTCTTTTTCTCTTTTTTTTGCTACCAAGGCGCCTATTGCTAGGTTTTCACCAAGGCACTTTTTTCTTTTTCAATTTTTTTCTTTTTTTTTTTCAACTTTTTTTGTATTTTCAAGATCTCTTTTGACTATGTACAATAAATATGATGCTCCTCATCTGATACTCTTTATACTCTTTCATCTACCTCATGTATAGAACCTCTTTAGATGAATGCTATTTATAGGTTCTTGTAGCTCTTCTCCATCACAATCTGCTAACTTATAAGTTCCCATTCCAAATGAAGAAACAATGATGAATGAACCAAGCCAATTAGCCTCCCATTTTCCTTTCTTTTCTCTTTCAGATTGATTTTTATGGTTTTCCCTTAGTACTAAGTCCCCTGCTTGAAAGACTCTCAGTTTCATATGCTTATTGCAGTTTCTTGAGATCCTGTTCTGATAGACTTTCAAGTGTTCATAGGCTTGTGTTTGGTTTTCTTCTAATAACTCTTATTGTTGAAGTTTGGAAACTCTATAGTCTTCATCTATTATCAACCCTTGCAATGATACTCATAGAGATGGGATTTCAACCTCGAATGGTAGAACAGCTTCGGCTCCATAGACTAATGAAAATGGTGTAGCTCCCGTAGGTGTCCGAATTCTAGTTCTATAGGCCCATAATGCTAGGTTAATTTGCACATGCCAATCTCTTCTTGACTTATTTACTGATCTCTTCAATATTTTTAAAATGTTCTTATTTGTAGCTTCAGCTTGTCCATTTCCTTGAGGATAATAAATGGATGAAGAGTCATGTGTAATATGGAATGTGCTACAAAATTCATCCACATCTTTGTTTTTGAATTGCTTTCCATTGTCTATGATTATGACATGAGGTATACCATATCTATAAATGATGTGATTGAGTATGAACATGGAAATCTATTTACCCATAGCGGTGATCAAAGGAACCACTTCTACCCACTTAGTGAAATACTCCATAGCGGTGATGATATACTTATGCTCGTTGGAAGATGGTGGATAGACTACGCCAATCAAGTCAAATCCCCATTGATAGAATGACCATGGTGTAACAAATGGATGTAATTCTTGTGCTCGAACATGTATCATGTCACCATGGTATTGTCATTTACTGCATATCTTGACAAAGTGACAAGCATCTTTCTCTAAGGTTTTCCAAAAATATCCCATACGAAGGATCTTCTTGGCTAGGTTTAATCCACTTGAATGCGACCCACAAATTCTCTCATGAACCTCACTTAAAGATAATTTAGACTCTTATTCCTCTAGACATCTAAGTAACATCCTGTCAAGACCCTTACGATACAATATTTCGGAAAGGATTATGTAACGGGCTGATTGTTAGATAAAATTTTGTTTTTGGGCTCGTGATTGGTCTATAGGTAACACTTGGTATTTGAGATAAGTATAGATAGGGCCTTACCAAGGTGAGTCATGTCCATTGAGTAGGGCAACAATTTGGGTTTCGAGAAGGTCAAATGCTAGTTTTTCCAACTCTTCCACCAAGAATTCATACTTCTCATTCTGATCTAGTTTTTGTAATAAGGAAGCTAAGGTCACCATGGCATCATCTGCTCTATTCTTCTCTCTTGGAATTTTCTCAAAAGTGATCAAAGAAAAGTAATTTTTCCAAGCATCTATCATAGTCTTGTATGGCATGAGTTTCTCATCTTTGGTATTGTATTCATCATTGATCTGATTTATTATTAACTGAGAGTCTCCATACACTTTTAATTCGGTGATGTTCCATTCTAAAGCCATCTTAATGCCGATGACTAAAGCTTCATATTCTGCTATGTTGTTTGTAAATAGGAAGAAAACCTTGTAGGACTTTGGAATGGTATACCCTTGAGGGGTAATCAATAGTATGCTGGCCCCAGAACCTCCTTGGGTATATGATCCATTGAAATACAACTTCTATGTCTTGGCCTCAATGTTAGCAATTGTTGAATCTAGAAACTCCACTTGAATGGTTTGCATAGAAATCAATGGGTTTTCTGCTAAGTGATCCACTATCACTTGCCCTTTTATTGATTTCCTATCCATATACTCAATGTTGAACTCACTTAATATCATGACCCATTTTTCTATTCTACCCGTTAAGGCAGTTTTGCTTATCAAGTATTTGAGAGGATTGATTTTTGCAATAAGTTTCACCTTGTGCATCAACATGTAATGCCTCAATTTTTGGGATGCAAAGACAACCGCTAAAAAAGCTCTCTCCATGAATGTGTAGTTAAGTTCGTATTTGATCAATGTTCTACTCAAATAGTAGATTTCTATTTCTTTCCCTTGGTCATCTTCTTGCGCCAAAAGAACTCCTAGAGACCTCTCAGTGGTAGATATGTAGAGCAGCAATGGTTTTCCCTTGATTGGTGGCATTAGGATTGGTGGATTTATCAAATAAGTCCTCAATAAAGTGAAGGCTTTGTCACATTCTTCATCCCACATGAAAATAGTGTCTTTGTGTAGTAGCCTTGTGAATAAATGACATTTTTCCGCTAGTCGAGAGATAAATCTTCTTATTGATTGAATCTTGCCTTGAAGGGACCTCATTTGGCTTATGTTCTTTGGAATCTCCATATCCATTATTGCTTGGACTTTTTCCGGATCTACTTCAATGCCTTTAGCTAAAACTATGTAGCCTAACAACTTGCCAGATTGGACCCCAAAGGCACATTTTTTTGGGTTAAGTCTCACTTTGAATTGTTCCAATCTTGTGACTATCTTTTCTAGAATTTGTAGGTGATCTTCTCTTTTGTGTGACTTTTCCAATATGTCATCTACATAATCTTCTAGAAAGGTGTGCATCATATCATGGAAGATAGTTGTCATTTCCCTTTGGTATTTGGCTCCGACATTTTTGAGGCCGAAGGGCATGACGTTCCAACAAAAGGTACCCCAAGGGCATGCAAAGGCTATCTTCTCTTGGTCTTTGGGTGCAATTTTTATCTGATTGTAGCCTCTAAAACCATCCATTAATGAGTACATGGAGTGACCCGCTATCAAGTTGACTATTGCATCAATGCTAGGAAGTGGGAATTCATCCTTGGGACATGCAAGGTTCAAGTCTCTAAAATCCATGCATACACGAATGGATTTATCATGCTTGGTGACCGGTACAATATTAGATATCCATTCAGCATATGCTATTGCTCTTATAAATCCCACCTTCAACAATTTTTCCAATTCACCTTTGACTAGGAGAGCTACATGTGGGTGCATCTTTCTCAACTTCTGCTTAACGGGCTTAACCCCTAGTTTAATATTCAAATGGTGTATAATGAAGTCAGGATCCAATCCTAGCATTTCAGCATAGGACCATGAAAAGTTCACTTGTTTTTCTTGAAAAAACTTGATAAAATCCTTTCTTTCTAAAGGTGTAAGTGACGCTACTAGGTTTATAAATTTTGAATCCAATTTTGTTCCAATGTTGACCTTTTCTGTCAGCTCTATGAGAATCGGTGACCTTTCTTCTTCATGTTCAGGTAGGGTATCCAACCTCTCTTCCTTTGGTGCCATAGTTGGGTTTTCACCATAGGAAACATCCTTTATCTTTACTTTTTTTGGTTCTAGTGCTGCCACATAGTGGTTTTCATCAATAGAACTTTTCATTTTTATTTTTTTTCATTTTTTTCTTTGGATTAAGAGATTGGACCCCCGCTATTCTCATCATGTTCAGTTCAAATTCGCTGGTGAAAGAGGGCTCAACCGCATTAAGGTATTGGGTCATCACTTGGTCATTTGGGAAATAGAGTAAGTCACTTGGCTCATTTAGTTCCCAATCAATAAGGTCAGGGTGCATCAAGGATAGGGATTCATTTGGAAAAGTGTCATCAGTTGGGTTTATGGACATGAACTCATTGGATGGTTCATACATTGTATCATTTAGGTCTATGATGTGAGCTTCCTCGAGATGGTCCATGGAAGAAGGACCCAAGTCCTCTTCACTTGAGCCATTAAGGACTTCTATAGGAAATAGCATAGGAAATACAAAATGCGGATTAATCCTAACATTCGAATCATCCTCCTCTGATGGTTCCCAAAATTCCTCTATCCATGGTCGATTAATGCGTGCTTATCCTATGTTGAGTTCTTGTATGATGGGATCTTCATTTCTTGGAGTTTGTTTTCTTGGAATATTAGCATAAGCATGCATTGTGACAACCTCTTTATCATGACATGAGTCATCGGATAAAGTATCTCATTCATAGTCTCGGGAATCATCACTATCCACATTGGATTCCACCATGTTCACTTGAGGATATGAATCATGCATTGGGCTGGAGCTTTCTCCTTTGTGTTGGTAGCCTACCCCTGATCTTTCTTCTTTTGACCTCCACGAGGGTTCAATAGGCTCTAGCAAGCCTCTATTTCTTTTTCTTAAGAGTCCTATTCCCTTGTACCCCATTTTTTGCATTATCTCAAATCCTTTCCCATATTGCTCGGTTTGAATGTTAATGTGTTGAATTCTCTTTACGGGAGTATTAGAGGTATCATCTTCATCATGATAAAGCCATTGGAGAACTTCATCTTCTTCTTTGTCAAATTTTGCTTTGTCACTTTCCCTTACAAAATAAGAGTTATACTTATGAGGAAGATGTTCTTTGGATGGTTTCCCATGTGTTCTTGGAGATGTGGGTAAATCGAGAATAAGGAAACAGAATATTCCCCTACTCCCTTGGACTGGATTTTACATTGTTTTTCAAATGTATGCATCATTTCACTCATTTTTTTGTAATGATCCTCCTTAGCTTTATCTTTCTCCTCTTTGGTGGGTTTGAAAAGTTCTACTTCTAGTTTAGATGCTTTGTCTGAATTTTCATTTGACATTGGACCCTCGTAACTCACTTTCTCCTTTCCTTTAGTTGATGTAGTTGAGTTAGCTTGAGGAGGGTTTGAAGTAGCACTTAATGTTAACTTAGGACCATCCTCTTTGATGTCTTCAATGGTGGCCCTTTGATAATACCCTCTCTGTTATGCAGAATGAATAATTCATGGAGATGCTTGAGTGCATTACAATATTGGAAAGGATTTGTATCCCCTCCAACCGTGATTTCCTCACCCATCTATGGAAATTTTATGCATTGATGATATGTGGATGGAACCGCTTGCATCTCATGAATCCATGGCCTCCCCAATAAGATATTATAAGTTAGTTTCATATCTAAGACTTGGCATTTCATGTCCTTTTTGACTGGTCCAACTTGAATGGGCAATATAATCATGCCTTTTGAAGCTCTTTCAGCTTCATCATAGGCCTTTATGATAATTCTTTTTGTAGGATCAATGCATGACTTGGATAATCCTAGAGATTTGACAAGACTCAAAGTACAGATGTTAAGACCAGCTCCCCCATCTATAAGAGCTCTTTTGACCCTATGTCTTTCAATCAAGACTTCTATATGCAATGAAAAATTTTGGGGATGGGTAATGGACATGTCAGCATGGTCTGAAAATGAAAGGCAATGGGGCACAATGAGGTGCCCTACCATATTCTGAAACTTCTCTTCATCCAAGTTAGTAGAAACATTAGTCTCCACTAATGCCTTCTCTAAGATTTATTTATTATTTGGTGATAACTGTAATAACTCTAAGATAGAAATTTGTACTGGAGCCTTTTGTAGTTGATCCACCAAACTATATGGTTTTGTTGTTGTAGCCAATTTTTTTGCCAAAATACTAGATTGCGGAGGGCCAATAGGTCTAGGATAAACCCCTTGCAAGGTGATCCTTGAGGTCTACCCCTTAGTGATAACATTAGACATTTCTTTTTGAGGTTGTTCTTTGATCACTATAGTATTTACCACATGTTCACTTTTGGACAATGTATTGACAACGTTATCATAGGGAGGCACAAAATTGATATTGTGGCCACTCTATTTATTCCCATTGGATGACTCACCTTCTTCATGGTTATAAAAAGGTTGTTTAAACACTATGTGATCTTCATTACCTTGAGGTCCTTCAATGGTGATTGTACCACTATCAATCAAGTCTTGTACCATGTTCTTCAATTGTAAGCACTCATTGGTCTTATGCCCTCTAATTCTATGATATTCACAATGACTATTCTCACTCCACCAGCAAGGTTTATTCTATGGCTCATAGGGTTGAATGCTTGGTAAATTAATGATATTGTTAGCCATGAGAGTCTTCAATTATTTCTTGAGAGGTTCACCCAAAGGTGCGAAGGTCCTCTTGGGAGTTGGTACCAAGAATTTTTTAGACTTGTTACCTCCTTGGTTGTTCCCAAAATTGCCACTATTGGTATTGTGTTGTAAGGCACTTTAGGAGCCTGATTTGCATTGTTCACTTGATTAGGTGTTCTTGTGAGAGAAAAGGGAGTCACTTTCAAATTACTAGAATCGACAACACCATCATTGACTACTCCTTTATTGCTATTCTTCAACCTAAACCGATTATAATTGTTAGAGATGTTCTTATTCTGGTTGTTATGGTTATTGTTGGAGGTATTGTTATTGTAATTCTTATTATCCTTGTAGAGTTTTAACTCTCCACTCTTAACTAATACCTCCTCATTTGTTACTCCATTATTAATAAGATCTTGGAAGGTCTTAGGACATTGCATTCTCAATTGATAATTCATCTCATTGCTCAAGCTATTGATGAAGATATCCATCTTTTCTTTTTTGGGTACACTCCTAGGATATCTAGAAAATGCCGTCCTCCATATTTGTTGGAAAATGAGGAATCCTTCTCCATCCTTTTTCTTGGTATTACATAAAGTTATCATTGTGACTTTGTGCTTGATGTTGTATGAATAGTGGACCACAAATTTTGAAGCTAGCTCTTCAAAGGTTTTAATGCCGAAAGGCAATTTTGAAAACCACTCCACGGCCATACCTCCTAAGCTTCTTGGGAATAATCTCATTAAATAGGTGGTATCGTGCATGAACTCCAAGCTCAATGCACAAAATTCCTATAGATGATCTTGAGGATATGATGTTCCTTCATAATTATCATACTTAGGAAATACTATGTTGATAGGGAATGGTACCATGACTAGACTCTTGTCAAACGGAAATGGACATAATGCTTGTATAGAAAAGGGCTTTGGAGCCCCACTTTTCTTTATCATGTCCAATTAGATTTGAAATAACTTAAATTATTTATTCATTATATTAAGCGGGCTCTCTTCAACTTCATGTGGTCTAAGTTGATTAACATCATAATCACGAGGGAATTTAAGACCCTTCTGAGCTAGATCTAGGAAATGATTTTCTTTGTCTCTTTCCATTGCTTTCTCCATAAGTTTCAAGAAATAAGGACTTTGTATAGCCTCACTAACCCTCTCATCAGTGGCATCTTCAGCAGTTGGTTCACCATTAGCCTTAGGGTTAGTGTTATCAATTCCTTGAGTGTTAGAGTCTATTCCTCCATTATTGGTATTACCCTAATTGTTTGGATCGTTACCACCATTGTTGGTATTACCTTGGTTTTTTGGATCGATACCACCATTGTTATTATTACCCAAGCCACTGGAGTACATCATGTTGGTTTCCACTTCTTGAACGGGTTGTTTTTGTGGTACTCTTGGGGTGGTAGAAGTATCACTTGGGAAAGGCAGCTCTTGTCTTAGATAAGTTTCGTCTGCTTGTAAGATTTTCTTTACATAGTATGATCAAGTAAAAGCAAGCATGAACATAAACCATTTGAAAAAAAGACTTTATCTTGTTGGCTTGTGATCGAATCCTTGTGAAATTTTCAAAATTGCTCAAAACTAGGATTTCTAACCAGGTAGGGTATTGGAACAAATAAAACAACCAAAAGGGTATCTAAATCTAGAACCAATTTTTTTTGAAACCCTCAGGAAATGCTCACTTTTTTCCCTTTTTTGTTTATGGGCATCACTTGCCTATGTGTAGGCATGACTTAAATATTGATACGCATCGACTGCAATTGATTTAGGCGGCACTCTGGAGATGTGCAGCCAACACTTTACTATTGATAGGCATTTTTCCAATTTTTATAGGCGTCACTTAATATGCATTAGGTGTGACTTTACTATTGACAGACATTTTTTGAAAAGTCACAAGCATGACTTTATTGCTGACACGTGGTATTTCTCTGTGCACAGGCGGCACTTTGCTGACCAGGTTGTAAATTTTAGATTTTAAAAATTGTAAGATTAGTTTTATGGAATTTTCTTGTTTGAAAATGGAATACAAACTCAACACCCACATAAAATTTTAACCATGTCCCTAAAATCACACTAAGAGTGTATATTCTCGGTCATTTTTCACAAGTATTGAACAAGAAAGTATGCCACATAGTCTACCTATAGTTAATTTTGTCTTTTAACATGTTTGGCTCTATAAGGTAGCTTACTAATTTATCAAGAGTTTAATGAATAATCCATTCTAAACTATGCCGAGTTCTTTTTCCCACTTGTAGGCTTCCCACATGCACAAAAGCATGATTTGGTGCAATCCCCGAAAGGACTACTAGAGGAAGTGAAGCAACTTGCACACAATCTAGCCACTTCCCTTTTAAGGAGAAGTGTGTTTGATTATAGTGGGTTGGAAAGTACCACGGCTAAGGTGATTGTCTCCCACTTGGGTTGTTCCCTCTCACTGGCCTCGTTAAGGCAATTTCACAGGAGGCAAGCCCTCTAATGTTCTAGCATGTTCATGTAAAACAAGGAAATGGAGTTAAGAACAATTTTTTGAGAATTTGGTTCATCTAAAAGGTGAAGAGCATATCCCTAACTTTTTCTTAATTTCCCAAACACAATAAAAAATGTTCAATTATTTTGAATCCACTAACTATAGAAAATTGAGTATTTCTACTCTCTTCTACAAACAAAGGGGCTTTGATCTTATGTGCTTGATTCCTCAACCTTTCTTCTCAATCAAAAAGTTCAACACCTTTGGCATTTTTATTCACTATAAGAAGTGAAGAGAATAGGCCTAAATGCTAAACTTTCCAAACAAAGATAGGTTGTTTTGTAATTACTAGATTTTTAAATGCACCAATGGCACAATTTAAGGGAAAATATTCACTAGTTTGAGGTTTACCTTTCCTTGTAGCTAGCATAAGCGAGGGGCATTTTTTAGTGATTTTTGTCATTTTTAGCTTACCTTGGCTATAGCTCCTTTCCAATGTGCTTTCCTCCAACAAAGTTAGTCACCACAAACAACAACAATGAGGGGAACCAAAACAAATTTGAAGAAGCAAAGTTATGTATTGAATCTTAAAGCCTTATTTTCAAATTTTGAGAAAAACTTGAATTAAGGAGAAAAAATTCAATTAAGTGATACAAACTTAGTTTTGTAAGCTTCTACAATTTGGAGATAGTTCTCATATACCTAATTTTCTTCTTCTTGTGACTCCTCAAGAACTGATTTAATGTGAGCAAAGGTTTCCTTCTTGATCTTTCTAGCCAAAGCCTTCCCTTCTTGATTGAACTTGCTCTCTGGCTTTTGAACCTTTTTGTGTTTGCTCATCTACAGTAAAAAAAATAAAGACAGAGAGTAAGATTACTGAATTTATAGATTTGACAACAAATTAAAGCAAAAATTCATAAGCATCATTAGTCAGCTAATACACGTGATTAAAATGTTAGTAGGTGTGACTTTAAAAGTAGCAGGTGTCACTTTCCAGTGACATATGCAACATTTAAAGTTTTTCAAGCATATCACTTTAATTACTAGGTGTGAAAAGTAATGAAAATTGCATCAGATAAGCTATTTAAAGTGGCAATTAACAAATACTAGGTGTTTGTAAAGAGATACTAGGCATGAACATTTGCTATAAATTGCATCATAAAGCTTGTCACAGGTGATAAAAGATAGTGAATAAGTGGTACTTCTCAGGTCTCAGGCATCGCTTTACTGTCTCAGGTGCATCAATTTATCTTACAAGCATCACACTTTATCTATCAGGCATTAGTTAATTGCTGGTAAGCGTCAGAATAGTGATCATAGGCATTATTTAATCCTTTATATACATCATTTTCCTTGTTTCCTACAAAAATTCACAGAAAAGTGACAACAAAAATACATAAAAACTTGATGAAAATGTTAGAAATGAGGCTTAGAGCCCCACAATGGGTGCCAGTTGTGTGTGTATGCTAAACACCTTCATGAAATTAGGACTATTAACTAAAAATTCAAAGCAAATGCAATACAAATTTAAACTAAGAAATGAATTTAATATCCATAATATCTCATGGTTCTCTAATTAGATGTCTTAAGTAGAGATCTCAACTTAATCTCCACTAGTGACACATCTAAACTGAGAAAGTATGATGCTACAATGCTTAATCTAGCTCACAATGATCCATTATGCAAATGATAAATTGAAATGCTAATGCTAAATACTCTTAATTGCTATCGAATTCTCATAAAATGCCTATAAGAACAATGCTTTTCTCTCTAGTTCTCTTCCATCTTATTGCTCTCAAAATGACTCTTATTTATAGTAAATTCCCAAGGGTAGGAGGTAGAGTGAAGTAGCCATGATTTACCTTTGGTTGAGTCAAAACTTTGCAATGTTTTTAAATGGGGGGACAATTTAAATGTTTGTCTCAAAGCTTTGGACAAAAGGAAAAAATTGAGTGGATGAGATTCAAAGCTTGGAATGTGTGATTAAGATTCAATTATTTTGAGTGATCGATGTGCTTTGTGTTGTCAATTTTCATTGGTTCCTCAATTTATTTGTTGAAAGATATTAGGATTAATTAAATTCTATTATTTAATTAAATTAGCCATGTAAGGGAATAGGTTCATTTTGATTTTTGATTTAACAACTATACAATTAATTGATTAAAATCAATTATATAGTTTTTTTCACCCCTTTAGGATTGTATTTAATTATTTAATGTCTTTATTTGATTTTTCCTTTGATTTTATTGATTTTGTCCAACTTTGATTTAATAAATGTCCATTTTGATTTGATCCTTTTTTTATGAGAATTAGTGCATTTTGATTATTTTGAGCCATTTTAATGATTTAAAAAGCACTTGTCCATTTTTGAGTGTCTACATGGATATTTAAGCTCCTTCCAACTCATGGATAGATATGTCTTCCCATTCCAATCCTTAGTCTAAAAAAGCACTCAAGTCCATGGGTAGGGCATCATAATTATCTTATTAATTTGTTTTAACCCAATTCATTAATTAGGTTATTACTTGATTAAAAAATTCAGCAATGGATTATCCTGACAGCCACTTTAGGGCCATATCCTCCATTGAGAGCTACTCTCCCTTAATGTAACTAGAAATACCTACCCCTTATCCTTAAAATAAGATAACATTAAGGCATAATATTTCATATGATCATGTAGTACATCAACATGAATCTATTACACAATATGAGATCATAGAGTCTGAAATAGGACTTTCTACAAGAACTCGTTATCAAAGATGAAGTCCTGAAACTACAACTAAAATAATATAATATTGATTCCTTACACATGAATCATATGAAAGGTGCATGAAAATCAATAGAAATCTAGCCATACAAACCCAAAATAAAGAACATGATTTAACCATTTTGATTAATGCAAATAGAAGATTATTCAACCATTGTGATTCATGCAATAAGGAAGGGTTCAATGCCAAATTGGAAATTAAACACATGAATACAAAGAGTGCCAGAATTAGTCAAAGGCTTTATTAAATCTATCATCAATCATATATTTATGGAGGGTAATGTAATTGTAGATAAATTAGCCAAAATAGAAGTGGGTGGAGAAATAATTGAAAGCATTGGTTAAGGAATATATAATAGAAGAGCTAGGAAGGATTGGAATGGAAGGGAAGAGAAAAAATTATATTTTAAGAACAAAAGGGGAAGGAAGAAATCAAGGTATTTCCACTAAAAACAAATAGACTAATTAAGGATTCGATGGGATATGATGTATGGGATAATCTTCTCAAGGAGTGCTAACAAGCTATATAACTTTCTAATGCTAGGCTAAAGAAAGTCCCATACTCAGATAAAATATTATAAATTAAGAGAGATTGAACTATAAGAATGCAAATTTATCCTTTGTATTTGTATTCAATAAAATAAAGTCCATACCAAACTATGATTACAAGATTATTTGAATATTTAAAAGGTAGAAGATTTACACCTAATTAATTATGAGCTCAATACTTCGGTAAGATATTGTGGTAATCATTTAATGGACGCTTGAAAGCTAAAACTAAGAAAGATAGTATCCCTAATTAAAATAATCTAGAAATATGATCAGCTATAAGTAGTAAGATAATGGATGGAAGGAAAATTAAGAAAAATGACCCTAGTCTTGGGTGAGTGTAGCTTTAATATTTAGCAATGGAAAACCCTATAAAATGAGAGAAAAGAAGAGACAAATGACATTTGATGGGGAATTTAAGGTTGAAATGTTGAAGAAGATTATGTTGTCAACACATGGGCTAGTTATTAGGGTATTTTATAGGATTCTAGGGCATCAATTTGTGTTTAATGATGATAGATATAGAGTCAATCTTGATATTCCCACCATTCTCATTGCTTCTTCTATGCATGTTGATAGGGATAGAGAGGCTATTGGGAAGCTCTCTAGTAGTGTTTTCATAAAAGAATTTTTTGTTGATTTGGATAGAGTCATTGTCAATATCTATGATGACTTGACCATGCCCAAACCCAAGCATTATGATAAGCTTATGGTAAAAGGAAAACTATTCCCCACTTATCTCATTATGGTCATAGAGAATATGGAAGAATGCATTTCTAGGAAGTCGATAATAAGGAGGAACATGGAGTTTCTTATGAATCTTATGAATTTTAAAAAATCTTAGAAAAGAAATTAGTTTGAAGACTACATGCTTGAAGATGAGGTGTGGGTCTTGGATATAGAAGAAGTAGAGAACACAGATATAGAGGATTCGTTAGAGGAAAACATCTAGGGGGCGCCAAAGGAAAGGAATGACAATGCCCCCCAAAATAAAGGAAACATAATCAAAGTATGAAAGAGTAGATAAATACAATTTTGAATTTTTGGTCAGTATATGTTGACATGGGTCGATTAGGGCTGGCAACCAAATTTTTTAATATCAAATATAAAAATGTCATTTAGTAACCTCGAGATAGAATATCATGGTATTAAAATGCATATACTTTATACACATTACAAATAGGGCTTGAAATTTTGTATGTTAGTTGGTCACAACTAGCAACATTTTTGTATATTTTGTTTACTTAAAATAGCTAGGCTTATGGTGATTCTGGATTAAAGTTGGTGTAGTAGATCTGATTGTCTTAATCATATAGGAATCACTTCACATTTCTGGGCTTAGGGATAAGTAAGATTCTTGATTGACTTCCATTTTGAAGGACTAATTACTGATGTAAATTGTGCAATTATAAATAAAAAATTTAATATTAGCTATCATATACCTTGCTTTTTTATTAAGAATGTGGCAATGATAGGTTTTTATGCTTTATAGTTGTTTCAAGTTAGATATCTGATGTTGAATATCTAAATGAATAGTTTTTCTTTTTTCACTGCAAGATGTTATCAAACTAAAGAATAAGTAAAACATAGATATTTCATAGTCATTGTGGTTCAACTTACTATCACTCATATGGCATGCTATATGTTAATACATATTCAATATCCTATATTATTCTTTATAGTTATGTTATTTCTTGTTTGATAATCTATTTTGAATAAAAAAAGCTATGAATGTGTATGGGTAGTGAGGGCATAACCTAGTTGTTCATATGATTGCATATGTTAAATTGTAATACAATAGACAAAAAGGAATGAATATGCTTGCTAGATTGGATTGGAAATGCAACAAGGGGAAAGAGTAGAGAGATTATTATAGTCATAATCCTCGGGTCACATTAGACAAAGGGGCACCAACAAGAATGGAATTTGTAAGAATCAAGGTTACTTTTTCCACATCTGTTTCCACTTTCTTTATTTCGTAACCGATTCTTTAAATTTATCCCAAAGGTGAGATGTAATCTTTCTCTACATAACTTTATAACTATTGGAATAACGGAACACGTCTCTCTTCTTTCTTTGGATAAAACATTGTGCTAAGATGTTATCTGTGGTTATGATCCATAGAATACACCATTGGATCATAGGAAAAATTATGTGGCTCCATCCCCTTGGATCCATCTCACAGCTAGGAGTTCTTTAAAACATGTACAACCCTTAATCACAAAGCGTCTGGTTCTGCGGCCACTTTGGATATAGTAACTCATTATAAGACGTGACAATAGAATCTGAAATTATGTCAAGGAAAATCATCTTTTCTCTGATTAAACCACCTCAAGACACAGGTAATATTGTCAGCACTTCCCCTGTCGAAGGCGGTTGTATCATAAAGTGTTGTTGTTATAGCACTCCATAGTCCATTCATGAATATCTTGGACTATTTGAGGGGCTCGATCCACAAATATCCAAGATCTTCCTGCGAGGTTCACATTTTAGTATTTCCACCTTAATAGTCAAACTTCAATCCTCTTCTTCCATTCATAGTATCTAAACATCGTACCATGCTCATAAACCATTAGATTTGGGTTGCTGACATGTAGGGGCTGATGCCTTCTCTACAAAGCAACATAGACACTTTATATCTCATATCGTTGATTATCCAAATACACCTTTCTCACACACAATATCGCCAGGCTGGAGGAAAATGAAATTTAAGAACTACATTTGGGAGTTTCAAAAATCTCTGACATCCCAACTCACATCGGATTCTAGGTCTTTTAAAAATTGCCTTCCAAAATGACAATCAGGCCTACATGATTAATAAATGAAGAGTATTGGCCTTCTGATTCACAAAATTAGAAAATGATTTTGTGATCTTTGGAAAAAAATTGTACGAGTCTGAATACTATCGGCACTCAACATTGATGTCCCTTCTACATTTTACATGGATATTTCTTGAAAGAGCCAACCTTCTGCATAATTAAGCCGATAGGCGCTATCTGTGTGTGCTTTTAGCCCCGCAAAACACCGAGAAATATTCATCCTCCTAGGCTACCTACCTGCTGCAGCCCAAAAAGCGGCTCCTCTCCGAACCGGGATAATACCTGTGTGCTTCGCCTCTGGTTACCTCTGTGGCGCCTGGCCGACTTGTCCAGGTGGCCTGTCGAACGTACCAGGTGTCGACTTCTACTCTCTGTACACACTAAAATATGCACTTCTATGAACCATTACTTGCAAGGTTGCTCAAGGATGAGGCCTCACAAATCGGCTCATAGCTCTCTATGCATGGAGTTGCAAGGGACTATGAGTTTTGCTCTCAGCTAGAGCTACAAGAATGTGACCTTGCTAGTCAACCATACAATGAGAGATTCAAGTGAAGACAAGGGCAACAATGCCAATATCTCCAAGAATCTAAATGGAAATGAAATGCAAATGCAACTAGTATGAATGTGCAAGACTAATCTATCAAATGAAATGTAAACTAAACTATGAAAGGAAGTACAATAGATTCCAAGCCCCTTAATTAAGCTATGTGAGATCTATTCTATTGCATAAAAGGAAATCTAATCTATGATGCCATGAATGTGATTATGAAAGCAAAACTATTATGAAATGCAACTAAAATGTCAAGGCTTCAAAGCTTGAGTGTCTTCAAAGAGAGCTCCAAAACCTGCAGCATAACAATAGCATAAAATATGGATATCTCCAAATGAAAGAGAGAGCTCTTCTTTTATAGGAAATGAGGAGAAATGGACCATGGAGATTAAGAGGCAAAAAGTCTTAATCAGCGGTGGAGCTTGAAAGAGGAGTAATCCATGTGCACAAACATCCTCCAATGAGAGTGAAGTGTTGACTTTTGAGCCTCATGTGAGACAAAAGGTGCTTTTTTCCTTTTTATAAAATATGAATAATGTTTTATTTGTGCAACTTAGGATAAGAGGAAAGTGGGGGCTTTTTATTTAATTGAAAGGGGAGGAAATATTCCTTTTAATTAAATAAAGACTTAGGATAAATGGTTAGCCCAAGGATAAACATCCAATATATGATCGAAATTAAGATTTGATCAAGAAATTGATAATGTTGAAAATATTGATTATGATCAAAATGATTCAGGATTGATAAATTGAATAAATGGGGCCCAAAGTCTAGGCGACCATTTTAGGGTGCATACATTTGCCCCTCTTTGACTAATGTGTGATCGATTTGGGAACACATGCAGTCAAAGAAGAATTGAAATGTGAGATCGATTTGGGATCACAAAACAACTCAGATATGAGGTCGATTCGGGATCACATCTGGACAAACATAAACAAAAGCTTAGACCAACACCGTCGCTGCTAGGTGCAAATCAAGCTTTAGACAAAACTATCACCGTCGCTGCTAGGCAATAATCAATGTCTAAAAATGAGAGATAAGAATCTCAAGTTTTGAGCAAAAGCTCACAAAAGATGTCTGAATCAGGAAAATCAAGGAAATCAGGGATGAGAATCTCATAGATACTGCCCCCTCGGAGTCGAAATCGAAATTAGGTAGAGGAGAGACAGCAAAACTGATAAAGATTTGATCAAATCAGAAGGAAATTACAATCGAATGTAAAGGTCAATAGGTTAACCATTAGGCAATGAAACATGCCCCAGTGAGGAAGTAGAAGAATAGAAATAGAAGACTAGAAATAGAGTGGATGAAAGACTAGAAAATTTGAGAGACATGGAAGGAAGAAATTCCACCGAAAATCAAATTATACCTCAAAAGGTCAGTCAACTGCGTAGAAGAATGAGAAAATTTGGAAATGCGACTCGGATTTTGATTTCGAGTCCGAAAATGGATAGAAAGTGATGTGATATGAAAGACTAGAAATGAAAGATATGATCAAGAAGAATTAGAAAATGAGCACAGCTGACCAACTAGTCCATAGCTGATAAAAAAGAAAGCTCTCTTCATATGCAAGATGCAAAAACTAAACTATGATGAACCTAAGAATGCAAGCTACTATGAAAGTGGTTGACTTGCAAGGTCACAACGCTTATAGACATCTAATTATCATCATCGAGCGTTATTGGTAGCGTCGTAAGATCATACAATGCACACTAGCGTAACTATGTGGATATGAATATGATCTTTATCAGATAGAAATGTGGAAATCTCACCTAGGCATCAAAGACATGGAGGTCAAGATGACTAATGCAGTGAGATCACCTAAGTTTGATATGACGAGATTATGCTTGTATCAAGACACCTAAAAGTCAGGATAACTAGAAGCATGCACTCACAAAACAGTCAAGGATAATACCTTGTCGATCCATAGTGTCAAGTAAGACCAGCATAAATGCTCATGACAGTTAGGATCAACAAAATATACCCACAAGCAGATAAAGAAAGAAAACATGTTCTCATTCCCTCAGTCTTCTAGCTATGCATCATCGAAAACTTCTCAGGGAGAGACCACTCATCAAAAAAAAAAAAATTCTCATAGACAGCACACAAAGAAAAATAAAGTCATCATATCGTCAGCGAATTGATTGTTTAAGTGTGTGTGTGTTGGTCATAGAGTCAAACTCTGAGTATCATATCTGCTTAGTAAGAAATAGCACATCATACTTTAGACTATTGGGTAAGACATCTGATGAGTGTTAAGAAACACTTGACGCAAGGGTAGTGTTGAAAAACACTGTTCGGGGTGGTGTTGAAAAACACCTGTTGTGAAATGCCCCAAGAGACAAACGCACCTAAAAGACCAATGCTAACAGTTATGCCCCCTAGACAAAGACAAAGACCAATTCCAGACTAGGCCAAATAAGGTCAAGGCATGATGGAAAGTGGTTAAGTGTCGAGGATGCATGCTAACAAATAGGGGTGCAAAGGTCTCAAGTAGCGTCTGTTTCCAGGTTTTCACCACTTGGATTCTTTTTTTCATTTTTTCAATTTTTTGTATTTTTGCTACCAAGGCGCCTATTGCTAGGTTTTCACCAAGGTACTTTTTCTATTTTTTTTGATTTTTTTGAATATTTTAATTTTTTTGTGTATTTTTCTCAGGACATTATATGCTTTTTAGGATTTTTTCAGCATTATATATGAATTTTTTTGGAATTTTTTCAGGACCAATAAGATATATACAAAGGATGCCCCCAGACAGAATGGGCATCAAACTCCCAAGCAAGATCACATCGTGTAGTCCCAATGTCTAGGAAGGTGGAGGACAAGATGGATAAGCAAGCTGGTGGAAGAGATGGAAGACATAAGAATGCAAGAGAGTGAAGGGAAGAAATCCTCAAGGTCAAACTCCTCAAAAGTACCCAAGCTAGGGAAAAATTGTCATGTAAAGCGCATTTGGACAAGCAATGAAAGGATAGCATAGGATAAGCCTCAAAAGTGTAATGAAAAAGAAGGAAGGAATGCAGTCCAAAGGAGTAGACATGTCAAGAGACTTCATAACATCGTATTTACTCTATTTTTTTTTAGATCAAGACCAAGGGGGAAAAGGATAGCGAAAGGCTAGAATGAATGGAGGAAAATGAATATGAAGGCTAAAAAGGAATGGAATGAAAGCAAGACCATCATAAGATAGCTCACAAGATAGCCAAATATTCGTGTATAGATCAACATTGCCAAGATCAAAGATGGAAGATGGAACATGTAGAAGAACTACGCATGATGCCTGATTACCAGGTTTCATCATGGTACTTATCCAAGGTGCCACAAGGGAGTGGTTTTCACCATAGGATGAATTTATTTCTCTTTACTTTTGCTACCAAGGCGCCTGTTTCCAAGTTTTCACCATGGCACATTTTCAATTTTTTTCAATTTTTTGCTATTTTTTGAATTTTTTTATTTTTTTTATTTTTTCTATTTTTTGGAAGAAGGCAAGCTTTTTAGATAATGCTCCTTGAAAGAATAAACCATGATATGCCAAGGATTCAAAATGATATGCTCAAAGATGCTGATAGGGAAAGGAAAACGCATGAGGAATAGGCAAATGAGGAAAAAAATGATAGAAGGTAGAAGGATAATGAACGTGAAAAGGTAGATGGAAAGAAAGGTAAGATCAACGTCAATACACACCTTGAAGGGTGATGGGAAAAATGGAGGAAACGTAAACCATATTCTAGTCCAAATGCAAATCATATTCTGGTTCATTATTGCTATCTGACTCCTCAAAGAGTGGATTGGTGTACTTGTTATAATTCTCAAATGTGAATGGAGGAATACGAGAAGGAATATGGAAAATGTTTAGCAGAGGTTGTGGTTCAGGCGCATGGAATGAAAGAATGTTTTTGGAAGAAGATGAACTGGAAGTCTTTGGAAGCTTGAATATCAATTTCACTTTTTGTTCAATATGAGACTCTTTCAAGAGAGATTTTGGAATCCATAGAGCCTTAGGCTTTTCATTTATTTTTGATGATTTAGAGAGAATATCTTCAATAATGGATTTTGGAACCCATACTTGTCTTGTAGTTTTCTTTTTGGATATCTCTTTTGACTTTATGCCCCTATGTCGATTAGAGGGGACATGGTGATCTTCTTTTTTTAATGGATTCTTATATTGATTCTTTTTCTTGTATTGAACATTCAAGTTACTTCCAAAAGACTTGGGACTTGTGGAAGAAGGAGGATAATACGACTGGTTTAGATGGGTGGGTGGATGAAAAGGATTCAAGGGTATGTATCTATGTTGATCTTGAGGAAAGATATGAGATGGAGGGACGTAAGGACCCAAGATGGATGATGAATTAGGAGAGTTAGGAGGGGAAAGTGAAGGGACATAAGGACCCAAAATGGAAGGAAGACATGAAGCCCTTAGTATTGGTGGAGGAGGTCCAAGGATGGACGTGGAAGATGCAAAAGGATAATCAATAAGTTCATCAGCATCTATATGATAACCAAGGATATCAGCATCTTTAGAGTGAGCATTAGGATTTTCAACAAGATCATGCACATCTTGAATAGGAGCAACTTCATTGATAGGATTTTTCAAAGCTTGCAAAGACTTAGGAAGAGCAGAAAGCGGAAGTGAACATGGAGTGGTAGAACAAGAAGATGGAAGACTTTGATCTTGACAAGTATCGTTGGGTAGCATAAGCGTATCAACTTTATTTTGATTTTCAATAGGTTTTACATCATAAGTAATGACACCATTTTTAATAACCTTAATGGAAGTATCATCTTTGGAAAGTGCAAGTGTGGTAAGGTTATTTTGATTATCAATAAGCTCAACGGTGTAAGTAGTAGCTTGATCTTGCTTAGGAGATGGTGGAATGAATGCGAAAGAGCGTAAAGGATCGAAAGAACCATGAAATGGAGGAGATACATCATGAAGAGAATTGGATGATATGGAGGGTTCTTGATCTTGATCTTTCTTTATGTTCTTTTCTTTATCATTGTTAGAGTCCTCTTGACATGGAGCCACTTCTAAGGACAAGGAAGCAGGTTGGAATTGTATGGAAGACTTTGGAAGAGATGGTGAAGGACTAGCTGAAATAGGCATTATAGCGCATGAAGGCTTAGGCTCTTTAGGTTTAGCATTATTGAAAGTATTTGCAGCCAAGTGAAGGTTATCCTGAGTATCTTTAAGAGGTGGCCCTTGAGGATAACTATAGGGAACCGCATGGAAAGTCTTAGGATCTTTGTTGGATGAAGGATTTGTGAAAGATTTGGATGACTCAGAAGCTTTAGGAAGTGTGTGGGTATTGGAGGAGGTGGCAGATGGAAGGGGACCATCACAAGAAAAAGGTTCAACATTAACATGATCTTGCTGGAGAGTGTAATCTTTATTTTCAGCATGAGAGTTTTTAGACAAGACATGCTCATAGTATCTTCGTTTATAATCAGCACGGAAAACTTTTTCTTCCTCAATAGAAGTAGATGTATCATATTGTTCACAACAAATATCATAATTTCTCTCAAAATCAGAATCATATGGATCCCCATCACAATCTACCCAATAAGATGACCCTTTAGTAAGCCTAAGCACACGACGAGGAGGACTCTTAGGAATAAAAGCATCATAGGTATGGCTAAATTGTCCATCATCATAGTCATCATAGTCATCATAGGTGGGTGTGTCACTCTTTATGGAAGAGACATCACAAGGACTATCACGTTGCTCTTTATGGTATGTCTTCTGAAGAGAAGTAAGACTCTTGGGAGAAGTAGAAGAAGAATGAGATCTTGAAGAAGAGGAAAATGAAGACCTAGTGGAAGAAGAATACTTGGATAATGAGGAATTTGAATGATGTTTAGAAGAGTCATGATAAGATTTGGAAGATGAAGAATGTGAATAGTGTTTAGAAGAATCATGATAAAATTTGGAAGATGAAGAATGTGAATAGTGTTTAGAAGAATCATGATAAGATTTGGAAGATGAAGAATGTGAATAGTGTTTAGAAGAATCATGATAAGACTCAGAATATGAAGAATGAGAATGATGTCTAGAAGAGTCATGATAAGACTTGGAAGGTGAAGAATGATGAGAAGATTTAGATGATGAAGAATATTTGGATGAGATCATGAGTATGATTCTAGCAAAGGCATCTGATTTAATTGATTTTTCTTTTATTTTTGTCATAAATTCATCACTCATGAGAATTTTGGAGGAACAACACTTTTCGAATATGTCAATGAGCTCAAGATCGTCTATTCTTAAGAGAGGTTCCTTAACAAGATAGTCAAGATTCATGGTTATAGAAGAGGAGGAATCAAGCATGGAAGAAATGAATAGATGAATAGAAGAAAGTAGACTAGATAATAAGAGGAAAAGAATCAAGAAGAAGAATAATTTCCCATGGGAATAGAAGACTTTAGAAGAACATGGGAAATGGAGAAGAAAAAAGAAGACTAAGAGCCATCTTGTGCAATTGATACCATAACGTTCATTGAGATGTTGAGCAACATGACAACACCTAGGATCTAAGATATGGATTGACCAAGGAAGACTGAAAATAGAAGACCCTTGATAGTAGGATGACCTCACAAAATGTCAACACCAAACTAGGATAATCAAAGTTCTCTATTGTCCAAAGAGAAATGAAAAGATAGAAGCAGGGGCTTTACCAACACTGTCAAAGAGGTGCTTCAAATCAAAGGGTGACTACCCTTGCACTTTTGAATCAGGAGGTTGGACTAGGCCAAAAGATAATTGAAAATGAAAGCGATTTGGACAATAAGAGAACTGAAATTTTCCCAGAATATAGCTAACACTTTTAAAGATGAACTTTGGCACCAAGAATGGCTTTCTAACTTGACAATTATTCCAAAGTGACTTTGTAAACCAAATGATGCTATCCCGAAGAACTAAGAACCAGAGATTTGGAGTCAAGACAGATCTCAAACGTCAGGGTGAGAAGCCTGTTCTAAGACCTGGCCTAATTGACAGCAACTGAAACTGACCAAAATTTAAGCACGATAAAAATGAACCAGGCGATATACTCCAGGCTACTGGGGCGATAAACCTCTACCCGTGCGATACTTCGCCCTAAGACAGGCGATACTTCTTAATACTATAGGGCGATATACCCCAGGCAGGCAGGGCGATAGTCCGTCAGGGGTGAACTATCGCGCGATATTTCTCTTCAAAGGGGGCGATATTTCTAGCGTGTGCGAAGTATCGCACGATACTTCGCCTTACAGGGTGCGATACTGTTACAGAATTATTCAACTCTTGACCAGAATTGTGTGAAATTTGCATTTTTGAGTCTGTTTGGTCAAAATTTTCAGTCTGAGGGTTGATGTTCTTGGTTTCAGTCACAAATTCAACAGCATTTGGACAGGTTTGCAAACAGTAAAGGATCAAACATGTCTTCAAACACTTGAAACAAGGGCAAAAGCAACCTTGCCAAGACAAACACTTGTGATATCAAAATTGAAAAAGCACCCTATGAATGCTACCGATTGTTTGTATGTTGAGAACGTTTACACTGGTATCACACAATCGAAGACAATTCAAGCAATTACTACCTACAAGACAAGGCTCAATACTTATCAACTTAGCCCACAACTTGATGCCCCCTTGCCTCACACCAAGTGGTTGCCCACAAGAGATATTGGCTTTGTCATGGAAATGTCAAAATGACACAACCAAAGGGACACATATGGTGAGTATCTTAAGGTGATCCGGGTAAACCACTTGGATCAATCCTTGCACTAAGAAGATAAGCGGCTAAAAGAGGGTGGCTTCTATCTAATGGTTCTTAATAAGGATTTCCGTTCACAACACCCCTCTTGCTCCTCATAAAGGACTAGGACCTCGCGGCCTCAAGAGTACCTTAAGCATTCTTGCTCAATGTTTTCCTCATGGTCACAATCCCACAAGTACTTACATCAAGCGAAGATAAGTGTTATGTCTATCAAGGTTTTTGGTGTCCTTGATAGCCTTGAGATTATAGTGAGTTGGAATCACTTGCCACCAAGGAGAATGATGACAAGGTTGTCCCCACTTGAGTCGTTCCTCTTGATTGCTCAAGAGCAGGCCCTCTAAAGGATTCCTACACTAAACAAAACGGATCAAAACTTGAGGTTCAAGGTTTTTGATTCACCACAAGGGTGAAGAGCATACTCCCCTATCTCAAGAATTTTTCCCAGACACACCAAACAAAGAAATCAATTACCCCCTTGCTTCCAAAACCTTAAGATGGGTCAAGATTTTCTGATTCACCTAAAGGTGAAGAGCATACTTCTCCTACCACCTCAAAATCCCTTTCACAAGGTATTAAGATTCCTAATACAATTAGTAAATGCCACAAATGAAAGGAAAACAACAACAAGCAAGAAATGGAAAAAAAAATTTTGTTTTTATGCTTGGGCAGCCCTGCAAAAACTGTTAGTAGCCCTCTTTGACATGCGTTTTTAGCAATTTTTAAGCAAAGGAGAGCACCTACAAACACAACTTGTTAGGCCCACAATGTTAGCAAAATCAAAATCCAAATGTAAATGTGCAATAATCTAATGGATTTAAGCTAAAAAAAGCAGGTTAGACCTAATTAAACAAAGTAAAACAAAACAGCAAGCTAAAATAGTCGAATTCGGACAAAAAAAATTGAAAGCGCAAGTCTCTGCCAGACCAGGCGATGTTTCTCAGTCTGCAACAGTATCGCGCGACACAGTTTCCTATAGTCGGGCGATACTTCCCCCGTCGAGCGATACTTCGCACGATGCCAGGTGATACTTCGCCCGATGCCAGGCGATAGACTTCGCTATATGCGTGCGATACTTTTTCCAAGCGAAGTATCGCGCCACGACAGGAAGTATATCGCGCGATATTTCTGAGAAGTGTCGCACGATAATCTGAGACAGAAAACCAGAGACATAGATTTTTCCGACAGTTAATCCGAAAATGACGAAAAATGCATCAAATAAAAGGACAAAGCTATCTACTCTGCCCCACGGTGGGCGCCAGAAATGTACACACTAAAATATGCACTTCTATGAACCATTACTTGCAAGGTTGCTCAAGGATGAGGCCTCACAAATCGGCTCATAGCTCTCTATGCATGGAGTTGCAAGGGACTATGAGTTTTGCTCTCAGCTAGAGCTACAAGAATGTGACCTTGCTAGTCAACCATACAATGAGAGATTCAAGTGAAGACAAGGGCAACAATGCCAATATCTCCAAGAATCTAAATGGAAATGAAATGCAAATGCAACTAGTATGAATGTGCAAGACTAATCTATCAAATGAAATGTAAACTAAACTATGAAAGGAAGTACAATAGATTCCAAGCCCCTTAATTAAGCTATGTGAGATCTATTCTATTGCATAAAAGGAAATCTAATCTATGATGCCATGAATGTGATTATGAAAGCAAAACTATTATGAAATGCAACTAAAATGTCAAGGCTTCAAAGCTTGAGTGTCTTCAAAGAGAGCTCCAAAACCTGCAGCATAACAATAGCATAAAATATGGATATCTCCAAATGAAAGAGAGAGCTCTTCTTTTATAGGAAATGAGGAGAAATGGACCATGGAGATTAAGAGGCAAAAAGTCTTAATCAGCGGTGGAGCTTGAAAGAGGAGTAATCCATGTGCACAAACATCCTCCAATGAGAGTGAAGTGTTGACTTTTGAGCCTCATGTGAGACAAAAGGTGCTTTTTTCCTTTTTATAAAATATGAATAATGTTTTATTTGTGCAACTTAGGATAAGAGGAAAGTGGGGGCTTTTTATTTAATTGAAAGGGGAGGAAATATTCCTTTTAATTAAATAAAGACTTAGGATAAATGGTTAGCCCAAGGATAAACATCCAATATATGATCGAAATTAAGATTTGATCAAGAAATTGATAATGTTGAAAATATTGATTATGATCAAAATGATTCAGGATTGATAAATTGAATAAATGGGGCCCAAAGTCTAGGCGACCATTTTAGGGTGCATACACTCTCCACAGCTATGGTAATTGCACCCATATTTTAGGGCTACCAAAAATCCTTCTAGCAACACACCGGCCTTACACTTTCAGAGAAAACCGCCCGTGGTGGGTACAAATCTGCCAGTGGTCGCCAGTACCACCAAACCAACCGGGCTTTTCATTGTTTCTCCGTCTTGTGTCTGCATTTGGGAGCAAGGAAATATAGACAGGGTTTCTATTTTTTCGTCAATCCCCTCAGCAACCAACTTTGTGCTTTCAGAGCAAACCGCCTATGGAAGTAAATCCATTGCAGATGGACAGAAACTCGCCGACATCCAGAAACGGATCAAGGCGATATGTAGCAGGTTATTCAGAATAATGGTCTGCAATTTTTCCTTTTTCCTTTTGCTTTTCTCTCCTAAATTTGTTTACGGTGTTCAGATTTGCAACTTTCCTTCTCTTTTGTTTTCACTTGAAACCCTAGCGTTATGCACGGGTTATTCAAAATAATGGTGTTGTATGCAATGGAAGGTATCGTCCTTCATTTGGTCCTTATACAACTGAAATATTGCTTAGGAAATGCCCCTGTAAGAACCTATACATTTCTTCATAATATTGAGTATGATAAGGGTTCAGGCTGCTTCTATATTTTAGCTGTTCGATGTTCCATCTCCTTTGAATCGTCTAGTTCCTATTTGACCACACAATATGAGAGAAAAATACCTTTGGAACTCTTTAGTTACTACTCTTGAATCTTCTCAAGTTTTGTGCTTGACAACATAGAGAATTAGCAGTCTCTCACCTGCTCTACCGACTTTCACATTAATGAAAATATATACTTTCAACTCTGTATTCACAGTTGGTTAATCTTGATTGGAAACCCTTCGTTTCATAGAAGCCTATGCTTACCCAATTTAAGTGAAAAAAAACCTAATTGCAATACAAATCTCACGTTGTATTTATTCAGAGACTAAAAATAGCTGAAAATGAAAAACTTTCGTCCTCTCCAATCAATCCTAACTTCAATGATTTAACCATGGTAACACTATATTACAGAGTATTGTTTATTTACAACATTTTCTCTATGACAATTTAAAAGAAAAATTCAATACACTTCTTTGTCCTGAATCTAAAAGCCAATTCTAAACCAAAACACTACTTTTGCAACATATGAAAAAATATCTTTTCAGCAAAATGAATTGGGATGAGACCAACTTACAGATATGAAAAAAGAATATATTTGACTACGATGCAACTTATATTAACCTGCTAGAACTAATACATATGACAACGCCTATGCTAGAACTAAAATATTTATAATTGAATGGCATTTAAGAGATGAAATAGGAATAGAAAGAAAACAACCTACACAATTCATGTTTGTAGGGTAACCTATTTTATTTGTTCTTCATATTTAGGATCATCAGTTGGCAGCTCATATCAACAAGCATGGCATGAATTTCGTGATCTTAGCCACAGAAGAATGCAGCAAAGCAATTGTTTGGCTTGTTCTCCAATTTCAACAACTTCCATGCTGATTAGGTACAATGCATTTCCATAGTCAATTTGTTTCTGACAAATAAAAGTTGAAGCAAAACTTCACACCTTGTTGCATCAACATAGTTCTTTGGGTCCCCAAAATATGCATCCACATCAACATCTGCACTCTCTTCTTCATATCTGGATGAAGTAAAAATTTAAGCAATGGAAGATGAGGAATATATAATATATATTAAAATTAAGAGATCAATATTTGACTTAGAAAGAGAAATTCTACCAAGTCAGTTACTTTTACTCTGCATCTAAAAAGATTGCAAATTAAAATGTTTAAGTTGTATTTATATTTCCTATAAATTAGCTAATTGGCGAAAATACAATGTGAATTCAGAAACATATGAAATGTAGGCTAATATTTGACTAAAAACATATAATTTGGTTAATACTGGCATTTGAAACTTATATGATCTTAGTCTAATATTAGCCTGTAAAAAAACTTGTTCAATGTTCAATGAACCTTCCTAAAAGTTGCAAAAAATAGAGAGTTGCCCAAAAGACCACAAATAAATACTGTGATAACCAAATATGTATTAGGAAAATCTTATTTTTCTATATTATTTTGCATTTTTATCAACTAAAATAGACTAGACCTATTTTCTCCAAGGAGCAATTATAGGTCTGTAATACTTGAACTCGAATAAGACTTGCATCTGCCAATTGTTTCCTATCTAGCACACAAAATGTTGAATTTGAGTTTGGAGATAGAGGAAAGTCAAGGTGGCACCCGGGTGGTCTCTTCTCTTTCTCCTTCTCCCACCTACACCCCTAGGCCTTGGGATATTTACTTCTTATGGGTTGTATTAGCTTTAAGTTGGTCTTCCAGGTTATCCCTCTAACCGGACTCTCCCAGTCCCACCCTATAGGCCTTAGAAGTCTGAAATGTAAAGAGAAATGTATGCTTGTAGCTTATTCTCGCATTTTTGTTTCAGTTTGAGCAGCTAAATTTCATAGAATTTTTCCCTGAATCTCAACTTTTCAGCCTTGTTTACAAAGGTAAGACCACTTTTGAGAGACATTTACATTACAAAAGTATGATTATTCAAACTTTTTTCATCTTCCACTGCAAATTAGAATGTGCATTTTGAAACATGTTTTCTTTAACGAACTTTTCAAATTAATTATATGATGTAACATATAGTACAAGGAAGTGGCCAAATTAGTAATTAGACCAGTTTATGATCCATAGTGCACACTTTAAACACACACAAGATACCAAAGAAAACCAAAACCCAATTTTCACACCAGCGGCCAATTGAAAGGAAGAGAGACAATTATCTATAAAAGGCACATAAACTATGACTTAATGCTCATCCTGCAATTGGGAATCATGCTCGCTTAATTTATTTGCATATTCATGTATATGACTTGACATTCTTAATATTTCACATTTATTTGGAAATAATTTATAAAGAAATTTTGATTTTGCTAACAAGAAATCCATAGTCAAAATAACAAGAGAATGGAAAATGTAGAGATGTAATATTCATATGATGAAAAGAATGTGTATTAAAACTAAGTGTTTTTATTTAAAGTCAATTTATTGTTGTTAAAAAAGACTGTACTTAAATATAGTGTTTAGAGTTCTAATACCAAAATGATAATCACCATGCTTCTCTTTCAAGATTAAGGAAATAGTAAGTGTAAACATTGTGGATTGCAGAGTTTTCCAAATCCCTGTAAAGATGTAAGAACTTGACACAACTAATTTAATTCCTTGGCTTTAAGGAATTCTTATAATTGATTTAGGGTTTGTGATATCAATTTGTTCTTCATTTAAGCAAAAAGGAAATAATATTGTAATCATTATCGATTATAGTATTTTTCAAATCCCTTCAAAGTTGTAAGAAATCCATATGAGTAACAAATTTGAGGCATTCTTTTAATTACTCTATGATTTGTGGTATAATTTTGAATGTTCAATGAGAAGATTGTGTACTAGCATTCTTTGTGCCAACCAAGGCTGCCTTCATTTTTTAATTTTATCCTTGCAATCTGAGATGGGAATGTCTCACTGCTTCAGCTTAGTAAAATTATCTTCTTCAAATTATTTGGGATATACAGATTCATGAATAAAAATAGTATTCCTATCGTCTACTTTCAGCCCTTCCCAATTGACTATGTTCCAGATAGTGGACTCATAGACAATTGATATTATCATGATATTTCTGAAAGTGCAACTATAAGATGATGCCCTTCCTAATCTCATGTGTTTTAGATAGTAGTCTCATAGTCAATCAATATTATCATGATATTGTTACAAGTAGTGGTTGTTGTTGCACAAAATGATCGACCTCTTAATGCCCGATACAACCACTAGACTTATAGAAGACACATGAGGCTATTAAACCATGTCACGAATCTCGAGGGGAGTGCTGACCATTTTGCCAACAATCTCCCCCTCAGTGATACCCGAGGGGATTTGAACCCATGACCAAGCTCTGATACCACTTGTTACAAGTAGTGGTTGTCGTTGCACCAAAAGATCGACCTGTTAATGCCCGATACAACCACTAGACTTATAGAAGACATAGGAGGTTGTTAAACCATGTTGCGAATCCTGAGGGGAGCACTGACCATTTTTCCAATAGATATGCATAAAAATGCAACTATAAGATGATAAATGGTCTTTCCCAATCACCTGTGTTTTAGATAGTGGGCTCGTAGACAATCAATATTATTATGATATCCCTAAAAATTCAAGTATAAGATGACAAATGGTCTTCTTGATTGAGATTAGTTAATTTATAGGAAAGTTAAAGGAAAGAGGAGGATCACAAGCTCCAAGTATAATGCTTCAGTACTTTCATATCAGGTGTTGTACTTTCTCTTTTTGTCTTCTACACTTTATGTTGTTGAATCTCCATTTTTTTTACTCGAATTACACATGGATGTTTAATGTATGAAAGGACAATTTCAATTTTATTTAATCATTTGTTTGTTCTAGTGTATGATTGATGATGTGCGCTTATTTTTGGCAGGCATAACGTTGATGGTACCAGAGAAACATAATGGAGCATTGCAACTGTTATTTATGCTGCTTTGTTTTTGTCTATCTTAAAAACAACTCATAGAAATTTGAACAAAAAAATGAATTTATAGTTATACAATCTATCAAATATGAAAATGAAAATTGTACCACTTTTGGTCTTGGAAGGTCATTGGTGTTTTGAATTATTAAATATACCTTGTGATCTTGTTTTGAAGCCCTCTGAAGAGGATGAAAAGCTATGTTGAATTATTCTGATTAAGTAAAAATAGGTTTTAGAAAGACCTGAAACCTATTCCTGAGAAATCAAAGTATAGTGTAGCATAAAAGTTTTACAGAAACTAAAGCTATGTTGAATTGTTACATATACCTTTATGATGTTGTTTTGCAGCCCAACGAGGAAGATAAAAAGTACTGCAACAAGGCATTATTAATTATTTGTTTACAAACTATACTACAAATACAAATTTTCCTTTGACTTCCGCTTCCTTTGTGACCTAAATTTTTCATCATAGCAAAACCTATCAGCTCACCGTTGCCCACAAAATAGCATGCAATTGCTAGTTTATTACTATTACATTGATGCTTTGTGATCTTTTTTAGAGACTTCGATCACATCGGCCCCTTCTAGTAAGTCATCTCTAATTTCAAGATCGGGATCAATGCAATCAACATTTTACAAACTTTTTCACTTTATCATGGGTTCAAACTTCCATAAAGGGCTGACATTTTTATCTTGTGTACTAGATTCCTTTGGAAAATTATCATATATACTTGGAGCCTTCATTGATGATGTTCCTGACTCAAATTATTTTGTTTTAGTAATATGCACTTCGTTCACCTATACATCTATCAAGCCATGCATAGAAAATACTTCACCTTCAAGGAGTAAGATTGGGTGCCCGAAATTATTAACACTTTATGCAAGCTCGATTCCATTGTATTTCACATTGATATGTACCAACTAAAAAGATGATCATATTTCCTAAACTTCATAACTAAATCTTTCTAATGATCTACACAATTTAATGGCAGCCTGATGACATGTCATATTTTCAACTTTATCAAATCATCATCCATATTTGCTTGATGGTTCCCTTGAAATCTCATGTTCACCAAAGTTACAAATGAAAAATGACCATTAGATCAACTAACATAGGACTATCTGCTTCAAGGATCCACAAAATCAATATTCAAGTCATTAAGAAAATTTTGGGAATCCTTCGATGACAATCTAAATGTATTCAACACATCACCCACAAAATTTGTAGCAATAATAGACCATTGCATTGACAAAAAACACAAAGACTACAAGCCTTCAATTCACTTCTAGGACAACAGGAACTTTGAGAAATGTTAATATTGTTGAATGAATTAAAGCAATGAGGCACCACAGAATTAATTTGAAACAAATTTTGTTTCAATTTATCTTTCACACATATATCCAGTGATTTTTTACTCTAAAAAAAATATCATTGCTTCTTCCATGGCCTTGGTTATCGATTTCAATAACTACTCTCCTACTACTTTCAGGATTTTGTAGGAGTCTAAACCATTGTCTTCAACCCTTTGACCATTAGACCAAAAATAAATCATATTCCAATCAAATCAAATTTATCAAGTTTGACTTCCATGAACTAAGAACATTCATTCCATGTATATTCCCTTTCAAATAGTTCCTCACAAGCCTTGTCCATCATGCTCAATCTCAGTTTCCCAATTGAAATTGTTAACTCTAGCATGCACCACCTTTATGTTCAAATTCTCCAATGCTACTAAATTGATCAAACACTTGTAATACCCACTTGGAATCACCAAATCTTCCTATTTCTAGCCTCCTCTTGTGACACTTTGATGGGTTTTGGTGTGGCCCTTATACTTTGAACCCTTGTAAAAAGGATGAACTTTTGGACAGGAACTTGAATCTGAACC